>JAQFVV010000087.1:318482-889620 GCA_028023455.1 Epiperipatus broadwayi
AGTTAATATTAGATCAATGATATGCCTACATATTTTGAATAATATTGTGTTTCACTCAATCTATTTAAAACTGTAGGTCTTTAATATTAATTGACTTTCTCATAGTTATCAGTCATCTCCAATTAGCGGTATTTTGTATTGTCATTAAATTTGCACTCTAAAATTGGGAAAAACTGATGTGCTGATTTTTTGATTAAAAAATCATTTCTATGTTCTTAATTTGACATTTATTTGTCTTATTAGAATGACCTATTTGAGCTAATTGCAAACATGGATTTCATACCCTGTCTCCAAAAATATTCTGTCTTTAGGTTTATAAATCATTTTTTGCCAGTAAAAATAGTCTTTATTAAAATAAAATAGTTTATTTACTCATTTTATCAGTAAATTCCTGTAATGTATGGTAAAACTATTCTCTAAAGAAGAATTGTCAATTTTATTCTTCTTTCTCTTTTAGTATTAATGTTATGTAAAGCCTATATATGATGTTTTTATTATACTTTTACAAAAATATGCTATTTTCTAATAATTATAATAAAAACATCATATATAAGGCTTTACATAACATTAATACTAAAAAGAAAGAAAAGAGGATAAAATTGACAATTCTTCTTTTAAGAGAATAGTTTTACCATACATTACAGGGATTACTGATAAAATCAGTAGAAGACTATTTTGTTTTAATATAAAGACTATTTTTTTTACTGGCAAAAAAAATGGTGATTTTTTATATAAACCTAAAGACAGAATATTTTTGGAACATCAATGAGTGTATGAAATTCCATGTTTGCAGTGCTCAAGAAGCTATGTGGGTCATTCTAATAGACAAATAAATGTCAGAATTAAAGAACATAGAAATGATTTTAATCAAAAAATCAGCACATCAGTTTTTACTTCCCAATTTTTAGAAATTGGTCACAAGCCTGATTGTGACAATACAAAAATACTTGCTAATTTGGAAAGATATGACTTGATAACTATGAGAGAGTCAATTGAAATATTAAAGAGACCTACAGTTTTAAATAGGGCTGGTGAAGCACAATGTATTCCAGATATGTTGAAAACTATCATTTGATCTAATATTAACTTTAAATTAATATGTGAAAAAACTGAGGGAAATAAATATTTTGATAAACCTCATATTGTGAATGCTGAAACACTTCAAGTTGAATCTCACTTCTCATTTCACACTGAGTCACATTATTCTTTGAGATGTAACACTTGTTCTTTCAAAAGTTAACCTTGATAATGGTGGTTGCTAGTCCATTGAAATATTGGATTATAATGCAAAATAATATATGGTTCATAACCAAAAAACTTTGATATATATATATATATTGAACTGAGTTCGAATATGTTCATTCGAAACACCGGTCTTTTAGGCAGAGAAGAACATACTCAGAGAGTATGTATGCCCAAACAATAGCTATAAAGTATATAACTAACATTACATTTCCAGGACATAGCTTCTTCTTGGCTGTTGAGTTCAACACCACGTCCAAAGCACTTTTTTGTTTGTGTATAACCACAGGTACCAGCTGCTTATTCTAAAAGAATACTAAAAGAATAGACAACACACTTTGAACAGTGGCCACTAACTCAATGCCTAAATCCATGACTAGCTCAGTTGTTTGTAATCACTAATAGATTATACTTAATTAGTGGTTAAAAGACTTGATAAATGAATTGTAAAAGGAGTTGATAAAAGAATTTGATAAAAGGAATTGATAAAAAGAATTGACTGAAATAAAGTTTAATTTTAAAGATAATTTATTAACTAACATTTATTTACTAAATTTAAACATTTTATAATTCTAATAAAACACACGCATATTTTAAATTAACATTTCTAAATAGTTTAAATATTCCTATAGATTTAATAACAGAATACTCTAATTTAACTAATAAATATTGATATAATGATCATGCACATATTAACTCATGTACACACATAATAATAATAAAGTATTACATAGCATTTGAAATTTAATCACACCTATCAATAGTTCATTTATGTATGATATAAAGTTCATATAATTAGACTCTTGAAAGATTTGTACGAATTAATGCAATGCAATGGTTATTACAGTATAAATGAAATAAGCAAATGTTTTTACCTAGGCTTTTGAATGTAGACGTAGAATTTTGTTCTCTTTGGTGGCTGCTTTTGGTGAGAATATTTCCATTATGAATGCTTACCAGCTGTCTGAGACTTTTCCTTGATGAGTTTCCTGATTTTCACGATTATTACTATTGGAGACAATTAGATATTGACAGAGATTTTCTAAGTTGTTACGTTGACATTATTACACGGGCAGATCTTGCTGTTTTCATCAGACTTTTTAGGCTGTGAAGAGGCATGAATTCCCAAAATCTTCTCAACACTGCATTTTGTTTGTTAACTGACTCAATTAATTTCTGAACTGCATTACTCAATTACTTTGTGAACTGCACTCACTCAACTAATTTGTGAACTGCTATTGTCCGATAAAAAAGTTTATTTATACCTGCGACGTGTTGTCTTTCTATCTCTGGCAAAGATCTGTTGTCGAAATTTCAGTGATAATCATTTGATAAATGTGTTTTGAAAGATTGCTTAATTAGAAATAGCCATGCAAAAATGTATTGTTTTATAATAATTAATATCTAATAGCCAATGCCGTGTTTTTTAATGATAATCTTCTTTAACTTTCATTTATTTATAATAACATTTATTCTATTGTTGACAATTGCACATATATACGCACATATATTAATTTTAACATTATTTTTTCTTTAATTAAACTTGAAAGAAAAGAGATTTGTATGTTTTAACTTTTTAAATTATATTTTTACGAATACTAATAAAAACTATTTACTTCCTTTTATAACCCTTAGTTTAATTTCTCTAATGAAACACCCCTTTCCCCTTCTGAAATTAATGATAGAAAACTATATGATTCTTATCTTTTCCGAAAACAAGCTGCAATAAACTCAACATTTAATTTTATGTTTCTCTTTTATGAAAAATTACTTTAATAATTTTTTTAGATAAAATTATATGTGCCTATATCAATATAGGTACATTACACCGCCCCTCCTTTTTGAGAGTAAAATGCATCATTTTTGACCATTTTATCTCTGACAACTTTAATTTTTAATTTTTTTTTTATTTTGTTGACATGTTATTTGTTTATTTAATTTGATCCCTTTAATTAAACCTTTTATTTTATTCATTTATTTAATCCTATAATTGTCACTGTTAATTCATTCATTTGACCTACTTATTTAACTTAGATTTTATTGATTTTTTTTTTAACGGTTTATTTACAAGCGTTTCTTCTTACTTAATATGTGCATGGGGGAAAAAAATCTTTTATTCTTCTTAATTAATATGTGCGTGGGGAAAAAAATCTTATATTCGATGAAGACTCCTTGTCAATATTATTATTCCTAAACATTTCATTTAGTATTATTACTGCTTGTCCGGTGGCTGTTTTTCACTTTTCACTAACCTCAAGGACCGGGCATTATATGTTCCCCTTTCCTCTATTCCCTGTGCTATCACAAACATGTTATTACCGTATTGCCGCTTGATGATATAGGGACCATCGTATATTTGCTGCAATTTCTTGTATATATGTTTTTCAGAAGACTCACTGGATGAACTCTCACCATGACCTCATCTCTCCTCCTGAATATGACCTTAAAGTCTTCCTTGCTTCTTCTGCCATAACATGCCCATTTTTCTTAACCAGTTAAGTGCTTGCTTAGCATCTCTTCTCTGGTTGATTGGATTTATCCCCACTGGCAATTTAGTTTCAAACAGATACGGAATATTTCTTCCAAAATGTAGCCAAACAGGTTCGAATCCTGTAGACTCATTTCTTGACCAGTTTATCATGTTGATTATTTGTGATGTTTCTTTCCCCATTTGCGATGATCATCCTGTATATAAATCCAAAATAAATGCCCCAATTCCCTCATAACTCATTCACTTGGATTAGACAGAGGGTTATGAATTGACGTAAGTATATGTCTTATTCTATGCCTGTCCATCCATTTCTTCCATTTGCTAGATATAAAGGCGTTCCATGATCCGACAGAATTTTTTCTGGAATTTCTACAGTCTTAAAGTTGCTCCAATACTCGAATAGTCTGCCTTGCGTTAGCTTGAGCTACTGGATATGCCACCACCAGCTTTGAAAACTCGTCATATGTTACCATGAGATACTTCATTTTATTGAATGGAGGTAGAGGTCCATAGAAGTCTATCGCTTGTAAGCTGTTCAGGCATTGGGCATATATAGGTTGCAGCAGCCTGACTCCTGATGTGTTAGCAGGCTTGGTTGCTGAACATATGGTGCATCTACCAATCACGTCTGCAATATTGGCATTCATTCCTGGTCAGTAGAAACAATGACTCAGCCATCCTTTCACTTTATTTGCCCCATAATGTCCATAAATGTTATGCGCATATTTAATTATTTGCTTTCTCATGGTGACCGGAAGAATAATGTGTGTTTTTTTTTGTAATACACGCTGTAAAAGTCCTCCCTTTAAACAACAGTGATTTCGGTCCCTCCACAGAGGATTATTGGCTGTTTTCGTTACAGGCTGATTGTGTAAATACTTCATTATTTGTCTGCAATCATTATATTCCTCTTGCTGCTCCTTTAATCTATGCAAATCATCTTCTATCCTGTTTCTTTTATATATTTTGGTGGCAGCTATATACACTCTGTCGCAACTCAAGTGTTGTTCTTGAGCTACTGGATATAGGCTTAAAGTGTCTGCCACAATATTCTCCTTTCCACGACAGTAAGCCACTTTGTAATTAAATTCTTGCAGGAATAAGCTCCACCTTATTAGCCTGCTATTATTCAATAAGCTGTGATTAATAAATTCGAAACTCTTATGGTCAGTGATTGCTACACTTCGGAGCCTGCTAAATACTGCCTGAATTTCTTGAATGACCACACAATAGCCAGGCCTTCCTTCTCAGTTACAGTGTAGTTCACTTCCGGTCCCTTTAGTAAACGGCTAATGAAACAAAGAACCCTGTGCTGTCCCTTTTCCTGTATCTGAAATAGTGTAGCCCCCAATCCAAATCTGCTGCTGTCCATTTGTACAAAGAATGGTTTGTCAAAATTGGGATATGACAGCATCTTTATTTAAAAATACTGCCTTCACACTCTGAAAACCATGCTCATGCTGTTCATTCCACACCCATGATTTTCCTTTTTTTAATAACTGCAGTAATGGCTCCATGTCAAGTGAAAAATGTCTATAAAATCGATTATAGAAATTAGAGAGTCCGAGAAAGGATTTAATATGTTTTTTATTCCAGGGTGCGGGAAATTCCTGTATTGCTCGGATTTTTTCAGGATTAGGTAATATCCCTCTTTCTGTAATTATATGACCTACAAACTTGACCTCATCAGTCATTATCTTACTCTTATTTAAATTAATTTGAATCCCCTTTCTCTCACACTTCCCCAGCAACATTTCTAAATGCGCAAAGTGCTCATCTATATTTTCCGATGCCACCACGATGTCATCCACATACATTATAACTAAATTCTTAATATCATCTGACAATACTTGGTCCAGACATTGTATAAGCCCTGCCCCACTATTTTTTATCCCGAAGGAAATCCGGTTAAAATTATATGTATGTCTGTTATATTTATATGCCGTATATTTCTGATCCTCTGGATGAAGTTTGATTTGCCAGTAGCTGGCAGTTAAGTCGAACGTCGAAAATATTTTCTTATTTTGAAATTTCAATTACAATTCACTCATAGGTGGCCAAGCATTAATATCAGCTATTGTTATCTTATTTAACTGCTGTGCATCCAAACATAACCGAATTGATCCATCTTTTTTCTTTACAGTTACGATGGGGTTATTGAAAGGAGACGAACATTTAGATTTAATTCCCCATTTAAGCATTTTGTCTATTTGTTCTTCTACTTCATGTCTATATTGATGAGGTTTGGGATATGCATGGGCTTGATATGGTTGGTATTTCATAAGCCTTATCCTGTGTTCATACCCTTGGATTACCCCAGAACCTTGCAAAATACGCTTTCATATCTATTGAATAATTTCTTCAGTTGGTCTCTTTGATTGTCATTTATGCATCTTGACTTATCCATCTTTTCCCTTATCTCTATTTCCATTACTGTGCTTTGTGCACCACTCTGTTTATTTTTCTCATCCTTTTGGTGTTTTGTAAATGGAATTATTATGTTGTTTATTTCTGCCTGACTTCATTTATAATCCAATACACAGCCTGTTTTGTACATAAAATCTGAGCCTAATATAACTTTGTAAATCAGTCCCTTCAAAATCAACAGCACGTGCATATATTCTCCCTCTGCCATGTGTAATTTCACCCATGCCTGTTTACATGCTATTTTCACCTTCTTACCATTACCAACAAACATATACAGTTTTTAAAGGCAATATTTTAATTTCCGGGTCAATGTCACTTATTTTATTAAACATTTCCTGTGACATTACCAATACCTGACTCCCCGAATCAAACAATGCACTAGTTACAATCCCCCCTACTTTTATCTCTATCTTTGGACAGCTCTGAGGTGCCATTATGGGCATGCTCTCTTCTCCACTGCATACCAGATTTGCTACTTGTGTACAATCAACTTCTGCGTTTTCATCCTCATCCTGATCATTCACCCCCCTATTGTTGTCCAATGCCATTAGTGTTTCAGCCATATGCTCTACCATTTGCTTACCAATCATTATTCGTTCCATCTTCTTAGGTAAACCACGCCTTACTAGATGCATAATATGCTGCTCCGATAATTTGTATGATGTGATTGATCTCAATTTCGCTACTTGTCTACGAAAAAATGTAATAAATAACTCCCCCATCTGCCACCTGTCCTGCTCTACTTGAAACTTAACCTTTTCCTGTAGCTCCTCCCCTCAATACTTTTTCAACAATGACCACTTGTATTCACCGAACATTGCCGGTTTTACATGTAATGAATTCCACCAGAGCTGAGCTTCTCCCTGTATGTGACTGCAAGCTAAGGCAATTCTTGCTCCCTTGCTAAAGCTATTCAAGGTGCAATAATGTTCCAAGCTCTCTAAGTGATCACTCAGATTCTCCCCTCTGTTCCCTGAGAATGCTTTTACTTTTAGCAGCTGATTTACTGCCTCCATTTTGTGCATGTGCTCCCATGTTTAACCATTCTCATATGCCCTTTCTAACACCTCTACTATTTTTCTTAATTCCTGCAGCTCTATATCTTTTCCCATTTTGAAACTATATATTTTATTTTTTTCAAACTTGCGCTTACGTTAGACTAAATTTACTATACAATTTATTTATTTATTTTTCTTACTAAGATGGAACCTCACGCTAACTCCACCCTTTTAGTCCATTTTACTACCCAATCTTAATGCTCTAACTCCACCCATAACATCTAATTGACTCTGATTTGATAGCATAAATGTCAAAATCTCTTTTCATTTCGAAAAAAAAAATTTTCGGTCAATTCTTTTTTTTTTTTTTTAAATTAAAACACTTTTACATACGTAATTTAACTTTTTAGATTTTTATTTTCAACAATAACAAAGTATTTAATTAACTGTCATTTATGACAAGTTTGGCCCATGTTGCGTATAGCCATTTGAACCGAGTTCCAATATGTTCATTCGAAACACCGGTCTCTTAGGCAGAGAAGAACATACTTGGAGAGTATGAAACGATAGCTATAAAGTATATAACTAACATTACATTTCCAGAACATAGCTTCTTCTTGGCTGTTGAGTTCAACACCACGTCCAAAGCACTTTTTTGTTTGTGTATAACCACGGGCGCCAGCTGCTTATTTTAAAAGAATACTAAAAGAATAGACAACACACTTTGAACAGTGGCCACTAACTCAATGCCTAAATCCATGACTAGCTCAGTTGTTTGTAATCACTAATATATTATACTTAATTAGTGGTTAAAAGACTTGATAAAAGAATTGTAAAAGGAGTTGATAAAAGAATTTGATAAAAGGAATTGATAAAAAGAATTGACTGACAAATAAAGTTTAATTTTAAAGATAATTTATTAACTAACATTTATTTACTAAATTTAAACATTTTATAATTCTAATAAAACACATGCATATTTTAAATTAACATTTCTAAATAGTTTAAATATTCCTATAGATTTAATAACAGAACACTCTAATTTAACTAATAAATATTGATATAATGATCACGCACATATTAACTCATGTAAACACATAATAATAATAATAATAAAGTATTACATAATAATAATAAATAATAATAATAATAATAATAATAATAATAATAATAATAATAATAATAATAATAATAATAATAAAGTATTACATAGCATTTGAAATTTAATCACACATATCAATAGTTCATTTATGTATGATATAAAGTTCATATAATTAGACTCTTGAAAGATTTGTACGGATTAATGCAATGCAATGGTTATTACAGTATAAACAAAATAAGCAAATGTTTTTACCTAGGCTTTTGAATGTAGACTGAGAATTTTGTTCTCTTTGGTGGCTGCTTTTGGTGAGAATATTTCCATTATGAATGCCTACCAGCCAGCTGGGACTTTTCCTTGATGAGTTCCTGATTTTCACGATTATTACTATTGGAGACAATTAGAGATTGATGGAGATTTTCTAAGTTGTTACGTTGACATTATTTCACGGGCAGATCTTGCTGTTTTCATCGGACTTTTTAGGCTGTGGAGAGGTGTGAATTCCCAAAATCTTCTCAACACTGCATTTTGTTTGTTAACTGACTCAATTAATTTCTGTACTGCATTACTCAATTACTTTGTGAACTGCACTCACTCAACTAATTTGTGAACTGCTATTGTCTGATAAAAAAGTCTATTTATACCTGTGACGTGTTGTCTTTCTATCTCCAGCAAAGATCTGTTGTCGAAATTCCAGTGATAATCATTTGATAAATGTGTTTTGAAAGATTGCTTAATTAGTAATAGCCATGCAAAAACATATTGTTTTATATTAATTAATATCTAATAGCCATTGCCGTGTTTTTTAATGATAATCTTCTTTAACTTTCATTTATTTATAATAACATTTATTCTATTGTTGACAATCACACATATATATGCACATATATTAGTTTTAACATTATTTTTTCTTTAATTAAACTTGAATGAAAAGAGATTTGTATGTTTTAACTTTTTAAATTATATTTTTACGAATACTAATAAAAACTCTTTACTTCCTTTTATAACCCTTAGTTTAATTTCTCTAATGAAACACCCCTCTCCCCTTCTGAAATTAACAATAGAAAACTATTTGATTCTTATCTTTTCCGAAAACAAGCTGCAATAAACTCAACATTTAATTTTATGTTTCTCTTTTATGAAAAATTACTTTAATAATTTTTTTAGATAAAATTATATGTGCCTATATCAATATAGGTACAATATATATATATATAAGAGTAAAACAAATAAACAGTAATAATATATAATTCATATAGAAATCATTTCGATTATTAAATCTGTACTAAACCTATAAGGACAAAAACAGTTGTCCATATGATTTCTGAATAACTATATCAGTATTAACAGATTGGGTATTTATTATAATTTTGTAAAATTCATTTATAATAATTGTCTATTAACTATTCACATTTATGTATTTCAAGTTTATCACAGAAATTTGATAGATATGGAGTGATAAATCTAAATTTTTATTAATATTTGTTATATGTATGTATATTAAATTTAGTACCATGGCAAGTGGTAGAATTTTTATCTTTTAATAGATTGTTTTAACATAGTTTAAAATAATTATTTTTAATATATAGCACCCATTAATATAATGCATAATTGTTTTTGCCTTTGGTACAGCTATTATGACAGTATATCATTTATGGTAAAGGTTTACTATAGCAGCCCCAATATGTTGTCCCCCTATTGTTTAAAATTATAACTAAATCATTGGAAAATCTTATGTATATGCTACTATATTACAATTACATTAAAATTTAATCAAATGTAAAAGATAATAATAATAAAAAAAACATTTACCTTTTTAAAGAATTTGAATGTTGGATTAATTACATGACATTAATTAAAAGAATTAGTTTTAATTTATTTGAAAGTTAAGAATTTAAACTATCTACATTTATAGCACATGTTACAAAAAAGACACCCTCAGTGTTCAACAGTTCGAAATACATGCACACATGTACAGTTTTGTAGTTGAAAAAAATGGTCTTTGGTGATAGAGTATCAAGAAAGTGCTTCTTGACAGAAGTTCCAAACAGCATGGCTGATACACTGGAGGGCCTTATACAACATTACATTTTACCAGGTGCGCACATTATTTCAGATGGCTGGGTTGTGTACAATAACATCAACATCTCAACAATGATGTGTATACGCATTCAGTGGTCATCCTTTAGGAAAAATTTGTGCATCCCGAAGACCAAGGCATACACACTCAGAATATTGAAAATATGTGGATGAGAGCAAAGAGTAAGCTGAAATCCCAATCTGGTACCAGCAGAGCTTTGTTTTCATCATACCTGCATGAATTTGCCTTCCGAAATAGACACAACAATACAGCTTTTTTCTCCACCTTCCTAATATGCATAGGACACTATTATGCTTAAAAAAGTAAATGTTTTTTTATCTTTTATATTTGAATACATTTTCATGTAATTGTAATATGGTAGCATATACTAAGATACTCCAACAATTTAGTTATAATTTTAAACAATAGAGGGCCAACATATTGGGCCGATATAGTAAACTTTTACCTCATTTATTTAGGTCAAATGTAAACTGTTATAGTGCTAAATAACTTTTATAATTTCTAGACATTATTTTTTATACAGTAGCTAATTTTCTATTAACTAGACTACATTAAAGTTGCCATAACTTTGTTGAAACGTACTTTGGTATTATTTTGTAAAAGCACAATAATTTTTTTTTTTTTTTTTTTCATATGTCATAGCATCTGCCGGGACGCGAACCCACACCCGTCTGCAACCAACTACTTGCTTGCATGGCGGCTGCGATACCTCTCGGCTAACAACGCAAGACAATTCTGAGCTAATTTTGAGTGTTTATTTTTATAGTAGCTTATAAAGTACTGCTTTAACTTGATTTTAAATTTAGCATTATAGAAAAAGTTACGTTTAAAAAATGATAATATATATATATGTATCATTCGCTGAATTTAATTAATTGCCAACACATTTTTCGTTATACCTTTAATTGATAATAATAGACGTCTTCGTTAATTACAAATTTAAAATTACTTTTTCAGTTATAAAACTTTTTAATTAAAATCGTTTCCAAAAAAAAAAAAAAAAAAAAAAACGCCGAAAGATATAATTACGATATTTTTACGTTCTTTTTATCTTACTTGTATATAACAAAATAAAGAACTTGAAATGATTTTTTAAAAAAAAAAAAAAACTCTTAATGTTTATTAAAGTGTAATTTTTGTTAATAATTTACAAACAAAAAAAAAATCAATATATTGATTAACTAGCAGATTATTTTATAACTGAAAAAAAGAAAGTAAATAGATTAGAATAAAATTGTTACAAAGTTGCCATTCTTTCATTACTGTTACTAAAAAAAACTAGTTTTTTTTAAGTATATGGGGAATGTAGTATGTAAGTATATATCTAAATATAGGTAAGCAATATTAGACGAATATTTTAAACTACCACAATCACAATACAGCCTAGCCTACATCTTTTTTAATTACTAAACATCACATCATCACCATTTCTTATGCTTGTTCATAACCGTTATTAAAGCAGGCAAAACACTCCATACAGTAGTGTCATTTAGTGCAAGCCAGAGTAATCAATGGATGGCAAAAGACTTGTGCCTAGAATCCCCTTCTATTGCCTACTCACCCAATATCCCCAGACTGTTTTCTAGCTTGTGGCTTTCATCAATGAGGAGTCTTGAATCTGAGAGCACTGTTCAGATCCAAGGCTCCTCACTGATGAAAGCCACAAGCTAGAAACTAGTCTGGGGATATTGGATGAGTAGGCACTAGATAGATATTTTATGCACAAGCCTTCTGGTATCCAATGACTACTCTGGCTTGCCTGAGTAGTACTACTGTATGGAGAATTTTGTCTGTTTTGATCATCTTTTTTTAATTCTAATATAACAGATTAATCTCTTAATATTAAGCCAATACTAATTTATTAACATTATTTGTAACAAAACACATTATTATATATAAAATTTACTTAAGCATTTGAAATATGTGGAATATTTATCCATTTTTATTCTCAATATTCAACTTTTAATAAAATTATAACTCTTTTTTTTTTAAATTGACATAAAGTATTGTTCATCTTTACCATCTTACAACCAACTTCAAGCAATTTCTTGGCAAATATCTCAATATTTTTAAAGTATCACATTGAAAATGACATAAGTTTTCATTATGAAACAAAAAAAATCTAAAACTTATAATCTTATGCATAATTGGTACTTTTGAATTACAGTTTATATATACGATTATTTACAATGGTTTGATTATTAATTTATAGATTAAAATACTATTATCTCTTGTAATAATTAAATTCATATATATAAAATACATATTTTGTGGGTTCATCCGTGCTAAAAAAGTTTAGATATTAATATTCCGATGTTTCAACATGGTCATACAAGTCATCCATTGGGTGATAAAATGTAGAAAGATGGTTGTGGAGGTGCTATGATCACTGATTTTAATAGAAGTTAAAGTTCCACCAATAGCAAAATTGTTAAATTTAAAAATGTTTTTTTAAAAAAATCTTTCCAAATAGGAGGAAGTTTGCATGTATCATCTCGCTTACTGATACAATCTGGCCATTTAATAATCTCAATGGCTTCTCTAATTTTGCACTGGTAGAGATTATGGCATCAGGATATGATCCTGGTACTAGAAAAATCTATTTTATGACCTGAATCTATAGTATGGAGTGAGAGTGCTGATGATGATGAGTGTTGTTTAACTGCATTAGCATGCTCATCTCTCCTAACCCTGATGTGATGATTACTCATACCTATGTAAGAAGCTTTACAATTTTTACATGAGATTTGATAAACACCATGAGATTCAAGAGGGATTGAATCCTTAGGCTTGGTTATTATATTGCTGATCTTTTGATGAGTAGAAAATGCTGTATCTATATTATAGCATTTTAATATTCGTCCAATACTTTCTGCTGTTCCTTTACATATGGAACACAAATCCTAATAGCTGATTTATCATCTTTTTGTTACTTATTTTATCCATTTTGGGTTTGAAATAACACTTTTTTTTATAAATTTATAATTATAACTATTTGCTAATAAAACACTATTAATATGATTTATTTATTTTTTCAGATGTGAATTATCTGAAAGGTTAATTGCTCTATTTAAGAGTTTTGGCTTCAGAAACTATCTGAGTTGGGTGATGATGAGAATGTAAATGTAAATATCTGTAAATATTTGTCCATGTGTGTATTCTTTCTGTAAATCGAAAAAGATAAACTATTTGATGTTCTTGTGACTAGAACGTCAAGAAAAGGGAGTTTTCTATCAGACTCTGTCTCCATTGTAAATTTAATATGTAAATGCATATTATTTAAATGTAAGAAAAAATCATCTAATTTATTTTTTCCCTGTTGCCATATGACAAAGGTGTCATCTATGTATCTGAGCTAAATGAGAGGTTTTAATGATGATGATTCTAAAGCACGAGTTTCTATATTTTTCATGAATAAATCAGCTATCACTCCCGAGATAGGTGAGCCCATAGGCATACAAAAACTTGTCTGTAATGCTGTCCATTGTATACAAAATATGTTTTTAAGAGACAATGTTTAATCAAACAATAATATGGTCTGGTAAATTGCAATGCTGTGAGATTATATTAAAAATTCATCAATTGGAATGTTTGTAAACAAAGACATGACATCAAAACTGACAAGAATGTCATTAGCATTAATTTTTAAACTTTTTAAAAGATTACAAATGCTAATTACAACACAGTCACCAAACATTACGTATCCAAAACAAAAAAAAAAGTTTATAATTTATCTATGAAAGCCCTCTCTACAGATGAATTTTTGGTTTTAGAAAAAGGTTTTAATTTTGCTTTAACACCTTCCTGGATACCTTTTAAGAAAATTGTTTGTAATGTTTAATCAGCTCTTGATAAAATTGATTCTTCTTCGGCTGATTTGGCTAGAGCAGAGATTTGCAATATTTTTAAAAAAGTTAAGCTTCCTAAAAATATTTTAAAGAAAGAAAGACAAGCATTAAATAATATAAAATTGGACAAATCAATTGTTGTACTTTCAGTTGATAAAGGTAATGATACAGTTGTTATGGATCGTGATATTTACCAAAATAAAATTTTGCATCTGCTCAATGATAAAACTTATAAAGTATCAAAAAAAGATCATACTATGTATTCGGAAATAACAACAAAACATATTATTAATAAATCACCTATTGAAACAGAGATAAAAATAAAATAATACCTCGTGAAAAATATTGTGTCTGTCCAAAATTTTATGGACTTCCAAAAATTCACAGACCAGATACCCCCCTTCATCCAATAGTAAGTGCAATAAGATCTCCAACTCAAATTTTAGCTAGATATGTATCAGATTTTATTAAACCTACAATCCAATCTATTAAATCATATATTAAAAACTCTTTTCATTTTATTTCTGTTTTAAAAAGTTTAAAAATTAATGCTAATGACATTCTGGTCAGTTTTGATGTCCTGCCTTTATTTACAAACATTCCAATTGATGAACATTTAAATATAATCTCACAATGTTGCAATTTACTAGACCATATTATTGCTTTGATTAAACATTGTCTTTTAAACATACATGTTGTATTCATTGGACAGCATTACAGACAAGATTTTGGTACTCCTATGGGATCACCTATCTCAGGAGTAATAGCTGATTTATTCATGGAAAATATACAAAATTGTGCTTTAGACTCAACATCATTAAAACCTCTCATTTAGCTCAGATACATAGATGACACTTTTGTCATATGGCAACATGGAAAAAACAAATCAGATGATTTTTTCTTACATTTAAATAATATGCATCCTCATATTAAATATAAAATTGGAGACAGAGTCTGATGGAAAATCCCATTTCTTAATGTTCTAGTCACCAGAACACCAAATAGTTTATCTTTTTTGATTTACAGAAATAATACACACATGGACATATATATACATTTCCATTCTCATTATCACCCAACTTAGATAGTTTCGGTAGCCAAAACTCTTGTAAATAGAGCAATTAACCTTTCAGATAATTTACATCTGAAGGAAGAAAAAATCATATTAATAGTGTTTTATTAGCAAATAATTGTAATTATAAATTTATAAAAAAAAACCCTTATTTCAAGCCCAAAATGGACAAAATAGGAAACAAAAAGATGATAAATCAGCTATTAGGATTTGTATTCCATATGTAAGAAAAACTACAGAAAGCACTGGACGAATATTAAAATGCTATAATATAGATACAGCATTTTCTATTCATCAAAAGTTCAGCAATATACTAACCAAGCCTAAGGTTTCAATCCTTCTTGAATCTCATGGTGTTTATCAAATCTCATGTAAAAATTGTAAAGCTTCTTACATAGGTATGAGTAATCATCACATCAGTGTTAGGAGAGATGAGAATGCTAATGCAGTTAGACAACACTCATCATCAGCAGCACTCTAACTCCATACTATAGATTCAGGTCATAAAATTGATTTTTCTAGTACCAGGATCATATCCAGATGTGATAATCTCTACCAGTGCAAAATTAGAGAAGCCATTGATATACTTAAAAGGCCAAATTGTATCAATAAGTGTGATGATACATGCAAACTTCCTTCTATTTGGAAAGATTATTTTAAAAAACATTCTTAAATTTAACATTTTTACTATTGGTGGAACTTTAACGTTTATTCAAATCACTGATTGTAGTGCCTCTACAATCATCTTTCTACCTTTTATCACCCAGTGTATGACTTGTGTGACCAAGTTGAAATGTCAGAATATTAATATTTAAAAAATTTTAACACGGATGAACTCACAAAATATGTATTTTATATATGCAAGCCGTGAAAATCTTCATTTCAATATATATATATATATATTGTAACAGAAAACGTGTGCCTAGTAATCATAGTGCAGAATTCGACCACCATACAGAACAGCAGCGCCATCGAGGTAGCAAAGCCACCCGTGGTACTGAGTTCGAATATAGTTTATCGGTTCCACAATACAATCCACGAAACAATGCATCTGGTGCGACATTAGCAAATATTTCTTTAGGCATGGTTGTCAGGGATATGCAAGAGATTCATGATTTTATTTTCGGGTTAGCCAATAATCAAACTACATAATTGAGAAAATATTATATAGAATGAGTATTGAATAAATGAAAGGTAACTGCAGACGTATAGTTTAAAACTATTTATTAACACATTTTAATAAGAAAATCATTTACTAATAATATTTTATGGATTAAAAGCTTCAGTAGCGGGATTTGCGACATGATTATATTTTAAAGAATACATTTATTTATTTGTTTACAAAAGGAATTCATTTATTTGAAGGCATAATCTAGCTACCTAAAATTCTTGAGTAAGCATTTCTAATGTGCATACCTTGAGGGATTTATACCTTTGCATTGCAGGACTCTAAAGTAAGATTTAAGAGTAGCGGCGGACATATATTTATTTAATTAAAATATTTATTTATTACTAAGGGCAAACATTTATTTGAAAGTGAATTATGAAGATAATGCAGAGGTGGAGTGATATATAGAATAATAAAATTAAGTAAAGTAACACGTGGTACACTTTAGAAAGGCGATATGGAATGGCAGTATATCGAAACTGCTATGCTGTGAATGAGTTTATAAGAATGTCGGGCTGGTCTCTGCCATTAGCCCGATGAAGTAAGGTGTCACATAAGCATAACCAGGGGCAAGTGATTTGTGTTGCAGTTTGCCGGCTGGATGCATGACGTCGTCAAGTCCTATGGGAGCACCCATTATGTCTGCTTGTGTAGGACGACTGGGGTTAATTTCAACCCTGAAGAATCCGGAAATTTCATGGTGGAATGGGTCATCGCATCTCTAAAACGTAACACATGTATAATGTATAAACGATTATGATAAGATTTAAATAGATTTCTAACTTGGCCCTACATTATCAACATTTACTAAAGAACGTTGTCGACTCTCAAAGAAAAGTAATTTTATGGAATTATTCATTAAGATTTAATAAATACAAAACATATCTAAACTGGGAATGATTACAATTAATATGCCAGCCATTTGTGAAGTAGTAGACCCTGCATTACAATAAATGATGCATTGAATGTGTGTCGATTTATATGAAAGTTAAGTTATTTATGAAAGTAAATATTAATAAAACATTGACACGCATTCACTGTTTCAAGCGATCATAGATTTAAACTTTGAAAATAGAGACAATTATGAGCATGCAATAATTAAATAATAAATATAGATAAAATGTAGATTTTAGAAATACGCACCTAAGAAAGATAGAATGAGATAAGCTAGATTATTAGAGAAATTTACACATTAAGTTAATTATTCAGTTTTAGTTATACATATGGTAGTTTTTACATTTTATAATTTAGATAAGTAGTATGAAGAAGAGCTATAGCATATTATTAGAGTACTCTAGAGTTTGAATGCAGACAGGTACCTGTTTTATAAAAAGTTTTCTGATTCCATTAGTTTAGTAGCAAAAGGTTTGTGATTATCAGTTCTTTCTTGTATTTAGGCGTTTCATTTATTTTAACAGCAGCAGCAGCTTTCTCATTTATTTCAGGCAGCAGATCTTCATGGTGAATTTATGATGGGCAATGGAAAGTTCGGCATCCGATAGGCCATCTCCCGATGGAGAATAATCTAGGTGCTTTTACTCGGTCATACCTTGGCAGGAACAATTTATTTTTATATTTTGGAGACTCTCAGTGATCGAGAGCAAAGCTAAAGTTTAAGTGAATGTCTCCAGACAGTCTAAGATGGCCTCTTTTTTTATCTTGATCTTTCACATTTTTGTTAAGGTATTTTTAGGTTCTACTTAATCTGCCCTGAGGATAATCAATGCATTTTGTTGGTTTTAATTATAAAGAAAGCTGCCGTTCTATTGTTTACATTTTACATTTACTAATTACATTTTGGGGAATTTTTCTTTAATTAATCTATTATCTATCACTGACTGATGCTTTTAAATTTCAAAGACAAAAAGGGAACATAAGATTATTTTAACTTTTAATTAAATATTACATCAGATTTTTTTAGAATTATTATTAAACGAAATTTAAACAAAGCAATAAATACAAACTTTATAATCCAAAATAAATGATTAAAATTATACAAAATTATATAACTAAAAGAAATTTAAATTATATTATTTTATCCCTATTTATTGCCTTTAATATGAGATCGAAATGTGTGCGTGTTTATGCAGAATTCTACATATATTTATAAATTTTTAATATTGCTACACACACAATTTGATACCAAAAAGTTTAAATTTGGGAGGGATAGACCGGTCAGTGAGAGACGACAGAAAAAGGTGAAACTTAAGATTCGAATACGAATCTTACTGTTTCAATATATATATATATATATATAATTCTTATAAAGGTCTCTCATGTTTAATCCCTCAACAATAGATTATTTGCATATTTCTCATGAATTTTTATTGCATGTAATAATTATTATAAAATCTTCAACTATTTTAAAACTTTCCCATGGGGGTAAAAACCAATATGTCACTAAAATGTTGTCTCTGGAAAAAAGCCATAAATTTTGCAACTATTATTTAAATAAAATGGATCACTGTCTACATAAGAATTTTCATTATTGTCTTTATCATGAGACTCTAAATTCAAAATTATTATTTTCTATTTCTTATGTTGCAGCTTGTAATCTCTATACATTTTTTCTGAATCACTTACTCTTATTAGATTCAGCGATTTATATTCTACCATGAATGCAGCAGTTTCAGTTCTAGCCTCCTTAAATTTATTAGAAATTGTACATATTTCCATTTTCAGATCTATTGAGATTGCATATAATCTAGCTTCAAAAACCTCAGAATTTTTTTAACTAGCATCAAACTTAATATTGAATTCAGTTTTTTAAATATTCAGTATTAGTGACCTAGAAACTATCTTAATATTTAAATCCTTGAAATTAGCATCTGTCATAGCATTTACTTCCTTTAGTTCATCATTCATTTATTAAAGCATACCTATAATTTCAAACAAATTAATGTCAGATCTTTCCAACATTGTGCCATTGGTATGCATCATAATATTTACTAATAAGCATAGTACACTATGAGCTCAAATAATTAAAGATAAATTAATAAAACACTTATTTTTAAATTCTACTTATTTCTAAATTATTCAACATTTATTACTATTAACTGATATCTAAAATAAAATTATGTCACAAAATATACACATACAATAATAATAATAATAATAATAATAATAATAATAATAATAATAATAATAATAATAATAATAATAATAATAATAATAATAATAATAATAATAATAATAATAATAATAATAATAATAATAATAATAATAATAATAATAATAATAATAATAATAATAATAATAATAATAATAATAATAATAATAATAATAATAATAATAATAATAATAATAATAATAATAATAATAATAATAATAATAATAATAATAATAATAATAATAATAATAATAATAATAATAATAATAATAATGCAAAAATGAATATGAGACTCAATATTAAGTATCAGAGAGCATGCCAACTCAAGATATTTAGCTTTAGAATGTATTAATAGCTATCAAAAAACTAGATTTTAAACCCACATAAAAACATAGGAAACTATGCTGTGATAACTGTTGATGAACATTTTCAGTATTATGTTACTGGCACCATCAGAAATACATACTTTGGATATAACATTCATGATTTCCAGATTATGGTGCAACAATTCAGTAAGACAATGTACTTTATATCAATATCTGTAAGTGACACACCCACACTGGTTTACAGCAATAGTTTTCACTTTAAAATAAAACTAAATGACAACATAGCACCAGACAACATGACAACACAGATAATTAATCTATATACTATATTAAACATACATATTAAAGGAATAAAATTGCAGTTTTTTATGTGGATAACATGAACATTTAAATGCAAGGAAAAACATTGAGAAGCACACAAATTCAAATCACCAGAAAACAATAGAAAGTACACAGCAGACAATAAAACCATCTCACCATACTAAAAACCCACTACCAGAAAACAAAAAATCATCACCCACAAATGAAAGATATAAGCAACGAATAACATTAAGAGAACAACTAAAATAAGAAGTGACCAACCAGACCAAATCACTACCAAAGTTATTGGTAACAAAGAAAAAAGAAACAAAAGGCCCTAATATTGATAATATCAAACATATTCAACCTCAACCAGCACAGACAATGGAAATTTAAAATGGAACCAAATAATGTGACATAAATAATAAACACTAGTTTTCCTCAAACAATACAATGAGAAGCAGACCCAAAATGAAGAACGAGAAATCACTAAAGAAAGATAAACACTCCAAAAAAGTCAAAAACAAAAACCTTAACTCAGTCAACTACAAACAAGTGTGCCAATCAAATGATGCTGCTAATAAAGAAGTGGAGCTAGAATATGAGAATGCACAAAAAGAACAACTAACAATCAATTAAAATATAGATACAAACACATATACCTTGACCAATACTAGTGAAATGATAAACTAAGATGATTGGAATAAAAGATTTAAACCAATTGTTTAGAAGCCAAGAAATGAATACCAGACATGTTTACATAACAAGAAAGAAAATGACTAAATTCCTCACCCACAAACTCACAAATATAATTGCAAGTGATGAAATGGAAATGACAACATACTTGTACTACATGGGTTGTTCAAACAGTAGATAAGTTTTATATACATAAGTGCATAAAATAAATGAGCAATAGGTGGATTAAGTTTATAGATAATTTTTGAATAACTATATGTATAGGTCATATGAATTTAAATCAGGGAACAATAAATCTATTGGACCACAAGAATAACAAAATCCTAAAATCAATAAATTGAAAATTTGAACTAAGATTTGAACCCAAAAGGAAAGAAAAATTTTCAAAATTTAACTCGATGTATTAACCCATTGTTCTTGAAGCTATTTCATCAATATGTAAATAAACATGTGAACATAATTGTAATCAATGTAACACTTGATTTCTTTAAGTATGTATGCACTTAAATAAAACTATGTATCCAAAACCTAGAGCCTGCCACATAAAAACAAAGGATTTACAAAATGTAATTTCAATGTAAAAAAAAAAATTGAGTTTATAAAGTGCCTTTTGAAACATAATAATTTAATTTAATTTAGTACATTTAACAGATTTTACATCCAAACAAAAATGCACAGCTAATCTGGTTCACAAACCATTTGCAGAGTTTTTTGCCCAGTAATACTAAATGTTCTGTCATATATTTCAAATATATTAACAGCATTAAAGTATTTCTTGTACAATCTATGTGATCTTACTAATGCCTAATTTTTTAATGTTTCACTTTTAAATTTTGGAATATTATACAATTTTTTTAATTTTGTATCCTTTATCTTTATCTTAAACGATAATGTTGTTTGGCAACATCTCACATCTATTATACCTCATGTAATTTCTTAGGTACTTCATATCAGTATAGATTCGACATTTGTAGAATGCATTTTCATCACATATTATTTCTGATTTGATATATCTTAAAAAATTGCATAAACTTTTCCCAGTGCTAATCTATTCCTTAATTTACATGAGTTTCAGATCAAAGATTCATAATTTAAAATAGGTATAAACAATGTATGAAACAAATACCCACATGTATTTCTCTTAAAGATTTTACAGTTTCTGAGAATTAAACCCATTATTTTAAAACTTATTGTAATAATATTTTGAATATTATTTTTAGATGTACCATTATTATTAAAAATAATACCTAAATATTTATGTTCTGCTTTTCTTGAAATACTTTTTGAGTTTAGTGTATAAGTAAACAGACTTGTAGATGATTTTTTTTAGAAAACAATAAAACAGAACATTTTTAATGTTAATTTCCACATAGTTTCCCAAACACCAACCCTGAAATCATTTGATATCAGACTGCAAAATCTTCTGATCATCAAAAATATTAACAGTTTTATACAGTTTAATATCATCTGAAAAACAGAGAATATCAGAACTACTTACACAATGTTCTATATCCAAAGAATATACTGAAAATAAGTAGTTCAAGTATTCTTCCTTTACAGACTCCAGCATTACTAAAATATGAGTATGATTTTGCAGACCCAAAAGATACAAAATTAGGTATGTTTAAGACAAAAGATACAAACCTCTGCAGAAGATCACAACTAAAATTAATAGTGAGCAACTTACTAATCAATGTACAGTGATCTGCACAAAAAACGCTTTGCTTAAATCAAAATAAACCACATGTAGCTGTAATCTGTTAACAATTGCATTTGCATTAGCATCTTGAATGTGTAGCAAATTAGTCTTAACATATCTACCTGGCATAAAGCCTTGTTGGGTTTAGATAAGGATTTACATACTTTATCTATTATTTTATTATACACAAAATTTTCAGTGATTTTTCCAGCTTACATAATAATGAAATAGGTCTATAATTATGAACATCATTTGATTTGACTGTTGGTATTGGTATAACTTTTGAAACTTTCCATGAATCAGGGAAAATACTCTGTTGTAAAGAGATATTAAAAATATAAAAAAAGCACTGGAGATAGCAGTTCAGCACCTCCTTTATAAATAAAAACAGGTAACATATCATGTCCAAAACTTTTTATTTTATTTTTAAGCTGTTTTTATTGCTAATAAAATGACATTATAATTTAATGAGTCAATAACTATCAAATCATTACTTTTAAAAACAGATTCAACTGTAGCCGATTTAGATATCACATTTTCCTCTGACCATGGTAAGAAGTAGTTTGGCAAACTCATCAGCTCTAAGACTCCCATTGTCAATTGACATTTTATTTTTTTAAGCCAGAACGCCTTTTTAATGAATGACCAAAAGTAATTTGAATTGTAATTTGTATTGTACTCTGGTTTCTCAATATCTCTTTTAAAATCATTTTTTATATGATTTTAAATAATCTTCTAAAATTTATAAAGTTATTATAATATATTAATGATCCCGATTTCTTAAACAACTTATGATGCTTATGTTTTCTTTTATAAATACAAATCAATTTCTTAGAGAACCAAGGAGGATATTTTTACATGTTTCATAACATAATGTTATTCTATTATTTGAAATGTTTTGCATAATTTTTGAAAACAGATGTAATGCCACATTTACATTTGGGGATCAATACATTTGGGTCCAATTAGCATACTTGATGTCACAATATAAATTATAATAATCACCATGTTTATAATTTCTATTATAAGGTATCATACAGTTATTTAATGATATGTGTTTGGCATAAACAAAAAAACTCAATAACTGGACGATGAGAGTCTTCCTTCAATAATGGTTGTACACAATACTTCACATCTACATCATTAAAGTTAAATAATATAAAATCTAGAACACATCCATTATTATTTTTAACTGATTTCTTTGCACTACACTAGTTATATTCATAAATTCTATAATTCTTTGTTCTCTATTTATTTCATTATTGCATAATTCAGTTGTTTCATCTGCTGCCACTACATATTGTGAATAACTCACCACAGATCAAAATATTGTACTTATAATTAAGTAAATATTTTTACAATTTCTCCAAGTCATTATTTAGATCAATTATATATATATATATATATATATATATAATTGATCTAAATATATGACTTAGAGAAATAGATGGTTGATGATATATATATATATATATATATATATATACATCAACCATTATCAATACCCTGCAGGATGAAGGTCTCTCCAAGTTTAATCCATCTTCTCCGATCTTTAGCTTCTCTTCTCCACAACACCCCTGCACATTTTCTTATTTCATCCATCCATCTCACATGTGGTCTCTTTCTGGGTCTTTTACAATCTTTTGGAATCCAGTTTAAAATTTCAATTGTTCATCTATTATCATCTCTTCTAGCAATATGTCCAGCCCAACTCCATTTCAATCTTTTAATTTTTTCAATAAGGTCAGTAACACCTGTTTGTTGTCTTACCCATACATTGCGTTTTCAATCTCTTCTTGTTACTCCCAACATACATCTCTCCATACTCCTTTGAGTAATCTGAAGTCTCTGTATTGCTCTTCTATTAAGTGTCCAAGTCTCAGATCCATAAGTAAGAACTGGTAAAACACATTTGTTAAAAAACGTCCTTTTCAACACATAGGCATGTTTCCTTTTAGTATCAAGTTATTTCTACCAAAAGCACTCCAACCAAGTTTAATTCTATGAATAATTTCCTCCATTATGTTTCCATCTGTATTAATAATCTGACCAAGATATTTGTAACTGTTAACTTCTTCTAATTCTTCATAATCAATCTTTATTTTCATATTTTGAGCAAATCGCTTAAACATTACTTTAGTCTTTTTAACATTTATTTTTAGTCCTACTTTTCTACTTTCATCTGCTAACTCCTGCAACATTTCCTGAAGCTTTGAAGCATTATTTGCAAAAACAACTACATCATCTGTAAAATCTAAATGACTTAAATACTCTCCATTTACTTTCACTCCTTTAGTTTCCCATTTTAATCCACAAAATACTTCTTGCAGCACTGCTGTAGAGAGTTTTGGAGATATGGAGTCACCTTGTCTTACACCTTTTTCAATATTAATTTTTCCAGTATCATTATGTAATCTAATTGTTGCTGTTGCATTTTTATAAATATTCTTTAAAATATGACAATATCCTGGATCTATACCTTGATGATCCAATGCTTTAATCACTGAAGAAATGTGTATAGAATCGAATGCCTTTTCATAATCTACAAATCCAAAACATAATGACAACTCATATTTGTTTGTCCTTTCTATGACTTTTCTCAATACCTGGATATGATCTATTGTACTAAAACCACTTTTAAATCCAGCTTGTTCTCTTGGTTGGTGGAAATCCAAAGTTCTCTGTAGATGAGTTGTAATTATCTTGGTAAAAAAATTATATAAAACTGATAAAAGGCTGATAGGTCTGTAATTTCTAATATCTTTTTTATCACCTTTTTTACATATTAATATTATTACTGCATTCTTCCAATCTTCCTGTACATCTTTATCATTTAGACATTTGGTATATAACTTTGTTAAAATTGTTTCTATTTCTTCACCTGCTTCTTTTAATATATCAATTATAATTCTATCATTTCCTGGAGCCTTTCCTTTCTTAATACACTTAATTGCATGCCTCACTTCTTCATTTAAAATTCTGGGCAATTCGGAAGATGTAATAGATATAGGAGGTACTTGTTCTTTATTACTATATAATTCTTGATAAAAATCTTCTACCAATTTCATGATGTCATCTCTCTTTTTAGTAATAATTCCATCTTTTTTTCTTATTGCAGATATAAATTTCCTACCAATACCAAAATGTTGTTTAACATTTTTGAGACTTTTATTTTCTTCTACAGCTTTCCTTGCTATTTCACAGTTATACTTTCTTATATCATTTTAACTCTTTTTCGTACCATTTTACAAAATTCGAGATATTCAATTCTTTTTAATACATCATTTTTGTATATCTTCATAGTCCTTCTTTTCTTGATAAATTCTCTAGTCTCATTAAAAATTTTATTAGTCAATTGCTGCTTTTTTCTACCAGCTATGTTTGTTGCAGTTTGTAAAAGTGTATCAGTTATTTTCATATTAATTTCATTCAAATCTGTATCATGTTCAAAATCTCCTAACACTTGAAACCTATTTGTAAGTTCTAATTTAAATTCATTAGAATGTTTCTGAAGATTTGGAATATCAACTGTAAATATTGTTTTTCTTAATAATTTTTCTCTCTCTAGTTTTACATTAACATGTAACTTACACCTTACTAATCGATGATCACTTCCTGTGTTAAATTTGTTAAGAACATTACAATCTTGAAATATGTATTTTCTATTTGTCAAAATATAATCCAATTCTGCTGTACCTTCATTTGGATGCTTCCATGTCCATTTCCTTTTAACATTTTTCTCAAAAAATGAATTCATAATATAAAGTTTTTCTTTTTCTGCAAACTCCACAAGTCTATGTCCTCTCTCATTTCTATTACCATAACCAAAATTACCTACAGCAATTTCATCTTTCATTTGTCTACCAATTCTAGCATTAAAGTTTCCCATAACAATTTTAAAATGTTGTTTACTCTGATCAAAAGCCTTTTGTACATCCATATAAAAATCTTCTACTACTTCATCACTATGAGAACTTATTGGGGCATAAACCTGAATTATCTGCATTTGGTATCTGCTATTAAGTTATATAACTAATCTTGCCACTCTGTCCGATACACCATCAATCTCCACAATATTGTTCTTCCACTTTTTATTTATAATGAATCCTACTCCATTTGTATTTCCAATATGTGTGCTTTTATAATAGAGTATATGTCAACTTTTAAAATCAATTGTTTCTTCTCCTTTTCTTCTAACTTCACAACGTCCAATAATGTCCCATTTAATATAAGACAGTTCTTCTAATTCTTGCAATCTTCCTTAACTTGAAAGTTAATAGCAAACTTCTTTCTGCAGCCATATATATATATATATATATATATATATATATATATATATATATATATATATATATATATATATATATATATATATATATATATATATATATTCCCAACCAAAAACAATTGAAATCCTATTATCATTTCAATCCAAATAGAATCAACAAAATTAAGTTCTATATTTACCTGCTTTGTTACAATTTTGTTTTTAACAGCCAATAAAACATCTCTACCTCTTGAAAGCTTAGAGTTTACATGATCATGTTTACATAGTAAATATCTATGATCCACAATCTGATCAATAACAAATTAATCATTCAACCATGTTTCTGTAAAGGATATTTAATCATATTCTTCTGCAAGAATAGCATGTTTCAATAATTGACATTTAGTGCTTAAAACTCCAACATTTTGCATATAACAACAGAAATTGTTATTTTTATTAACTTATTATTACCATTGTTATGTGAAGAAATTTTATATATATTTTTTATAATGTTTATAAATGCAATAATCCATTATGCATTACTACTACTACTACTACTACTACTATTACTACTACTACTACTACTACTACTACTACTACTACTACTACTACTACTACTACTACTACTACTACTATGACTATGACTACCACTACTACTACTACTACTACTACTACTACTACTACTACTACTACTACTAATAATAATAATAATAATAATAATAATAATAATAATAATAATAATAATAATAATAATAATAATAATATATTAATATTATTAATAATAATATAGTAACAACAACAACACAATGAGGATATCCATGTTTGTTATCTTTCTATACTATAAATCTTTAATTACTGGGAATAATATTAAGATATACTAATAAGACTTGAGATCCCCTGTTGACTATAGTATAGAAACAAAGGAAATGTTTTATTGAATCTAGACTATATTTGAAAATCAAATAGACACATAGAATTCATTTAACATCTTAAGATTTACTAAATAATCAAAATAACATTTTAATATTCTCAGGGTAAATAATTAAAATGATAATATCCAATATTGTAGCATGGCTCCCACATGAAATTAAGCAATGCAATTTTAGATTAAAAAATTACACAAAATCAAACTTTAAAGAAAACAATTGTTTCATCTTTTATTTATGATATGTTTGAGAGTTGGAACAATAAAATAAATAACAATATAAAATATTTTCTTTTTATCACATATGTTTATCAATTGATTCATAGAGGCAATGTTGAGTAATAACTGTTATTGATGTATTTGTTCAAATTGCATTTATATCCAAGATAAAGACTATCTATGTCATATGATTAAATAATGTATGATAATAATGATCCAATTTATTAACATTCAAGTAATTCGAGGTCAAAGATTCATTCTTTGGGAAAAATAAATAAACTCTTCAAATCATAACTATAGCCAGTTTAAGGTATGTATGCCATTGTGAGTTGCATTTATAGTTAAAATTAAAAAATAAACAAATCTCATTAAAATCACACAATATTAATGATGCAGTGTGAATGACTAACTTTTCATAATGTATGTATATTTTGACCTACTAATATTGTTTATTTAATAAGTCATTTGTCATATTTTTAAAAAAAGATGACTCCTTGATTTTTCTGTTCTTTAAATCACTTTCCACATGAAAGATGATGATGATGATAATAATAATAATGATGATGATGATAATAATAATAATAATAATAATAATAATAATAATAATAATAATAATAATAATAATAATAATAATAATAATAATAATAATAATAATAATAATAATAATCAAACAAAAGCTTTCATTGCACATATCTGTGCGGGTGTATAAGATATCAAATATTTGGATCAACAGTTGATATGGTATAACCAAATTCTAAGCTTTACACATAAAATACCCTACATATAAGACACTTTGTAAATAGAATAGTAAAAGTAATTACCATAAAGTAAACATTTAAATTATTTTCATTGTAATTATTTATTTTTATTTTATCCATCATTCATCTTATAAATACAGTAAAAAATATATTACTCACTTGTTTAGTCAACTACTAGATTTGTGAAAGTTTATAAGTTTTAATACTTGTTTTATTTTTCTAACTATAGGTAGATACCTTTTTACTAACAAATATTAAAAAATTAATGAACTTGGATAGGGTGTAAAAAATCTAGTATAACTGTAATCTAGGAGAAAATAATGTTTTCACATTTTACAATATTTTTGTTAGAAATATCTATTTGGTACCAGACAAAAGTTATTGATGAAAACATAATTTAGTAGGTGTGTTTATAAACAATATACTAGTTTAGATCAGTGGTAGATATGTAGAATATGAAGCAACAATAATTTCTGAATCTAATTATACCCTGTAGTATTTGGTGTTTAAACAGGCTTTAAAATGGCTACTAGGTAACTTAATTAAATTAGCAAGAACAATTAGATAGTTTTATTAAAGTACAAACAAATATCTAAAACACCTAGAAAGGTAATTTTTCTTGTGCAATTGTTTTTTCATAGATAGTCTTAAAGTAAACATTTATTCATTACATCATATACAAAGTAATTACATAGTTTATGTAATTCAATAAAATTGTAAAACCTATAATATAGCTTTAAATAAGGCCAATAAAATCTATTAAATTGTGATAATCTTTAATTTCAATCACTGACATTTATTACAAATTTTAGGTTGAATATTATATTCTAAAATAATAAAAAAAGATGCATTATTTTTTTAAAAAAGGGAAAAAAATGAGCCAGATATCCTGAGAATATCATCTAAAAATATATTTGCATAAAACCGCAATCCCTTGCTTATTATAGTAAAAAAATAATGATTTAAAAAAAAGGTAAAGTCGAGGCAAAGTATTATTTTTGATAACAATACCTATGCATTTATATACAAACATCAAATGTAATCTTTTTTTTTTGAAATTTGATTCCAAAGCAAAGATTTTGCATTTCATTTGACAAAATTAATATGAATATTTATTTTCAGTTATTGATATAAAAAAGTTGATATTATTTTAAAAAACCTGTCTTCATAAGATCTTTAAAAAAAAAATATTTTTTTTTTAATATTAAAATCTCAACTTCAGTAATTTCTAAATGGTCAGTAAGAGAAAATATTTTGGAACAAAACTTATTTTATTGTTAATAAAGAGTAGAATACATTTTGTTTTCAAAATAAATAACTAATATTTATGTTATGTAATTAGTTTACAAGAAATGGCAAATCATTAATGTTTATATGCAGAAAATGTAATAACTAACACAATTATTTTGTGCAGATTAAATATTTTTTTAAAAATCGTGTTATAGTTGGTCTTTTATTATTTTATGGTTACTTGTGAGAGAGTGACTTTAAAAAAAAAAAAAACATTTAATCTTTTTTTTCTTTATCTTGCCAAAGTTAAAGAAAAAAAAACATCTTGATAGTCTGGAAAATGTTATTAATAAGGTAATGTAATATAATTGTTAGAATCATAAATGGCATCATGCAGTGATAAAGTAAAAATCTTGAGAGTTAAATTTTACTGAATCAAACATTCATCTATCACTTCTTGAGTTCACATATAATACTACTATGAAAAAAGTAATTATGAAGTTAATTATCTTTAATATTTATTATTTAATCTATATTTAAATGTATTGATCTATATTATCAACATTTATATAATTTTCAATTTTCATGGAGAAATATAAAGAAATTTAAATGAGCAGGTTGCTAATCGATAATTCATACTCCTAAAAACAAAAAAAAAACATGCAATATGAATAATAAATGCATAAAACATTATTATTAATAGTAGAATCATAATGAGTAGTTCTACATTATTTTTTTAATAAATTTTATGAATGAAATAAAAATTTTATAATCGTTTATAGGATATTAGAAACAGACACTGTATGCTTAACACACACACTTATATATATATATATTGTAATGGGCTGGTGATTCCAATTGAGATAGGCGAAGCAGATCTTACTATGGTCAGACTTTGGGTCTTCAGATAGGATGCAAGTGACTACACAATGAAATACATAACCTATGATTTACCTACTTCCAATACCTATTTTTATTAATCTAGATACAATTTGGGTCAGTTCATCCAATTCTCACTCCTTTCTAGCCACATTATACCACAGTATTCAAACTCAGGGAGTAATTGCTTGAGCTCTGTTATCAGGGAAGGAGATCATACTAATAGTAGTTATTGTCCCTCTATATAGGCGATAATTAATTACCAAAAATCAATTAAGCATAAGATATATAAAAAAAATATGTATGTGCAGTATAAGTATATATGTATTAAAAGTTATAATAAGTGACTTAAATATGTATATGTATTTCCTCTATCATATTAATAATATTGTAATCACATTCATATCGGCTTTTTCAAACCAAATTGTGCAAACGCTTTTTGCGAGTGTTAAATAATAAATGAATACCCTCTGACCCATACAAGATATAGAATTTATGCAGCAATAAAAGGAATCCTCTTATTACTACGACTCAAATATTTATATATGAGCAAATCTGAAGTACTGGCACAAAAGGTGTGACTATAGAACAGTCACTTTGAATTACTATATATAACTTATGAATGAATGACGCCGATGAAATTTACTAGAATTTACTGAACGACATTCCAACTGAAATTAATCATATATATAAATCAGCATTTATTTTTTATAGCGTCTGTATACAATTGTAATCACATTCGTGATGTTCATTAAATTCTAGTAAATTTCATCGGCGTCATTCATTCATAAGTTATATATAGTAATTCAAAGTGACTGTTCTATAGTCACATCTTCTGTGCCAGTACTTCAGATTTGCTCATATATAAATATTTGAGTCGTAGTAATAAGAGGATTCCATTTATTGCTGCATAAATTCTATATCTTGTATGGGTCAGAGGGTATTCATTTATTATTTAACACTCGCAAAAAGCGTTTGCACAATTTGGTTTGAAAAAGCCGATATGAATGTGATTACAATTGTATACAGATGCTATAAAAAATAAATGCTGATTTATATATATGATTAATTTCAGTTGGAATGACATTCAGTAAATTCTAGTAAATTTCATCGGCGTCATTCATTCATAAGTTATATATAGTAATTCAAAGTGAATGTTCTATAGTCACACCTTCTGTGCCAGTACTTCAGATTTGCTCATATATAAATATTTGAGTCGTAGTAATAAGAGGATTCCTTTTATTGCTGCATAAATTCTATATCTTGTATGGGTCAGAGGGTATTCATTTATTATTTAACACTCACAAAAAGCGTTTGCACAATTTGGTTTGAAAAAGCCGATATGAATGTGATTACAATTGTATACAGACGCTATAAAAATAAATGCTGATTTATTAATAATATTGATAAGTGTAAAACTAAATAAGATAATAATGTTTACGATGGGTATATGAATAATGAAGAGTTATAAAGCTGATGGTGGATATGGAAATAATGATGAGTTAGAGACCAAATTAAAATAACGAATTATATAAACATATATTGATTAACAAAAAAATATGAATAACAACTAAATCTAATACATGTAATTGATTTTTTAAAGATGAATTTCTAACATATTGATATCTATAATGTTATTAATAAAAATAAAATCCTTGCCTTAAACCCAATGGTAGAAGTTCATATACTTGACTAATTATTTACAACAATGAATATGTAAACTTATAATATGTATATGTGATTGCGATTTTAGCTGACTAATTTAAAATATGTATACAAACATAACAACAAAAAAAAATCTTTGTTGTCTAGATAAATCAATGATTATAAATCATTGATTTAACAATACTATAAAAATAAGCTTAATTAATAATAAGAAATAAAACTCTATCATTGTGTTTTGCTTACTGTAAGATAATATTAAAATTTCTTACCTTTCAATTTACTATATGTTGTCAAAAGTCAATCAGATGGGGAAGTCAAAACTAGTAATTTTTTTATTCTTTATACAATTAAAGATGATAAAAAATACATATATTTAAATCTAATATTTTCTTCCTCATTACTCTTATACAGAATTTCTATAAAATTATAACACCTTAGCTTCCATTTGTAGAAAACGAAATTAATACATAAAATTTATAATAGACAAAATAATAAAACAAAAATCACAATTCTTATCGCATTATGTTAATTAAAGTTCGATGAGTCTGCTGGAAACTGTTTATTTGCTAAATAAATTCCTATGAAAGGAGATGAAGTTCTGCTCCCACGAAGAATAGAAATTTCTTGTCTGGGTCAAAAAATAATAATGTTCTCCAATTATCCTGTCTTGGATTTAGTTAGGTATTTTATTTAAAGCAAAGATGGTCTTCAAGTTTTTTCTAAATGGGCAGATAAAATCTTTAACTTTTCATGACTTTATTGATGATGTATTATTACCCCATGGTATAAACTTTTCAGCAACCAATCATGATATAAAAATAATATATATTTATTGATTCATTTGCTTCTCAAGATTTCAATGACGATATTATTATATATCAAAACAATTAATTATTGAATATTACTGCAACACGTACATTTAACTAAAATTGTCTAAGTAGCAAATAATTAAATTTTTACTTTCAAATTAGTTCTTCCATTTCAAATGATTGCTTCAAAAAATTCAGCTTTCAATCATTTTGATTAATATATATATATATATATATATATATATATTATATATATATATATATATATAAATAATATAATATATATATATATATAATAAAATTTGAACATTCACATCCATTTTGTATTCAAATTTATTTTTAAGCAGAAAAAAAAATAATGTTCTATCTTCGAATGCAGAAGACAGTATATCAATTAATACTGCATTGTAGGTCATGTGAAGTTTTTTAAATAAATGGGATTATAAATAAAAAATAAAAATTTATAAATATTTTAAATTTCATTTCTACAAATGGTTGCTATATGTTTAGATTTTAATTCAGTCATTGCTTTTTTAAAGTTTATGTGTAAGTTTTTTGGTATAGTTCTCCCCAGTTATTAACATATAACACCTTTTATTCCAGTATTAGTATACCTATCTGTTATTTTTTTTCTTTTCCTACTAATTTAAAGGTTTTTATTACTTCTTTTAAAAATAAAAAGATGTTTATGTAAATGTATGTGTTGGAAAGAAAAAATGTTTATATGATAATTTGCTTGGCAATTTATTGGTTAAGCAAATATGTCTATGTGGCTCCAATTGGTAGAGTGTCTTAAATAATTGGATGGTGTATCAGGTTGTAGCTCATCACTACAATATATATATATATATAATCATTAAGAACAGTTAACATATAGACAATATTAATATTAAAAACAGTCAATAACCTCAAACTGTTGTCAAGGCAACCTCTTTTTAACAATAAGGATGGAATGTAATCCAAATAAAATGTTCATTAATTAAAAAAAATATAATATAAATATAACATTTGATAATTAAATATAGATAAATTTAATACAGCAGTACTGAAAACTTTTAGCAGATTATATGTAAATTAATTGTCAGAAACTGCTTAATGTATTTTTATACACATTACTAGAAGTTTATGCTTTACTTTCTTTATAAAAAGCCATTTGAAAGTCCAAATCATTTACTGTTTCTTTGATGTATATGTAATATTTTTTATAAAAAAGATGTTTATCATTTACTATTTACATGGTGTGTCTTTCATCAAAGTTTTTGCTTTAATTTCTTTATTAAAAAAATAAAGGTGTTTAAAAGTCAAAATCATTTATTGTTCATTTTTTTGTAACTTTATTAATTAATATGTCATGTTCTGTAGTTTTTGTTCTAATTTTTTATTAAAAAATTGACATTTATTTAAAAGTTTTTGCTTTAATTTATTTATATAAAAAAATAAATTGACATTTATTACCAGTTTTTGCATTATTTTTTTTTTATTAGAGTTTTTGCTTTAATTTCTTTATTAGAGTTTTTGCTTTATATATTCTTTATTAAAAAAAAGTGTGTATTAACATTTTTATGAAAATCCCCGAAATCTTTGCAATCAAGTTGTTCATTTTTTGGTATATAATTAAACAATGTTGAATTTTATAATGTATTTTAAAATCATATTTGATACATTTTGAAATGCATTATTGTTTTTTTCATGTATATTCACTTATTTTAGTCCTGCAACATAGAACATGCATTAGACCTACTGTGGCTGTGGACATTCTTATCACATGTTACACATTTTGTTTTATTTGCACAAGAAAGATCCGAGAATATGTTATTTTGATTACATCACAAGCAACAAATTGATATAAATGTGAACAGACACATAAAGTTTTAATGCAAACTCTGTGTTGCAGATTTACTACTCATAAGCATAGAGTATTTTTATATACTAACATAATTTCAGGAAAACGATAAGCTATTCTAAAATCACAATAACTAATCAATTAAAGTATAGGTGGGTCCAATTTCTATTTATGTTTGCTGATGATTATTTTACATATATTTTGCTGATGATTTTATACCTTATAATGATAAAAAAGTGGAAGAATGTAAAAGTATATACATTGAATACATATGCACAGATGTACACACTGATGTGATATGAGATCAATGGGTAGATTTTATTATATCCAAACCACATTTAATGTTGAATTATGCCAAAATAGTATTAATCATTATAAGTTTTATATCAAACATATACTTCATTATAAATTGCCTAAATGTTTCATTAGTGTATATAAAATCTTTTATTTAAACATTTAAATGTATATTCTTGTAATAGATTCACGTTTAATATATGTGATTCTGATATCCAGTTTAATACCTGCTAAATTAAATATTGGGTCATGGCAATGTATTACTTTTCTCCAGTTAATATCTATAATAAAATAGTTTCTCAGGACTGAAATATGTCTATGTATAGTCAAAATAAATTTACTATATTCATGATGTTGCACATGCGATTCTATCTTTTCCAAAGTCTTTATCATGTGGTTGAGTGTTAGTATTCATTATTTATGGTTAAAATCTTCAAAGCGCATGTGCAACAGCGTAATGCTGTGTTAAAATATTACAGTTTACAAATATTGCACTATAAAAAATGATTTATTTATATATTCATGATGATAAATAAGTTTTATAATCTTAACTAAAAAGTAATACAAATAATAAATTTATTGTTATAATTTAAAACACAGAATTAATTTTAAAAAAATTATATATATATATAATATCAAATAATATAAGTATAATAACAATATTCACCAGAATAAAAACTACAAAATTTTTAAAAATGCCTGTATAAAATTAAAGATTAAAATTCTTTGCTATAGCTAGCCTCGGCATATTCCGCCATCTTATGTAGCAATACGTTAATATTTAAATATTATCAAACTCTCACACCAGTAACATTCCCACATGAATTACCTACTTTCCATAAATTGTGAATATTAACACAATGGCACTGCTTATTCAACACATTATCCATACTATTTATAAAATAGGACTCCTTAATTCTTCTTTTCCTCAAATCATTTTCCATATGCAAAATAAAAACTCTATCAAAGCAGAATTCTCCATTACAACTCACAGCATGTTCTGCAAAAACAGATTTATACCTATCTGCAGAACAACAAAACTTATTATATAATAATTCATGCTCTCTAATCCTCTTTTTCAATGCACATTTGGTCTCCCCGATGTAACTATAACCACAATGACATATCACTTTATATATAATATTACATTTGTTGCTTTTATCAATAGAATATTTGCCATTAATAACCAATCTTATAATTTTGTAGTTTTTATTCTGGTGAATATATATATATATATGTCCACAGATGGCGTTCTACCAAAAACACCGATCAAGCGTATGTTTTGTTTACATAAACGTCAGAGTAGTTTTCACTATCTCTAACTATAATTCCACTTTCAGATAATGATTTCAAGCTATTTCCTATCATCAGTGAAAGACAGGAATAAAGAAACTAGATCTAAATACAAACTCTGAGCGTTTATGAAACAATTTCTATTCAGCTTGCAAGCGCGAATTTTTTAGACACGTAATGTCTTCAAACTCAGCATAGCAAACCAGATAGCTATATGGGTCTGATATCAGTTCAGCATCTCCACATAGTAGAAGCCTCTGCAATCTATATCATTGCAAGAAAGACCTCAAAGGTACATTTATGAAAAACAAAAATGCAAGTTAAAAAACTTGCTAATGCTTGTATTTATGTCCACAGATGGCGTTCTACCAAAAACACCGATCAAGCGTATGTTTTGTTTACATAAACGTCAGAGTAGTATTCACTATCTCTAACTATAATTCCACTTTCAGATCATGATTTCAAGCCATTTGCTATCATCAGTGAAAGACAGGAATAAAGAAACTAGATCTAAATACAAACTCTGAGCGTTTATGAAACAATTTCTATTCAGCTTGCAAGCGTGAATTTTTTAGACACGTAATGTCTTCAAACTCAGCATAGCATACCAGATAGCTATATGGGTCTGATATCAGTTCAGCATCTCCACATAGTAGAAGCCTCTGCAATCTATATCATTGCAAGAAAGACCTCAAAGGTACATTTATGAAAAACAAAAATGCAAGTTAAAAAACTTGCTAACGCTTGTATTTATGTCCACAGATGGCGTTCTACCAAAAACACCGATCAAGCGTATGTTTTGTTTACATAAACGTCAGAGTAGTATTCACTATCTCTAACTATAATTCCACTTTCAGATCATGATTTCAAGCTATTTGCCATCTGTGGACATAAATACAAGCGTTAGCAAGTTTTTTAACTTGCATTTTTGTTTTTCATAAATGTACCTTTGAGGTCTTTCTTGCAATGATATAGATTGCAGAGGCTTCTACTATGTGGAGATGCTGAACTGATATCAGACCCATATAGCTATCTGGTTTGCTATGCTGAGTTTGAAGGCATTACGTGTCTAAAAAATTCACACTTGCAAGCTGAATAGAAATTGTTTCATAAACGCTCAGAGTTTGTATTTAGATCTAGTTTCTTTATTCCTGTCTTTCACTGATGATAGCAAATAGCTTGAAATCATGATCTGAAAGTGGAATTATAGTTAGAGATAGTGAATACTACTCTGACGTTTATGTAAACAAAACATACGCTTGATCGGTGTTTTTGGTAGAACGCCATCTGTGGACATAAATACAAGCGTTAGCAAGTTTTTTAACTTGCATTTTTGTTTTTCATAAATGTACGTTTGAGGTCTTTCTTGCAATGATATAGATTGCAGAGGCTTCTACTATGTGGAGATGCTGAACTGATATCAGACCCATACAGCTATCTGGTTTGCTATGCTGAGTTTGAAGACATTACGTGCCTAAAAAATTCACGCTTGCAAGCTGAATAGAAATTGTTTCATAAACGCTCAGAGTTTGTATTTAGATCTAGTTTCTTTATTCCTGTCTTTCACTGATGATAGCAAATAGCTTGAAATCATGATCTGAAAGTGGAATTATAGTTAGAGATAGTGAATACTACTCTGACGTTTATGTAAACAAAACATACGCTTGATCGGTGTTTTTGGTAGAACGCCATCTGTGGACATAAATACAAGCGTTAGCAAGTTTTTTAACTTGCATTTTTGTTTTTCATAAATGTACCTTTGAGGTCTTTCTTGCAATGATATAAATTGCAGAGGCTTCTACTATGTGGAGATGCTGAACTGATATCAGACCCATATAGCTATCTGGTTTGCTATGCTGAGTTTGAAGACATTACGTGTCTAAAAAATTCACGCTTGCAAGCTGAATAGAAATTGTTTCATAAACGCTCAGAGTTTGTATTTAGATCTAGTTTCTTTATTCCTGTCTATCACTGATGATAGCAAATAGCTTGAAATCATGATCTGAAAGTGGAATTATAGTTAGAGATAGTGAATACTACTCTGACGTTTATGTAAACAAAACATACGCTTGATTCGGTGTTTTTGGTAGAACGCCATCTGTGGACATAAATACAAGTGTTAGCAAGTTTTTTAACTTGCATTTTTGTTTTTCATATATATATTGTGCACTTTTAATTAGCTCAGACTATTCTAAAATAGGATTTTGGTGTATAATTTTAAATTTTACAAATCCAATAATATTTACTTATTAAAAGAAGACAATAATGAAATATTAGATCATAAGGTTTGAACTCGAATTTAGCTAATAGAAATTTATAAACGATTTTAACTCAAAACACATATAGAAAATAACCTACAGAGTCATATATGTGCAAATGGATTGACAAGTAATATTATTTAGTATTTAAAATCAGTGAAGTTTAACTTGTAATTTTGTAAACAGAATGCGTCACAGATGCTAATAATTATAATTTGTGTGCATTTGATTTTAAAAATAAAAATTATTTATCTTCAAGTCTTGCTATATTCAAAAGTAAATAAATAAGGTTTAATTTTACAAAATACTGATTTAAAATTAAAACAGTAAAGTCTATCTTTATTTAATTTCTAAAAAAAAATATTGTATTTTAATATTTTTTTAAAAAAACGGAAAATCGGTCATTTTAGAATAATAAACAAAAACTTTCAAAATAAATAATTGTTTCATAGAAAAAAGTGGGAAAATATAAGCCAATCAAAGAGTTTCAAACAATCTTGGAATATGAAATTCAAAAGAGGGGGGGAGGGCTTCTTGATCGTAAAGTATAAGTAACTAAGTTTTTTTTTTTCTTGGTGATATTTTTTTTTTTTTAAAAAAAACAAAGTTGGATTATAAATTCCTAAAACCTTATGATTTACAACTCTATATCAATATACATGGATAATTATAAGCTCTGTTGTTAAAATAATGGAATAAATTAATCGTTTTTCTACTGGGCAAGTCAATAATCGGAATTCCCAATAATTTCTTGAAAATTAATAATTATTGAAGAAATAATCGGAGATGAATAATCAATGAATATATTCATGGAAAAATAGCAATAATCATGCCATAGAGAAAATGAACTGCAGTAATACACAGAAGGAAATAAATAAACACCGTAAATATCCAGTAAGGATAGATAAAAGAATAGTAAATTTCTTGGAAACAGTTAAGTATATATATTTAAAATTTATTGGAACTAAAAATGAAAAGTGTTCATTATTATTCTGGATGTATATAAAATCTTAGTTACAATGTGAGATAGAATTATTTATTTGGAGCCAAAAACGTGACACGACACATTCTTAAGTGAAATAATAAGTGTGCCTTTTATTATAGAGAGAAATATGTATCATCTAAAATAAGTAAGGCAAGCCACAAATAAATTTTTATTACTAAACAAAGAACAAAATGAAGGATTATTGTTGCAGTAACTGAAATACCTCACGAATCTTCGGATAAGCAGAATCTTCAAAAAATAAGGAAAATAAAAATGTTCTAATAAGTTTATGGTGTGTAGAACAACTAGAAAATTTAAATGTGTTCTTATATGTTAGCTGAGAGTTTAAAAGAGAACTTCTTTCTAATGTTGGTATTTATATTTTTAATCTATGATTTGTTAGTGTAATAGGGGAGGGGAAGAGAACTAAATCATTTAATATGGAATTAATTCAAGTGTTGATATATTAATAGTTATTTAATAATTCGGTTAAGTTTAAAGATTATGAATCCTTTAAATAAACAAATATACTCGATATTTTAGTATGAAAGGGTATTTAAAATGATATATACATACTCCAAAGAGCAGCTTATATTTACATGTACAAATGGATAAACTAAAAAACAATGATTTTTGTTCTTATGTGAAAGATAAAAGTAGTAATTTTGTTTGCTTACCAACCTCCAGAATTATAACCCTATGTTCTCATTTATTTTTTATATTGTTACTTAATCATCAAGTACTACTATTATGTAGAGGTTAAACTAACGAACCATGAATGGAAAAAAAAGATTGTTTAATAAACTGAATATGTGATATATAGTTCACATACATAGGGATAAATATCTCAACATATAATGGGAAATCATTAGTTTTGTTTGATAATAATACTCCAAAGATTAATTTTCTGTTGTTATTATTATTATTATAATATATGTATTATTTTGTTATGTTATTTTAAATTTAATATTAATGGAAATGTTTATTATCATTTGTAATGAATATGATTAAAATTATTGTTTTAAAAGTTTTATTAAATTTCAATTGCTGCATATCTTTTCTGGGCTCATTTTCACCACATCACACAACTTTAAATGTACAGTCAAAATTAAAATGAAAAGTCAATTTAATTTAAAGCATATCCAACAGTTTAATAAGCATAAATCTCTTAGTAAAGATTTTTTTTACTTGTTACATGCTGCCTTGATCCCATAGGTCATTGATGACATTGCCAATTATTAAAGTGTATTTATTAATATAGAATTAAATGATACATTAGTTATTAGTAAAAGTATTAGTGTTAATCACAGTTTAGTTAATAATATTATTTTAATATTCAGTATTAAAGAACATACATATAAAGCTTGATTATGAATTTAAATTATAAGCCTTTCTTAATTTGTACACTATCCATGGAAATCTGTAAAATCCCTCTTGATATTTCATGGGTAGTATAAAGAATCAATAAATCAATGATTTTCATGAGATCTTCTTATTTTAAAGTTATTCTTGTGATTATTGCTAATCTTAATTATTAAACATAATATGAATCAAAGTTTATCTGTAATTATCTAACAGATTAATTTAATGAGTGATTGAATTAAAACTTAATAGTTATAAATATAAAATAATATATTAGATATTATTTTTAGTCATCAGAGTATGTAGATACTTAATAAGGAGGATTATCTGGGTATTCTTGTGCCATTGAACAAGTATTTTGTATTTGTTTAATGTTCAGGGGATGTGATCTGTTTATAGGTAAACAAGTCTCATATTGATTATATTTAAAACATATCTTATTTTAGAAATGTTTACTCATGTCAAAGTAACATGGGATAAATACTAATCTTATCTAAATTCAATTGTTATAGTTAAAGAAAATGGTCGGGATATAGTAAGTTTATTAATAGAACCTAACCCGAATCCAAGTAGGGCTTAATATAAGGGACTTGGAAACTTTGCTTAGGGTCATACCACCTATAGACAGGCCACAGTATATAATCCCCCTTATGGCACCGATACAAATGGAAGGATTATGGATTATCATGATTGATTTATATAAAAAATGCCTAAAGTGTTAATTGAATTATTAAATCAAATATTTTTTTTTGGTTTTGTTAAAATATTAAATAAAGGCTAGTCTAATATGACTATGTGATCAGTAGGCAAATCATACATATATTGATATAGTTTATGTATGAATAATTCATGCGGTGGTTGTGGTGATGATGTTTAGAAAAGAAAGTATGCAACTTGTTTATATGAATTTGAGGTTATTGTAAATAAATCGTTATAAATATGGTTTATGGTACCTAATAATAGATATCATGAAAATGAAATATAATTGATTTGTCAAGTTATTTGAGGGAGTTGTTGATTGTTGGAATAGCCTAGTAGAAAATATTTTTATGAAGTTGAACTAAGTCATATTTTTTAAGGAAAAATAGCATAGTGCTTTAGTGAAAAAAAAATTGTATTTTTCAAAAATGAGTGGAATTGAAAATTCTGAAAAAGAAGAAAATATTTGTTCTGTTCAAGAACAAGAGCTCAAGGAGATGTTAGAAGTGGAAATAAGAATTGAAAAAGAAAGGGAGAGTCATAGGAAAGATAGAGAAATAAGAAAGGAAATTCAATATGAAGTTATAGAAGAAAAGAAAGTTGTTGCGGTGGAAGAGAAGAAAAGTTTAGATGATTTGTTTGTATTGATGATGAAAATAAATGAATCTTTGAGTGAATCTTTAAATAAAAAGTTAGAAGAGTCTAGTAAATCTTTAAGAGAAGATGATAGATTTTTAAGAGTACAGTTAGAAGAGAATAGTAAAAAGTCAGAAGAAGATAATAGATTTTTAAGAGTACAGTTAGAAGAGAATAGTAAAAAATTAGAAGAGAATAACAAAAAGTCAGAAGAAGATAATAGATTTTTAAGAGTAAAGTTAGAAGAGAACAGTAAAAAGTTAGTAGAGAAGTTAGAAAAGAATAGTAAAAAGTCAGAAGAAGATAATATATTTTTAAGAAAAGAACTACAAGAAACTAATAAAGTGCTGAGTGAGAAGTTAGAATTTATGAATAAAGGTATAGTTGAAAATCAACAAGCCATTAAGTTTATAAAAGGAGATTTAAAAAAAAAATTGGAGAATTAAGTGAAAAGTTTGCAACAAAAGACAATGTTATAGAGGAAGTAAAAGAGAAAATAGATGAAGAGTTAGAAGGATACGTTCAAAAAATGTTCAAGCCTTTCAAGTTCAGGATAAAGAAGCTATCAAACAATGGACAGTTAGTAAAGATGAACTGAATGAGAAGATAGAGCATGTAGATAGTGGTGTTAAAGGTATACAGAATCAAGTGGAATTATAGAAAACATGTTTGAATTTTTAAGAACAGAAGTAAAAGAAGAAATGGATAACAGAGCTCTAGAATTTAAAAAAGAGTTTGGAATAGGAATAGAGAAACATTTACAAGTTATAAAATGTAACAAAACTGAAGATCAAAGATATCGATCTAAAATGGGAGAAAGGGTGAAAAAGTTAGAGAAAGAATTAATAGATCGAATAGAGAAGAATAAAGAAGTAATTGAAAAAAATAATAGCTCAAAAGAGATGAGTAATATAAACATTGATCAATTAAGAGAGGAACAAAAGAATTATATAGATAGTTTGTTTAGTAAAATGAAATTGGAGGATAAAATACTTGATAATGATATTAGAGTTGATGAAATTAAGATCAGCAATTGTGATAGATTAAAATGGTCAGAAAGCTTAGGAAAGAAAACTTCTAGTGAAATTTTAAGAGATAAAACTATGGATGAAAATTGTTCTAGGGTAAAACAACTGGAAGATATTACTAATAACCATAATGAAAAAATAAGTAGGTTTCAAGAAATAGAATCTGATAGAGATGATCAATCAACAGACAGAGGAGTAAGTGCAAGTAATTCTATAGCTATAAGGTTTATTAAGATAAAACCCTTCAAAGGTGAATATATGGAGAATCCTTCAGAATTCCTAAATAATTTGGAAGAGTTGTTTTCTTTGGGTCCTATGTCAGAGAGGGAAAGATTAGCCTTCACAAATAACCATTTGTATGGTGCTGCAAGAGACTGGTGGCAGTCATTATTCGAAAAACCCATAGTATATGGAGACTTCAAATGTTTGATATTGTCTAGTTTTTGGGGATCTGAAAAGCAGGATTACATTAGATACCAAATAATGCAAGAAAGGTATAATGCTAACAAATGTGGATATGCAAAATTTTTTCACAACCAAGCTGTTAGATTAAAAACCCTTACTTCATTTCCATTGTCAGAAATGCAAATTGTTAGATTGTTTCGACGAAATTTACTACACCATATTGAGCAAATTTTCATCACTGCAGATAGGTATACTATTGAAGAAGTGAATGAGATTCTAGATGCCTTAGAGTTGAGTGATGGCAGTTTAGAAAGAGGAAATAGACAGTTGAAGGAAAAGTTAAATTATCCAGTAGCTGCAATGCAAGTTAGGCCCAATATGCCTCCGAGAGTTATGAGAAATAAACCATATTTTGGTGTAAAAAGTAGATTTGTTTCTAAGGCAAGAAATCCAAGTATAGTTAATCAAGGTAAGAATAAACCATTAATTCAAGATAGTAAGCCTTCAACCAGTGGAATTACCACTATTTTAAAGAAGACAGGGTGTAAAGCTGTTGACAAGACTATGTTAAACTAGAGAGGTCTTTGTTTATATGTTCCTCTATGCAAGGGCCTTTAGTGGATCAAAAGGGAAACAATATGTGGCTTTTAAATACATTAGATCTGGACATAGACTACTTAGAGCCATTCAACATTGGTGAGCCACCTATCATGTATCAATGTCCAGTAGCAACCTTATATATTGGTGAATTAAAAATTGAAGCTTTAATTGACTCTGGAAGTCAAGCTTCTATACTATCAGAGCATATGTATATGAAAATCCCTTCTCATAAAACAAATTCAAGTCACTCTAGCCAATGGAAAGAAGACTAGGCTCTTTAATAAGCAAGTCTTGATTACCTTTATTGTTAATGGTGTCGAATTTGAACACATGTTACTCATCATGCCAGGATTAATACATGAAGCTATTATAGGATCTGACTTATTGATGATTCATAAATGTAAAATTGTATTTTCAAAATAAAAATTTTTATTGTGGAGAAGAAAGGTTCAAGTTTGAATATGGATCACATAACCTTTCTAGTCAATTATTATGTATCCATGATACATCAATTGATGTTAGTATTCAGGCTAAAATGGGAAATGTTTGTGAAGACAATTCTGAATTTAAGGAAAATTTATTCCAATTGATGTATAATTATAAATGTATATTTTCTAAAATTCTTGGTATCATAGAGAGATATGTTCATCGAGTACAATTAACAAGTAATGACCCTTTCCAGCAACAGATGTACCCAATTCCATATCAATATCAGGATGAGGTACAGAATCAAATATATGGAATGCTAGAATGGAAAATAATTAAGAAATGTCCTTCTCCTTATGTTAATCCACTAGTGATCATAAAAAAGAAGGATAACTCTATAAGAGTTTGTTTAGATGCTCGTATGTTAAACCAAATGACCATTCCTGAGCATGACATTCCTCCACGAGTACATGAAATCCTTATTAAATTTCGAGATAAGTCAATTTTTTCCATATTTGATCTAACATCCAGCTATTGGCAAATTCCACTACATGAGGAGGATCAGCAATATACAGCATTTCGTTTCAAGGGACAGTTGTATGTTTTCAGACATATGCCCTTTGGCCTCATTAATAGTGGAGCTGGTTTGATTAGATGTTTAGACATTTTCTTTTCAAGATAATTAAAAGAAAAGATCATCATGTATGTGGATGATATAGTCATCATGTCAGATAGTATGGAAGAGCATCTGGAATGCTTACGAATGTTCTTTAAAGAGTGTTCCTCCAAAAATATCAAGATTAATTCAGAGAAGTGCTCTATAGCAGAAAAAGAAATTACTTTTCTGGCACACTTAGTCAATGAGCATGGTATCCAAGCCCATCCAGAAAAGGTGGCTGCTTTTCAGCATTTCCCCATACCTAAAACTGAAAAACAGTTTAAATCGTTCTTCGGTCTATGCAACCATTACCATAAATTTTATGAGAACTTTTCTGGAGACACTTTATATCTTTCTAAATTATTAAAAAAAGGTGGCATTGGACCATTGAGCATAGTAATGAGTTTGAAAAGATTAAAATAAATTTTCTTAAATATGTGATTTTAACATATCCTGACTTCAGTAAAACATTTTATCTACAACAAATAGATAGTAGCCACTATGGTCTGGAAGTAGTACTATATAATATTAATGATAATAAGATACCCCAGGTATTACATTTCTTAAGCAGGCACTTAAGAGAGGCAGAGCTGAACTACTCCATCACTGAAAAAGAGACTTTAGATGTTGTCTGGGCATTCCAGAAATTGCACCAGTTCTTGTTAGGCTCTGAAGTGATTGTGTTGTCAGACCATAGAAGTCTAGAATTTTTAAATCGCAGTTACTTAAATAATGAAAGGCTTGTAAGGTGGAGCTTGTATCTCCAACAATATAACTATAAAGTTATTTATATTGAAGAAAGAAAGAATATTTCTGCAGATATCCTTAGTCGCCACCCTATCTATCTGGTAGCTAGAAACCCCAATACTCAGAACATATGTATCAACAGTATGAATATTATGCAGGATGATTATATAGAAGATGAGTATAAAAATCTTCTATGCTTCAAAGTCAGGATATGAAAATAAATAGCATCCTGACTATCTTAAATAAGCAGAATAATAAAACACAAGTTAATAAATATATCAAAAGAGTGTACCAAAGATATAAGGTATATCAAAATGTCTTAATGTTTAAGATAGATGTCAATGATGAGGAATCATGGAGAATTGTAGTCCCACAATCTTTAATAGATAAATTAATAGTATATACCCACAATAAATATGGTCATTACAGGGCTCCCAAAATTTTTTATGTGTTAAAATCTATTTTCTATTATAGAAATATGTACAGGAGAATCATAGAAAGTATTAAATCATGTGACATTTGTCTTAAATCAAAATATTGTCATAGGTCCTATGCAGGTGTACTGCAACCTATAGTCCCTGATCGGCCTAACAAATTGTTAGCCATTGATTTTTATGGACCCCTTCCACCGTATAACTGGCAAAAGTTTATTTTAGTTGCATATGATGTTTTCAGTGAATGGGTAGCAGCATATCCCATACCAAAAGCTGATGCAAAGAATGTTATTAAATGTTTAATGGGAAATCAATTTCCTATTGTTGGTAAGCCTGATAGTATACTGACTGATCATGCAACTGCATTGTATCTCACCAATGGAATCACTGGATTCAAATTCAAGGTATAAAACACATTATGAGCTCCATAAGGAATCCTCAATCTAATCCTTATGAGTGCATAATGAGAGAGTTAAGTAGATTATTTCAAGTTTATGTACCAAACAACCATACCCAATGGGTTCGTAAATTGCCTGAAATTATCAGTTATATAAATATAACTTATCATGAGTCTACTGGTTTTTCTCCCATGAGGCTACATTATGGGAGACATGAACCTATTTTAATTAAAACTTCATTTCCAATAGTTAGGGGAAATACTGATATACAAATACATCAGGAAAAAGCAAAAAATTAAGCTTAAAATTATGGGCAAGAAAAGAGTTAAAATGTCATGAAATAAGCCACCCCCCTTCAAAATAGATGACTTAGTATTATTACGAACACCTCATGTCAGTGATATTCAGAAGAATAAATACAAAAAATTCTTAATCTTGTATGAGGGTCCTTACAAAATTCTAAAACAGATTGGAGAGAATGCTTTTCTGCTGTCAACTCCAGAAGGTATTAGAGGAACATATAATGCCTGAAGCATCATTCCCTATTCAGTAAGAGTCTAAAACAGACGCTGTCAAAATTAGTGTAATAGGGATTATCAATTTAGTTATTGTGAAATTTACAGTTTATTAATTTAAAGACAAATTAATAAACCTAATAGTAAAATTAGTGTGATATTTAGAGTTGATGAATGGTTCATAGGCATTATTAGACTTAATAGTGAAATTCAAGAGTACAGGGAATTTTGTTCATTTATTTATTGTAAAAAGCCATGCAGTAGAAATCAATATAAAAGTTTTTTTTTTTCAAAGGTTAAGTATTATAAAATTTAAAATTAAATGAAGGGAGGGGATGTTGTGCACTTTTTATTAGCTCAGACTATTCTAAAATAGGATTTTGGCATATAATTTTAAATTTTACAAATCCAATAATATTTACTTATTAAAATAAGACAATAAGGAAATATTAGATCATAAGGTTTGAACTCGAATTTAGCTAATAGAAATTTATAAACGATTTTAACTCAAAACACATATAGAAAATTACCTACAGAGTCATATATGTGCAAATGGATTGACAAGTAATATCATTTAGTATTTAAAATCAGTGAAGTTTAACCTGTAATTTTGTAAACAGAATGTGTCACAGATGCTAATAATTATTATTTGTGCGCATTTGATTTTAAAAATAGAAATTATTTATCTTCAAATCTTGCTATATTCAAAAGTAAATAAATAAGGTTTAATTTTACAAAATACTGATTTAAAATTAAAACAGTAAAGTCTATCTTTATATAATTTCTAAAAAAAAATATTGTATTTTAATATTTTAAAAAAAAACAACGGAAAATCGGTCATTTTAGAATAATAAACCAAAAACTTTCAAAATAAATAATTGTTTCATAGAAAAAAAGTGGAAAAATATTAGCCAACAAAGAGTATCAAACAATCTTGGAATATGAAATTCAAAAGAGGGCGGGGGGAGGGAGGGCTTTTTGATCGTAAAGTATAAGTAACTAAGTTTTTTTTTTTCTAGGTGATATTTTTTTTTTTTTTAAAAAAACAAAGTTGGATTGAAAATTCCTAAAACCTTATGATTTACAACTCTATATCAATATACATGGATAATTATAAGCTCTGTTGTTAAAATAATGGAATAAATTAATCATTTTTCTACTGGGCAAGTCAATAATCGGAATTCCCAATAATCCCTTGAAAATTAATAAGTATTGAAGAAATAATCGGAGATGAATAATCAATGAATATATTCACGGAAAAATAACAATAATCATGCCATAGGGAAAATGAACTGCAGTAATACACAAAAGGAAATAAATAAACACTGTAAATATCCAGTAAGGATGGATAAAAGAATAGTAAATTTCTTGGAAACAGTTAAGTATATATATATTTAAAATTTAATGCAACTAAAAATGAAAAGTGTTCATTATTATTCTGGATGTATATAAAATCTTAATTACAATGTGAGATAGAATTATTTATTTGGAGCCAAAAACGTGACACGACACATTCTTAAGTGAAATCATAAGTGTGCCTTTTATTATAGAGAGAAATATGTATCATCTAAAATAAGTAAGGCAAGCCATAAATAAATTTTTATTACTAAACAAAGAACAAAATGAAGGATTATTGTTGCAGTAACTGAAATACCTTGCGAATCTTTGGATAAGCAGAATCTTCAAAAAATAAGGAAAATAAAAACATTCTAATAAGTTTATGGAGTGTAGTACAACTAGAAAATTTAAAAGTGTTCTTATATGTTAGCTGAGAGTTTAAAAGAGAACTTCTTTCTAATGTTGGTATTTATATTTTTAATCTATGATTTGTTAGTATAATAGGGGAGGGGAAGAGAACTAAATCATTTAATATGGAATTAATTCAAGTGTTGTTATATTAATAGTTATTTAATAATTTGGTTACGTTTAAAGATTATGAATCCTTTAAATAAACAAATATACTTGATATTTTAGTATGAAAGGGTATTTAAAATGATATATACATACTCCAAAGAGAAGGTTATATTTACATGTACAAATGGATAAACTAAAAAACAATGATTTTGTTCTTATGTGAAAGATAAAAGTAGTAATTTTGTTTGCTTACCAACCTCCAGAATTATAACCCTATGTTCTCATTTATTTTTTGTATTGTTACTTAATCATCAAGTACTACTATTATGTAGAGGTTAAACTAACGAACCATGAATGGAAAAAAAAAGATTGTTTAATAAACTGAATATGTGATATATAGTTCACATACATAGGGATAAATATCTCAACATATAATGGGAAATCATTAGTTTTGTTTGATAATAATACTCCAAAGATTAATTTTCTGTTGTTATTATTATTATAATATATATGTATTATTTTGTTATGTTATTTTAAATTTAATATTAATGGAAATGTTTATTATCATTTGTAATGAATATGATTAAAATTATTGTTTTAAAAGTTTTATTAAATTTCAATTGCTGCATATCTTTTCTGGGCTCATTTTCACCACATCACACAACTTAAAATGTACAGTCAAAATTAAAATGAAAAGTCAATTCGATTTAAAGCAAATCCAACAGTTTAATAAGCATAAATCTCTTAGTAAAGATTTTTCTTACTTGTTACATGCTGCCTTGATCCCATAGGTCATTGATGACATTGCCAATTATTAAAGTGTATTTATTAATATAGAATTAAATGATACATTAGTTATTAGTAAAAGTATTAGTGTTAATCACAGTTTAGTTAATAATATTATTTTAATATTCAGTATTAAAGAACGTACATATAAAGCTTGATTATGAATTTAAATTATAAGTCTTTCTTAATTTGTACACTATCCATGGAAATCTGTAAAATCCCTCTTGATATTTCATGGATAGTATAAAGAATCAATAAATCAATGATTTTTGTGAGATCTCCTTATTTTAAAGTTATTCTTGTGATTATTGCTAATCTTAATTATTAAACATAATATGAATCAAAATTTATCTGTAATTATCTAACAGATTAATTTAATGAGTGATTGAATTAAAACTTAATAGTTATAAATATAAAATAATATATTAGATATTATTGTTAGTCATGAGAGTATGTAGATACTTAATAAGGAGGAGTATCTGGGTATTCTTATGCTATCGAACAAGTATTTTGTATTTGTTTAATGTTCAGGGGATGTGATCTGTTTATAGGTAAACGAGTCTCATATTGATTATATTTAAAACATATCTTATTTTACAAATGTTTACTCATGTCAAAGTAACATGGGATAAATACTAATCTTATCTAAATTCAATTGTTATAGTTAAAGAAAATGGTCGGGATATAGTAAGTTTATTAATAGAACCTAACCCGAATCCAAGTAGGGCCTAATATAAGGATTTGGAAACTCTGCTTAGGATCGTACCACCTATAGACAGGCCACAGTATGTATATGTATAATACATATATATATGGGGCAAAAGAAGAAAGAATTTATATATGGGGCAAAAGAAGAAAGAATTTAGTTACTGTAAAATTATTAAAAGTTTATTTAAGCTGTTAAATTATGTCATGCTATGACCAGTGAGTAGACCACCACAATTACTCTGGCCGTCTCCAAGAAGCTGGGTATGGATCACCTGATACTATATCATATGATGTCATTAATGTGCCTGTTCATTAATGTCACTGCCTACAATTGATTATCCAAATTGCTGATATACTATGCCATCACTGTCAATAAAAAACCCCAGAAAATAATTTCACCTCTCAATCAGTGAACTAATAATGAAGAAAACTACCTTACAATCCTATGAACTATGCTATTAGATCATTAAAGCCTCTTTAATATTCTATTTTCTTTGCTTCCACAATTTATTTATTAACTATTTTTAAAGTGTTTTCAAGTTTTATTCTAGTACTATATATATATAGTTATATATATTATAGTACTAAGGCACATATAATTAATTGTACATATTAAGGAATGTTTGTACTATTCAACCTTTTTTAAATCTGCTAGAATTATTATTTAAGAATCAGATGGAGGTAAAATTAGTTAATATATTATAGTATTAAATATTTAGCAGTCCAGTAATTTTGTCAAATCAACACATTTATATACCTCTTCACTGACACTAATTTGTTTTTTATTCTGTTATGTATTTGCTATTTAATCTTATCTATTCAAATTCTTTTATTTCAAATACATAATCTGAACCATTAATGCAATTATGAATGGTTCATAAACATTTAAAAAAAACTGAGTTTAATAAAATAAAAGTTAAAACTTTATTTTCATGTAAAGGGACAATTATATATGAATAATGTATATATGTGATTTATAAACAACCTGCATTTTCTAAAATAAAATTTAATGTTCGAAGTCAAAAGTAAAAACCTTGTTTTTTTTTTTTTTTTTTTTGACAATTAGATATGTATACTGTATGATAGGATAGTTTATTCTCTAAAACTTTTCATTCAAATTTAATATATTATCATCATAGGCTGTCATATCAATAATTTATTATATATGTAAAACCTATGGGGAAGATCTTTAATTAAGGGGGGACTAATTTTTTTATAAAAAAAAACGTTTTATTATAGGCCTTGATTTAACCTATAGAATTGTTGTTCACATATTATAAACTTATGATATGACCACTAACATTTTATTTTATATACATTTAAATTTAAGTCCAAATATTTATATACATTTACTGGATTGTCTAATTTCATGTTTATTTTCTAGCGTTCTTCAGCAGGTGTATATCCCAACTTTGGAAAATTTAATTTCATGTGTTCATTATAAATAAGTTCCACTTAAATGCTGGGGCATTCCTTTCATTTTTCAGACCCAGAATGTCTTATTTCTTGTTAACAGTACAATGGATTGTTCTTGTCTTTTAATGAGTTATTAGGTGCTATATGAAGAGTATCTCTCATTCCTTCATTCCCTGACCCATTTATCTTTACAAAAATGAATATATTCCCATCATTGCCTTATTATGAGATTTGGATATGACATTGGGAAGGTGAACATATTCTGGTCTATCTTATTATTTGAGTGTGTATTATTTTAGTAACCCAGTATTCCATCTATTATTTATGTTAAAACCTGATATTTCAGCGTCGATGTGTCATGATCATGAGAATTATTTATTATCTATTTTAATCATATTTATTAGAGAATATATTATTCTGTGAATTTCTTGATACTATAAGTCTAGCAATCAAATTAAGTGATAGTCATTTCATTTCTTTTGTTTATTTGTTTGTAATTTTATTACCAATAAAGTGTTTGTATCATATATATATATATATATATATATGGGTGTCTTATTTGCCATAGGTATGTCATATATTTGTAATCTAATTTTAGGAGTCTTTCTCTAACCCTGATCACTAAGCCAAATTAGTGAGCAGTACATGAGTCAGAATGAGTTATAGTGGTTTGAAGATACTCTAGTGGTGATTTTGCTGTTGTTGGTTCATCCTGATCCTGACTATTACAATATATACATAAAAATGTAGCTTTTTGTTACATTCTATAAAGGTGCAAAAACAAAAGTGATTAATTATTATCTCATATATATTTTTATATATATATATATATATGAAGTGCCATAAAATATTGTTTGCATTAAGCAAACATAATGTGTGGTCACAATCCTGAATGTTTGCTAAATAATTTTAATAACAAAATGGAATTGGATTGTTCTTATATCACCTGAATAAATTTTGATGAAATACAACCTTTCATTTATAATAAATCGCTCAAAATCATTGATACATTTTTAAGGATAGTCCACACAATTATTTTAATTCATAAATAAAAAAAATACATAAATAAACCAATGAACTAACTAGATAAATTACCTCAAAGTATTTTAGGAATAACCTTTGCTCACAAACCATTATATTATAAACTAAATTAATTCTATATTGATAAACCTTAGACTTACTTGTGATTTACATTAACTTTGAGATCTCTAAGGAAATCTTATATTTTTTTCTAACAAAATATTAATCATAAAAATGACTTTTTTTAATTTAATAAGTAATAAGTAATTTTTATTAGTAATAAATATTTGTTTTCTTCATAATAATTGATTTTTATCATGATGGTGACGACTTTATAAGTAAAAATGGTATGTATAAATAATGTAAATATTTAACAAAGCTTAAATTTTCATTGAAATTGATAATTAAATGATTTAATGTTACATTTACGGTAGGAAAGTTACTTTATACACTGCAAACAATTAATTATTTTTTAAAAGTTTCCATTTAGTTTTAAAGATTGTGTTTAAGACCTGTAGACGTCCCTAACTTCGCCTTTGCAAGTGCATATTCTTGAAGATTATTATTGCTTTAGTAAATATTACTTTTAAAATGAAAAATGTTGACAACATCCGAATATTAAGTTTCCTTTCACGTTTTAACAGTCACAAATCTTTAAAATTGTTTGAAGTCCTAATTAAGTTGTAGAGAATTAATTTTAAATATGACTTTTGTTAAGCGTGATGACCTCTTTGATAATGATTTGTCAAGATGTTGTTGAGAAAGGAAATGTTTTTTGAAGTCCATTCATGACCACAAAGCAAAAAGATTCCTCACTGTCTCATTTTTAACTTTATATTAATTAAACACAGTGAAATAAACAGAAAAGAAAAAATCATAGGGTGTATCTATTTCTTAGAATTGCATATAAATAAATAATCTTTTGTTTGAGTCAATATTTCCAAGCAATTAAAATAAAAAATAATTATGGTTTACTATTTCAAACAACACTTTAAAATGACCAAAGGCACATTTTTGTGCTTTAGAATGAATGAAATTGCAATAATTTTACAGATATAGTTTCTTTAAATTGATATAAATGAATACACGAACAATATATTATAACAAAATGGGAGCAGTATGAATTACTCAGGGATGAACATCGTGTGATTAATAAATTAATAAAATTTTAAATTTAATATAAAAATATTTAATATAAGAATAAAAGTTGATTTAAAGTAATATTATATATTAAATTAAAGCATGAGAGATAATGATATCTTTATGAAAGATCAACCCTTTTAACTTCTTAGAGCAACTAAAACTACCATTAAGCATATCCCAACAGCATTACCAATAAGTATAAGAAATACTCAAAAGAAATAACCATTCATCATCATGTATAATTAGCAATTAAAAAATAAATCAACATTAAATCTAGTGACTGGACATTAAATAGGTTATTGTAGACCAAGCTAATTATTGAGCCTTTACTAGCTTGGGTCAACTATTTAAACATTAATTTGGATGCACCAACTTAAGTGCTCATCTATTAGAATTCATAACAATAAAAATAATAATATCAGGATATTAAAACATGCTGATAATCATCAATGTTCTTTATATTTAGTACCATTAATGTAAAGGCAAACTAAAATAAAATGTAGTGAATGGGCTTTGAAAAATATAATACTCAAGCCAAACCAGCACAATGCCATACTGTAATGCCCTTGCACTAAAATACATATCATTTCCATATAATAGACCATTATGCATGAATATAGCTCAGAGAACATAAGCTCTGTAATGGTTACCATGATGAAGAGATGATACAAACATACACTTTTTCTAAACTCTTTTTTAGAATTAAGTCACTAGAATTTTTTAACAATTGAATACAAGTTTATTAGTAACAGTAGCAAAAAAGACGTTAAGATCTCTACAGTAAAGCTATACACATCTAAGTTTTCTGATTTTGATTACCAGAAAAACTATCACATTATGATAATATAATTAGTACAAAATTCAATTTATTATATTCATTTACAATACCTCTTAATGGGTTTACTTAAAATACACACACACACACACACATATATATATATATATATATATATATATATATATATATATATATATATATATATATATATATGCACAGATATGTATTTTTAATATACAATTAATACATTTTTATTGATATTTAATAAGATTAAAATGATTAAATTTTACATATGTGCTTACTTGATTAATATATAAAATTCATGTTAATATATTGTGGTTTAAATATATGTTTAAATAGGTTTATTTAAAACACATTCAGCACATCAGACATGTGGCTGATAATTTCTGAACATATCTGAATTTTCATAAAATAAATTATTACAACTGAATTTGGTGGTCAACAAATTGATCCAAATAATTCCTAAGTAGCTTATATTTGTATAATTTTTATTTATTTTTTTTATTTTTTACCATTAGTTTTCTTATTTTTTACCATTAGTTTTCCTATTTGTTGTTTTCATTGTAGGGCCGCTGAATATTGTAAGCATGTAACATATAATAAACAGAGGTTAAATGATATCCATATGTATCTTTGTAGTGTGAATAAAGTTGTTATTTGAAACTAAATTATTACAATTTATGTGTTTTTGACACACAATTATATATGTACACACACATACATGTGAAATAATAATTTCTAAATATCTTTGCATATTGGAAATATCATTTTAGTTACCACTTTTAAATGATATAAAATACCACAATGAGTTTACATAAAGTATATTATTGACTAACATATAAATGGAATTTATTTTTTATTATATTTGAATTGATCAAAATAATAAAATTATTAACATGTTTCATAATTAAATTACTTTTGAATATACATAATTTTTACTGGTTTTATAATAGAGGCTTTTTTTACTTTTTTTTTTTAAAAAAACAAAGTAAGTCTTGATATGTTAGTCTAAAAACATTTGATTGATTGATTATAACATCTTTTAACTTAGATGTTAAATGTTTAATTTCCCCTACAAACAAAAAGTACTATCCTATAATAGTCTCTCTTCTAACAGATCACAGTTGATAAAATTTATAAATCTCTTTAAAAATAATATACTTGCAAGTTTCTTTTAATTCAAACAAAATTATTTGTTTTACTTTTTCACAATGTCTTCTTTTTTATTAAAATTTTAAGTTGATATCATTTTTATATAGATATCACATCACAAGTTGCTTTCAACTATAATATTTCTAAATTTAAAATATAGATTTTAAACAACTTAAAATATTGTTCTATATATGTCTTTCATTTTTAAAATGTCATTTTAAATGAATTACTTTTAAACAATTAACTTTATATAAATATGACCTGAAGCATTGATCTGTGGTTCCATGTGTAGAAGCACAGCATATGTATAATTAATTTATCAACTGATGGTTTCTCTTGATGAGAGCCAGTCTGGGATTGTCTCATCAGAAAAGATATAGTCCAGGTATTGTCATCATCAGGAAAGGTGTAATCAGTTAAATGTTAGCATTTACTTGGTTCTATTTAGAATTAAAGCCAGCTTGGTAATACTATAACACCTATAGATAAATACAAAGAAGTTTAAAAATAAAAATAATTATTAATCCATTTAGTAAAATTTATAGAAAATAATCCTGGGTCTTTACTGTTCAGAATGAAAATTATTAAACTGTAATATTAAAGAATTATTCCCACAAAGTTTATTCAATATTCTCTGATGCATCACTCTGTTCAATTTAACTTAAGTTATCCAGTAAACTTTTACACAATATTTGTATTTTCATGAATCCATCCTTTATTTATCTAGTATATGTTCATTTTTTTATATAGGTTTCTTTTCTTAATAAGTTCTTTTTAATTCTTGTAAAATATATATTTAAAAAAAAATGTTTCCTTCAAAAAAGACTAAACATTCTATTTCTTTTATTATATTTTATGATAACTCATATGATATAAATATCTTATTCTTTTTTAAAAAAAAACTCCTGGATAAGCTTATACATAATGTGTCACGAATTTTTTTAGATGGCAAATAGTTTTCTGTCTAAGCTTCCAGCATAATGCCTGAATTATTTTTATATGAATTAGAATAATCCTCCGGTTGAGCATAAATAAAGCTGTATTATAATTTAAACATATTTTATTTCGTAGTATATCCATCTCTATTGCGTAGTTTAGGTTAAACTTCAGATAAAATACTACTGGCAAATAACTTTTAAAAAACTAGAAAATCATTTCCACAAAGTTTCTAAATATATATTTTTTTTTAAACTCTCTTTTGCAAAATACTTTAAAATTATTAATTAGTTTTTTTTGCAGATAAAGTTATAAGAAAGTACTAAAAAATTGACTAAAATAAAAATTTAAAAATACTATCTCTTTGATAGCTATAATTTACCTTTCTCTGGTTTCAATACATTATTAATCTCCTCTTATACCCCCGTGCAATTCATATTTATAGTCTGTAAAAATACCTCATTTGACTGGTTGATTCTTACTTTAACTTGAGAACAAAATTACATATTTTCAGTTTAAAGCAGAATCAAGTTTCAAAAAATAAAAATTTTTATGACGTAATAAAATTTTTAAAAATATTATTTAAAATTCCACTTTTAATTCAATTATTACTTTATCAAAACTATTTAGACATTTAAGATAACTGTTAAAATAACTTTAATAACCTATTCCATTTTTAATATTCAATTTATCTAGTTTTATTTAAATAAAATATTTAATTTTTTTAATTACTGTATTAGTCTTTATTACATTATTTAAAACATTACATACGATAGTTAACTTAATATTTATTATTATTTGCTTTTATGATAGGCAATAATTCTATCCAATTCTATAATATAACTTTTAAAATATTTTAAACTTCATTACTTTAAATACAAACAAGCATGTGTGTGAAAGTATGTAGTATACAAGTCACATGATCAATATAACTTTGACAGACGATTTTCAATCTATTTCTCTTGCCTAGATTTATAAAATTGATACACTTATTATTGAAACAGTAAGATTCGTATTCAAATCTTAAGTTTCACCTTTTTCTGTTGTCTCTCACTGACCGGTCTATCCCGCCCAAATTTAAACTTTTTGATATCGAATTGTGTGTGTAACAATATTAAAAATGTATAAATATATGTAGAATTCAGCATAAACATGCACACATTTCGATCTCAAATTAAAGGCAATAAATAGGGATAAAATAGTATAATTTAGATTTCTTTTAGTTATATAATTTTGTATAATTTTAATCATTTATTATGGATTATAAAGTTCGTATTTATTGCTTTGTTTAAATTTCATTTAATAATAATTCTAAAAACATCTGATGTAATATTTAATTAAAAGTTAAAATAATCTTATGTTCCCTTCTTGTTTTTGAAATTTAAAAGCATCGGTCAGTGATAGATAATAGATTAATTAAAGAAAAATTTCCCAAAATATAATTAGTAAATGTAAAATGTAAACAATAAAACGGCAGCTTTCTTTAATTAAAAAAACCAACTAAATGCATTGATTATCCTCAGGGCAGATTAAATAGAACCTAAAAATATCTTAACAAAAATGTGAAAGATCAAGATAAGAAAAGAGGCCATCTTAGACTTGCTGGAGACATTCACTAAAAACTTTAGCTTTGCTCTCGATCACTGAAAGTCTCCAAAAATAATAAAATAATTTGTTCCTGCCAAGGTATGACCGAGTAAAGCACCTAGATTATTCTCCATCTGGAGATGGCCTGTCAGATGCTGAACTTTCCATTGCCCATCATAAATTAACCATGAAGATCTGCTGCCTGAAATAAATGAGAAAGCTGCTGCTGCTGTGAAAGTAAAATGAAATGTCGAAATACAAGAAAGAATGGCCACTCATGAACTATTTGCTACTTAACCAATGGACTCGGAAAACTTCTTATAAAACAGGTACCTATCTGTATTCAAACTCTAGAGTACTCTAATAATATGTTATAGCTCTTCTTCATAATACTTATCTAAATTATAAAATGTAAAACTACCATTTGTATAACTAAAATTGAATAATTAATTTAATGTGTAAATTTCTTTACTAATCTAGCTTACCTCATTCTATCTTGGGTGCGTATTTCTATAATCTACATTTCTATCTATAGTTATTATTTAATTATTTCATGCTCATAATTATTTCAATTTTCAAAGTTTAAATCTATGATCGCTTAAAACAATGAATGCGTATAAATTTTTATTAATATTTACTTTCTTTAATAACTTAACTTTCATATAAATCGACACGTATTCAATGCTTCATTTATTGTAATGCAAGGGTCTACAACTTTGTAAATGGCTGACGTATTAGTTATAATAATTCCCAATTTATATATATGTTTTGTATTTATTAAATCATCATGAATAATTCCAGAAAATTACATTTCTTTGAGAGTCGCCAACGTTCTTTAATAAATGTTGATAATGTAGGACCGAGTTAGAAATCTGTTGAAATCTCATCATAATCGTTTATACAGTATACATGTGTTACATTTTAGAGATGTGATGATCTATTCTGCCATAAATATTCAGGATTCTTCAGGGTTGAAATTAACCCCCGTCATCCTGCACAAGCGGACATAATAAATGCTTCCATAGGATTTGACCTGTCATGCAGCCAGCTGGCAAATTGCGACACATACCGGTTGTCCCTGGTTATGCTTATGTGACACCTTAATTCATCAGGCCACAGCAGAGACCAGCCTGACAGTTTTATAAACTCATTCGCAGCATTGCAGTTTCAATATACTGCCATTCCATATCGCCTTTCTAAAGCATACCACGTGTTCCTTTACTCAATTCTATTATTCTATATATCACTCCGCCTCTGCATTATCTTCATAATTCACTCTCAAATAAATGTTTGCCCTTAGTCATAAAATAAATAGTTTAATTAAATAAATATATGTCTGCCACTACTCTTAAATCTTACTTTAGACTCTTACATTGCAAAGGTATAAATTCCCCAAGGCATGCATTAGAAATACTTACTCGAGAATTTTAGGTAGCTAGATTAAGCCTTCAAATAAGTGAATTCCCTTTGTAAACATTACAGTATCAGAAAAACCGCTACTGAGTCCCCAATATAAAATAATGTGTAAATAAATAAATGTATTCTTTAAAATATAATCATGTTGCAAATCCCACTACTGAAGCTGTTAGTCCATAAAATATTATTAATGATTGTTTTATTAAAATGTATTAATAAATAATTTTAAATTATACGTCTGCAATTACGTTTCATTTATTCGATACCCATTCTATCTAATATTTCCTCAATTATGTAAATATGAATGTTTAATTAATATTAGTTTGATTATTGGATAACTCGAGAATAAAATCATGAGTCTCTTGCATATCCCTGACCACCGTGCCTAAGAAAACATTTACTAATGTCGCATCAGATGCATTGTTTCATGGATTGTATTGTGGAACCGACAAACTATGTTCGAACTCAGTACCATGGGTGGCTTCGCTACTCGATGGTGCTGCTGTTCTGTATGGTGGTCGAATTCTGCACTATGTTTACGAGTCACACGTTTTCTGACCATTACATTATATTATATAAAATAATTATAAAATTTGGTAGAACAATTTAGAAAATATAGAATTAAATACAATTCTCACCATCATAGAGTTTATTTTTAAAATGTACGATATTAATTTTTTATTATTAAATATGACTTTATAAATTTAAAATATAACATTTATTACTACAACTTTTAAACTATTAAAATCGAACTTTTTAATATACTTTTAATATTTATAGCTGAGTTATTTAATACGGCCAGCTTTCACAACCATATGAAACAATATTTAAGCTTTATATAACTATTTTTTTAAATAATTCGCTATAATTTTATATACTACGTATTTGCTTTAGCCTCAAATTGTACTTTAAAGATATAATCGACAAACTATAATTAATGTATTAAAAGAACATATTCTAAAATTTAAAATTTTTAGTAATTGACTGTTATGAACTATTACTGACCTATAGAAAAATGCACATAACCTCCTCCTCCGAATAAAAATTTTAAATTAAACATCTATCTTATCATTTACTCTCTTTATTGACACTTAATATCTTTATCATTTGCTATAACCAAATTCTATCCTGAACTACTGAACTATAAACGAATATACTGTTTTTAATACAAACTTATAAAATATTTGGACATTACACTCAGAATCTCAACTAGAAATACTAAAAAAAATTTTTTTTTCTACACTTCTTTATCCTTTTGAATAATTAATTAGGTTATGAGATTTTAAAGTTTTATATTTGTTCTGTAAAAAATAAGGCTATAATATATTTTTTAAATATACGTCTTATCTAGGAATTATTTGTCTTAATCATTAGGTATTTTCTTTTCTAAATCTAAACTTTAATTCTCTCTCGACTTCCTTAAGTCTCACCTTAACTTTTCCTATCTTCTTTCCTTTATTAAGATCATTCTTAAGAAAATCTGTCATGAATTTCTCATGCTTTAGACATTTAAGTCTTACTTTTATCTTGCTTATATCTCTATTCTGATTAAATTTTTCTTCTATAAATTCACTATTAGGTATCAAGTTTCTAATTCCTTTAAACAATAGAAATATCAAATTGTAAACGAATACTTTTATCATTAACACTACATTTAGGTATCACATCTTGCATTTTATTTTTAAATTTATTACTACTTTTATCAATAATTTTTGGTAACTCATGTTCCAACGACTTTAAATACTATTGTTCTAAAGAGTTTGACTCTATCTCTGTAAATTTACCAACTCTTTTATCATCAATATAATATTTTTTAAAACTATTAAGTTGATCTATAGACCTTTCACTAACTACTCTTTCATAGGATTTACTCACTCCTATCATTTCATTAGTCAATTTAAAATATTCTTTGGGATTTTTCAATATTTTTGTGTATATTTCATTCCTACTATTAAATATTTCAATAGATTTTTTCTGAATCTCCTTTTCTTCATAAATCATTTCATTATATATAATATTTTTTTTCAACAAATAACTTGGTTTCTGTACTAGCTAATTTAATATAAGACTCATCTTTTTTAAACTCATCATCTGCTATTTTAACAAATGATACATCATTATATCTATCTTTATCTCCTAATTTAACAGAATCTATGTTTTCTGCTGTCAAATTACTACATAAGTTAATATCTTTATTAACTATCTCAATGAATTGTGGGTTTTCCTCATTTACTGTTTCTACAATTTTTTCGTTCTCTACCACATCTTCATTAACTAAATTAATAGATTCTCTACTCTTCTCCGAATCTGTACTAGTTATATTAACAGATTTATTACTTATTTCAAGAGATACTTTCTTACTTACTATCTTTTCCTCCAAGTTTTGTATCCCCAAATCTTTTAATTTTCCCATTACTTCCTTGTGAACTTCCTCTTTGATACTTATTTTAGTCTGAACTACCTCTTCCGTAATAATTCTAATTTCTTCATTAATATGATTTATACTACTCTTTACTTCATAAATTTCACTCTTTACACTTAAATTATAACTCTATTTTCTGATCTAACTTACTATTATTTAGTTGACATCTGACAATAGATTCTTCTACTTGAGTTTTAAAATCTTTTACTGCTCTTTCTGAAAATTCAGAAAATTTTCTCTTCAACAACTTTTGATTTCTGTCTTCTATTTGCATTATTTCTTCCTTTAAAGAATCAATGACCTTTTCATTGTTATCAAATCTCAAATCCAAATTATTAAATTTATCTTGTACTTCCACCTTAGAATCTTCTATCGTCTTACAGGTTTCATTAAGTCTTTGATTCATACTTTCTACACAAGTTCTGATTTCATTACTATTTTTGTCTACATTTTCACTAAAAGATTTTAATCTTATATTTGTTTTATTAAAGTTTTCATATGATAGATGAGAGCTTTTAGAAAAGTAGTTTAAGTTTTCAGAACTATATATTCAGATGATATATTTATTTTCCCAATGAAGTGACTATATTTTTTTTTCCTTAATGACACCTGATTTATGTTTACTATGAAAATGAAAATTTATAAGAACGCATTTTTTTGATATTTCAAATTGCTAGAAAGTCTGATGGAAATCTGCCATATTGTGTATTTTTTGGAAAGTGTGCCTACACAGATATATGCCAATTTCTATTCCTACCATCTTCCTGCTTGGATATTTGTGTGGATACATTTTTTTTAATAACAGTACAACAATTGTTTAATAAATATTGTTTAGAATAAAAACTTGATTAAAATATATATTGCTTTTTAGAACTTAAAATGTAATAGAAATAAAGTTTTATAAAACGTTGTTGACAAGACAAACAAAAATAGCAAAATTGAAAAATCTTTATCTGAATGTACAACAATTCTCTTTTCAATTAGCTCAGTCACAGAAAAGATCAACAATTGTTTAAATTTGAATATTATTTTGTTTCAAGTAGTAAAAGCTTGGTGATAGTTTTTTTTAAAAAAAATCCATAGATCACTTATTTTTAAAACATTAAGTAAGTATAAAATTCTATGTGTCTAATATGTAAAAAAAAAACAATGTATGTCTATTAATAGATGATTGGAATATAAAAATGCATTCAGCTAACAGCCGATCACATCAGCTTTTACATCTTATTATTTGTTGCCATCGTGTTTTGTAACTTAGGACAAAATACAAACAAGATTGTAAAAATATCGCTTACAAGCTCATCTGCTGAGATTCTGGAAAGATATTATAGTTTAAACAACATATCCCTGTCTTGTGAAATATCACGATAGTGAAACAGTTCCTGGCGTTTTAAAAATGTGTTTTTTATAATATTTGATAACTTATTTTTAAAAAGAAAACTAACAGAACAATTTGGAATAGTTATTAATTTCAGTCATTTTATCCAAAAGTTACATCAATTTCACTTTATAATAATAACTATAAGTTTGATGTAAAAATTACACACCGACATGAATTTCTCGAATATAACCATTAAAACTGATTATCAAGAAGCGATGATTCTTCTACTTATTCATGAGATAAAACTACACAGTTTTAACAATGGCCAACAAGTATATTTAGAAAACAATTGCAATTAAAGTATGGTGTTTATTTTACACATGCTCGCAATCTAATGTTTTGATAATAAATCGCAAGAAAATATCGATAATATAACTGCTACTCACTTACACATGAATAAAACGCAAAATACTTTAAATTACAATACAAGTTAGAATGCATATTTCGTAAAATAAATAAAGAAAAATAAATGTTTTTAAAAATCAATGAAAGGAACCAAATGATTACTCGTATCAGTCAGTCATTGATGTTAGTGATGCATCAATCTAAAATCTTTTGTAAATAATAAAACAAATTCAGTAATATAGTTGAAAACAAAACAGGCTTTACACTATGCAAAATAAAATAAAAAAACTTTGAAGGAAAAAAAGGCTTCTTCATAGAGCATGAATAATAACGAAAGAAACTTATTGTAAAAAAAAATCAAACAAAAATTAAAAAAAAAAAAATGATTCGGATCTTTACGACACTGAGTGATGCAGATAACATAGAATTAAAATGTATATCAAAATCTTAAAGTTAATAATTCTAAATTGACACTTTAAAATAATTTATTGTATAATAGCATACAATTATTCAGACAATTGTATTTAAAAAGCCTCTTATTTTAGAATAAAAGTAAGATTTTTTAATGTGCAGTGTTATAACTCTGATTAAAAAAATATTCAGTAAATAAAGTGGACGAAAATAATAAGTCCACACATTCTAGAGCTTCTAAACATAAAAAATATAGTTAAGTACAAACATATCCAACAGCTTTCCTAAATGGACAAGATTTTTTTTTTCATTTTTGAGATTCTTCCTTATCATCAAGAAGTATTGGAATTATTGTTATAATGAAAAACCATTTTTTAATTTAAAATTATAAATATCGATACTAAGTCACTAATAATCACATTTTACTATTATGATGTCATACTTAATATAATATAAATTAATAAAAAAATCAAGTCAGATGTCACATGACCTAATTTTAATAAAGCTTGTGTTTACAAATGTTATATATAGAGTTCGCAAAACCATTCTCAAAGCTTGTTAAGAGTTTGTTTTGCGAATTCTATATATAACATTAATATAATATTTATCTATATTCCATATTTTGTCTTAAAGTCATAGCTTTACTCTACCCCATACCCAATCATTTTTAGAGTCTTTAACATGACATACACTACTTTTCTAATCTTATGTCAGAAACAGTATCATCTTTTTTCTTATGAATGAATAAGGTTTTCTTGATTTTTTGATGAACATCTAGAATACTTATGGTTCACAGCTTTAAAAAGAATGACTTATTACTTTTGTTTACATATACATTTTTCTATGTTTAATTTAATATTCAATTATGAAGCATGGACAAGTAATAAATTATGTCAAGCGCTGCTGGCCTAGTTGTTAGCTCAGTTGCCTTCCAAGCAGCTGGTCGGTTTCATTCCCAATCAACGCATTTGAAGTATGGAAAAAAAGTAATAAATTATTTTGAGGTTAATTTGGTTTAGGAAATATTATTAAATTGTTGATGTAATGGGTAATTTTGAAAAAAAAATATTGATATTTATAAAATATGTTGATTATTTTTTTCTTACAGTTGATTGAAATCATATCTTTAGAAATTAAAATAATTTTAAAAATAACATATGAATATTGCAAAAAAGTTATAATAATAATAAACAATGTACAGAAATAAAATAAATAAAACAAATTCAGACTTTATATTTTAGATAAATCTTGTTAAAAACATAAGCTTAAAAAAGCTTTGATATTTTTTTATTTGTTCAGCCTCCATTAAAAATAGGTATATATAAATACTTATATTTTTGTGTGAAACTATATGGTTTTATATTAACAAAATCAAGTCATTCATCATATGATTTATTTAGCTTGTATTTATAAATGTAATATTAAGAGTGTGCTAATACGTATAAACAATCTTATTTCATTCTTAATTTATCTTTTTGTTTTATTTTACCAATAAATTTACCAAGAGAAGCATTCAAAATATCTGTCTAAACTTCTCCCCTTCCTTAAACCAAATTTGAGCTAGGATTCTCATCAGTAGTCTGTGGATCTGTATTAATATAAATTAAAAAAAAAAACATTGTTTAGTCAAAAAAATTAAGAATGATTACAAATATTAATTCTTACTCTGCAAAACAGCTTATTGCCAAGGCATTATAATATATATACTATATCCAATTGGAAAGGTATATATTTACATAATAACAGTCAATTTTGATTTTAGACAAATTATCAATATTTTGTTCATGCTAAAATAAAATCTAAAATTATTAAAAAATATATTAAAGTAAATTTCATTTAAATATATTTTACACATGCATTTATGAATAAAAAATGATTATTGGAAACAATTAATTATACATTAGCACATATTTAAATTATAATTTAAAGATTAAAATTTTGCGAAAACAATTTAAATAGTTATGATAAAAGTGATGTAAATAAATAGTAAATAGTAAATTGTTTGGAAATAAGAAAATTGCTTGGAAAAGGGATGTTACATTGAATAATTTATAAATAATACAAAAGAAGTTTTTGATAGAAAGACTATTCCTGGTGTAGTATATTTTATTCCTTGTTTATGTTGTAAGAAGGTTTACATAGGTCAGGGTAGTTTGAGTTTAAATGAAAGAATAAAGGTTCATAAAAGAAGAGTTAAAAATAGATATCTTAATTCTGCTTTGTATGTCCATGAAAAAGACACAGGCCACACTATTGATTTTGATGAAGCTAAGGTTGTCTTCTTTGAAAGAAATGAAATCAAAAGAAGAATTAAAGACTCTTTATTATTGAAAATTTATTATTCTGAAGCAATTGACTTATTTAAGAGTTATTTTAATATTAAGGGTGGATGGGAAGTGAATGAATTTGTGGGTAGTTTTTAATACTATATACTGTGTAGTTTTTGTAGTTCTTTACACTTGAGAAGTCTTCTTGTAGCAGTGAAACCTTAGGTTGTGTTTTAATATTATTTTTACACTGGTCTTGATTAATTTTGGATTTAGGGTAGTTTTGATTATATATATATATATATATATATATACATATGTGTGTGTGTTAAAATGAAGATTTGTACAGGTTAAATATATAAAAAACATTTTTGCAGGTTCATCCGTGTTAAAAACTTTTAATATTAGTATACTGATGTTTCGACTTAGTCTCACAAGTCATCCACAGAGTGATAAAAGGTAGAAAGATGGTCGTAGAGGCACTACAATCACTGATTTGAAAAAAAACATTAAAGTTCCACCAATAGCAAAAATGTTAAATTTAGGAATGTTTTTTTAAAAAAAACTTTCCAAATAGGAGAAAGTTTGCATGTATCATCTTGCTTATTGATATAATCTGGCCTTTTAAGTATCTCAATGGCTTCTCTAATTTTGCACTGGTAGAGATTATCACATCTGGATATGATCCTAGTACTAGAAAAATTAATTTTATGACCTGAATCTATAGTATGGAGTGAGAGTGTTGATGATGATAAGTGTTGTTTAACTTCATTAGCTTGCTCATCTCTCCTAAAACTGATGTGGCAATTACTCATACTTATAATATATATATATATATATATATATATATATATATATATATATATATATATATATATATATATATATTATATATATATATAAATTGAGTAAATCAAAAGAAGGAAGAAAAAAATTTAATATTAAATGTAGTAAGATTTTTTTATTTTTTATAAATGTAAGATAGTATAATTTATTATCAAATTATTTTTTTAGATCTATTTTAAAATTTGAAATAATTATTATTTGTTATTTAATTAAAAACATGTAATTGTAGTGGATTCAAATACAGACTTTCAAGCTCATTTAATCCATCCATGCTGTCTCATACAAGCCATAAACATGATTACTCACATGTGAAAAGAATGATCTTCAATGTTCATATTTCATGCAGAACCAGCACTTGTCAGTAGGTTCAGATCATATATATATATATATATATAGTGATATCAATATTAAGGTCATGCAATATTGAATTTAGATCACTATGAATTGTCATGTATATGATTTTGAAAGTGTGTAATATCATATATATATATATATATATATATATATATATATATATATATATATAATATATATATATATATATATATATATATATATATATATATATATTGTGCCCTTTTCTATAGGTCAGTAATAGTTCATAACAGTCAATTACTAAAAATTTTAAATTTTAGAATATGTTCTTTTAATACATTAATTATAGTTTGTCAATTATATCTTTAAAGTACAATTTGAGGCTAAAGCAAATATGTAGTATATAAAATTATAGCGAATTATTTAAAAAATAGTTATGTAAAGCTTAAAATATTGTTTCATATGGTTGTAAAAGCTGGCCATATTAAATAACTCAGCTATAAATATTAAAAATATATTTAAAAAGTTCGATTTTAATAGTTTAAAACTTGTAGTAATAAATGTTATATTTTAAATTTATAAAGTCATATTTAATAATCAAAATTAATATCGTACATTTTAAAAATAAACTTTATGATGGTGAGAATTGTATTTAATCCTACATTTTCTAAATTGTTCTTTCAAATTTTATAATTATTTTATATAATATAATAAGTGTATCAATTTTATAAATCTAGGCAGAGAAATAGATTGAAAATCGTCTGTCAAAGTTATATTGATCATGTGACTTGTATACTACATACTTTCACACGCATGCTTGTTTGTATTTAAAGTAACGAAGTTTAAAATATTTTAAAAGTTATATTATAGAATTGGATAGAATTATTGCCTATCATAAAAGCAAATAATAATAAATATTAAGTTAACTATCATATGTAATGTTTTAAATAATGTAATAAAGAAGAATACAGTTAATAAAAAAATTAAATATTTTATTTAAATAAAACTAGATAAATTGAATATTAAAAATGGAATAGGTTATTAAAGTTATTTTAACAGTTATCTTAAATGTTTAAATAGTTTTGATAAAGTAATAATTGAATTAAAAGTGGAATTTTAAATAATATTTTTTACATTTTATTACGTCATAAAAAATTTTATTTTTTAAAACTTGATTCTGCTATAAACTGAAAATATGTAAATTTGTTCTCAAGTTAAAGTAAGAATCAACCAATCAAATGAGGTGTTCTTAGAGACTATAAATATGAATTGCTTGGGGGTATAAGAGGAGATTCATAATGTATTGAAACCAGAGAAAGGTAAATTATAGCTATCAAAGAAATAGTATTTTTAAATTTTTATTTTAGTCAATTTTTTAGTACTTTCTTATAACTTTATCTGCAAAAAAACTAAGTGATAATTTTAAAGTATTTTGCAAAAGAGAGTTTTATATATATATATATATATATATATATATATATATATATATATATATATATATATATATATATATATATATATATATATATATATATATATATATATATATATTAGAAACTTCATGGAAATGATTTTCTAGTTTTTTGAAAGTTACTTGCCAGGAGTATTTTATCTGAAGTTTAACCTAAACTTAAGAATATTTTTAAATAAAATGTATGGATATGTCTTTTCGTTTATGTATGCAATGTTTTTCTATATCCAGTGGATGAAAGAAGCCTACTAAAAATGATGACCAGATAAAAAGGGTTATTTGGTAATAATAATAACTATTTATAATTTATAATGTATGTTTTTTGTTTTCTTTAGATCATCTATGAATCTAAGAATGAAGTGTAAAAGTTTTAATTATATGTAACGCATTTTCATGCAACATTTAAAAAAAAACATTATGAGATAGGATTGATTTGAAAATATGCATACGACGATTATTTTTTTTTATATATTAGTGATATAATCCAACATAATAACAAATAATTATGTGATTCTTTTAGAACTTTTATGTTATTGGATATTCAAATATTGTCTAAGTAGATTGTATATGATTAAACATATAGAATAATGAAGTAAGGAAACTTTTCTTATGGAACAGTGAAATTGCTTTAAACTATCAATGAATTTTATTTATTGTTTTGTAAATGCAGATAGTTAATTATTGATGTAAGATGTAGAAAAATCTTGAGAAATAATGTTGAGATAGTGGCTTGGAAGTACTATAGTTAGCAGGAAACCAAGATGATGTGTTTTTTTAAGAAATAGGATATTATAAGGAATAGAAATAATACTTAGTCTTTATGTGGATATCAGCATAGTTAACAAAGCCCTATGACTGGTACACATTTTATTTGGACAGTGTTTTTTTTATATTTCTTTAAATATTTGATGTTGTAATAAAGCTGAAGAAATAGCTTTAACATCTTTTATGTACTAAAGGTTATTATACAGGTAAATGTCATACCTCTTTCTTGTAATGCACTGTGCCATGATTTTTTGAGATATATTAAGAGTGATACTCTAGCTTTCTTCCTTAAATCCTATACATCTGTTTCACTATCTTTATTTCATGCAACTGCATCGTTCAGTAAGATATTTTGAAAAGAAATGATAAATGATTTAGAACTTAGGTTATGCTATCATTTTGTATAAGATTGGTTTATTTGCTTAGAAGGAATAGAATTTTATAACTTAAAATTGAAGGTCCAATATATTGTAAGGAAGGGAAAGAATCATAGAATATATTTTTGTATTGATTTCAGAAATGAAATATAAATTTTGGAATAGAGTATCTAAACAAGATGTTTTCTTTGAAATGTTAATTTTTTTAATGCTTTATTATTATTTTTAAGAGAAAAATAAGTATTGCATATTTTTACAATACAATAGTACAAAGTAAATTATATAAACAATATGCATTGTATATTTTTGTTCATTGAATAACAGGAATATATTGATTATTACACTTATATCATACTAAAGTAAGGCTAAATAAGAATATATTACGATTAGTAAACATCGTGTGATAAAACACTAAAATCTAGTACTGAATTTTGGATGAATGTTTTATGTAACATTTTTGACTTTGCAAGATGAAATTTTTTTTTAATATTTTGAGAAATCCGTACTCATTATAAAGTTAATTTTGTTTTTTCTGTAGAATGTTTTCCTATATATATATATATATATATATATATATATATATATATATATATATATATTTTTTTTTTAAAATAAGATAGTTTAATAATATTAAGGATGAAATATTTTGCTAATAAGTAAATATATTTATAATAAGTAAACCATAATGAGAAAGCAAATGGTAACATTTTTTTTTTATTTTGTCTTAAGTATAAATAAAGATATAACTAAACTATAAACTATTTTTTTATATAACTTAGTAGATAGTAAGATTAAAATAAGGATATCCATTGAAAATAGTGTACATAAATTGTTTATTTTATTTGTTGCTGTTAATAAACTTTGTTAAAATTTGTTTTTTCAAAATTTTTGTGTCTTGATTGTTTATTTCTCCACTTCACTGCATGAAATCACAATATATATTTATAACAATTGAAACAAATATATAATTTTGCACAAAAGATAAATAGAGAATTATTTAAGAATTTAAATATTTTATTGGTATTCTTTTAATTAAATAATTATAATTTTACATTGTTTTATTGGTCATAAATCAGTTATCACAATAGTTTACTGAATTATATGCTATCAGTTACCACACATCCTTTGTTTATCAGATTATCATATGCTACCACGTGTTTATTATATTATTACATGAAGGTAAAAGATTACATAAAATCATTTTATTATTTTATTATGGTAATAAAAATATAATGAAAAAAAAGATATCCAGTAGTAGTTAAACAAGGAAGAATATTATTATTATTATTTATTATTATTAGTTTCAGTGTTGTAGATTATGACATAAAATCCCTTCTCATATTTTGCTACAGTATTTTTATTGACTTAGAATAAACTTTATGAACCTGAGATTATTTTATTTGAGCTATATTATTATTAAATAGAAGATTAAGATTTAATTATTAGTTTAGTCTTAGTGAGTAGAAGTTATTAAAGTCGTAAGAATACTATGATTTTGTTATTTAAAATAGTAATAAGGGGGATAGTGTTCTTATGCCATTGAGGTAGTATCCTGTGGGATATTGGCTCAATGTTATCTATCTTGTCACCTGTATTTTCACTTCAAGTCTCATGAAAATATTAAAATATTTATTTAATTTATTTTATAAACTGAACCTTATTCGTATTTTAAATTTGAGCTAGTGAAACATTTTAATTTTAATGCTGAATATTTTATTTATTAATTATTAACTTAGCTAGAACCCATTTTATTTCATATCATATACTATTCTGAAGTGAGGATGCACATAGACTAGGTTAAATTTTGGCCCCCAATGTGGTTGGCATGATGTGTAGTGGAGCTACACAGAGTTTGAGGTTAGATTTTGGTGAAACAAATTTAGGGGCTAGAGATATGTTAGTAATGGTATCAGATTCAACCAACAGAAGGTTAGATTTTTTCTCATCCAATGTGACTTCATGATGTGTAGTTGGGAGTACAATCGATAGGTCAGATTGTGGTACCCAAACATTTAGGCTATGAGATATATTAGGAAAGTAACTAAGTATATACAATACAATAGTTAGTATTAGAATTTGTTCATGTAACTTTGAAGATTATTGATAGGTATATCTCACAGAAGATAGATAATTTAATATTTTATTATAGCAATAATTATTTAGGATTTGATTATTATAGTGAACTAAGTGTTTATTACTAAAAATATTGCAATTTTATGGTAGATAATCTGACTGTTTAAAAATAGTAAAGTATAAATTAAAACAATTAGCTAATAAATATATGAGACATTCATATGTGGCTTATGATTATTTTATTACATATTATGACCATGTCAATTATTGAAATATTAACGATATATTTTGAAAATATTTTATTATGTGCAAAATATCTGTGAATCATGCATGTGGGAAAATAATGTTGTGACACATAATTTCAATCGTTATGGTTACTGTAATTAATTAGAGTTAGTTTGTATAAGGATATAAAAAAAGTATTATCTATAGTTTTTGTGGGTGGTGGTTAGATGGAGATAGAAGAAACTGGTAAGGAACTATTTTTATGAAAAATTAATAGTAATACATTGTTTAAATATTTAATTTTGAGAAAAAGCATATTTGCAAAAAAAAAATGAATAATCAAGATAATAATTTAGAGAGTGAAATATCTGAGTTTATTGTCAATCAAAGTTGTGAGGAGGAACGAGAAATAGAAAACTTAATCGAAATGGAAACAGTTTTAGATGATGTTCAAATTGTAGATAGAAAAATGAATGAAGAGGAGAAAGAGGTTATGGAAATTAAAACAGTGGAAGAAAAAATAATAGTGCCTAAAAAGGAGGTAGAGAACTCCCAAATATCTCAAATGTTATTGATGATGAAGGAGATGAAAGAAGATAATAAAATAATAGAGAAGAGATTAATGAAAATATGAATAAAATTAGAGAGGATACAAAAGCTCTTAATGAAAATATGCGTAAAAATAGAGAAGATAGTAATATAAAATTTGATGTTCTTAATGAAAATATGATTAAAAATATTGAGTCTCTTAATGAAAACTTTAATAAAACAAATATAAGATTAAAATCTTATTTTTATTAACCGCATTCAATATTGGATTTTTACAAAATTTTATTAAAGAAGAACAATAACATATGATAGATGAGAGCTTTTAGAAAAGTAGTTTATTTATTTATATTTTTCGAAATCAACATTTTATATTTTAAGCTATAATAGGTAAAACATGACCAACAGAAATACTGGTAACCACAAAGGGGCAAGATTAAGCTTTAAAATTTTAATAAATAATAATAAATGTGTTGAGTTCTAATGCTAAATAAAATTTTCTCTCTCAATAGGCGTAAACAGTACGATAAGTATGTACATGAGAAATTTTAGTATAACAATAATTCTCAATGATGTCCTTGATTTAAAGACAAACCATAATATTTTTTGTTATTATAAAAAAAGTGTCTAATGGATATTTTAATATTTAGATCATCATTTGGACCTGTTTGTTTGAGAAAGAGTTCTATCTTCTTTTTTAAATTCATTACAAAACTCTATCTTTTTAAAAAAAAATAATGATACATGTTATATTAAATATCATGTGGGACATTTCCTTGCCATCATATAGAATTGTTTATATTTAATTTATATATGAACTTCGGGAATAAATTTTGTATGGATATTTTATCTTATTTTGAAATATATGATTTTACAAAGCTAATTAATTATGCAAATTTAAGGTGGAATATATAATTTATTTCACCCAATATATATATATATATATATGAAAAACAAAAACAAGTTAATCACGTAACCTGCTATCACTTGTTATTTATGTTCATATATATATATATATATGAAAAATTAAAATTATCCCAAATCCAAAATTCAACCAGACCAGCATAAAAATAATATTAAAACACTACCAAAGGTTTCACTGCTACAAGCAGACTTCTCAAGTGTAAAGAACTACAAAAACTACACAATATATATATATATATATATATATATATATATATATATATACAATATTAAAAACTATACAAAAATCCATTCACTTCCCATCCACCCTTAATATTAAAAAAACTCTTAAATAAGTTAATTGCTTCAGAATAATAAATTTTCAATAATAAAGACTCTTTAATTCTTCTTTTGATTTCATTTCTCTCAAAGAAGACAACCTTAGCTTCATCAAAATCAATAGTGTGGCCTGCATCTTTTTCATGGACATACAAAGCAGAACTAAGATATCTATTTTTAACTCTACTTTTATGAACTTTTATTTTTTCATTTAAACTCAAACTACTCTGACCTATGTAAACCTTCTTACAATTAACAAGGAATAAAATATACTACACCAGGAATAGTCTTTCTATCAATTTTTTTTTGTATTATTTAATAAATTATTCAATGAAATGCCCTCTTTCCAATCAATTTTCTTATTTCCAAACAATTTACTATTTCTACATACAATTTTATAAGAAATAACCTGTATATTTATATTTTATGTTTGTCCAATATAATAATAAATCATGCTTTCACACTTCCAATGTAAAGCTATAATAACAAATTGAAAATTAAATTTAATGGCTAAGCACTTTCAAAAATATGTACTTCTCATATTCATAGCCAGTTATGATCCTTTCTTTGAAATCATTATATAAATAAATCTGATATGCAAATTATATGCAAATGATTCACTAAGACTTTCTTTTAGATATCGCAAAACATGCATCTTTATGATTAATGGTGAAAGAGTCCTCTGCTATAAAGTATGCTTCTTTTACTTTTCACCTAACATCATGTCACTCAGTACAAACTAATTTTGCAGATATGGCAAAGAAATAAAATCATATTTTTCTTTAACCTTTACATCCTTATAAATATTACTATTAAACAAAATACTTTTAACAAATTTATCAGAGTAACCAACCCTCAAGTAATCTTTATAAAATTGATATTTCTGAAACAAAGCTACCCCATTAGAATTATTTAATTTAAGATTCCTATGACAATACTTTCTTAAAGCAGATACTTTATGAGATACAGACTGATAGCTATCAGGTTTAATTATAGATCTTAATTCTTTACTTTTAACCAAATGACTGCACAGTAAACAATTAGTTTCTACATTTCTAATCACCAAAAGAACTAAAAAAAATAACTTACCAAAATCAAACCCCCCTCCTTCTAACACAAATTTTATAGAAGTTTCAAAACAATTAAACTCATTTACAAACTCTTTCAATTTATCATTCTCAACTACAAATAAACAATCATCAACATATCTGACAAATAACTTTACATATAAACAATTCTTTTTAACAATAATTTTCTCTTCCATATAATTAATATAAACTGAACATACTAGAGAAGAAATAATATAACCTATTATCCACCCTACCTTAATCTTATAAAAAGTACATTTATAAGTAAAATACATAGAATCTTCCAAAAACAAAAGCAAATCTTTAATTACCTTAATTTTATTTTTTGATAAAGAACCTTTATTAATCAATACAGACATAAGAATATTAAGCATGGATGGTATGTGAATGGATTTGTGGGTAATGTTTAATATTATATATATTATGTAGTTTTATTAGTTCTTTACACTTGAGAAATCTGCTTGTAGCAGTGAAACCTTTGGTAGTGTTTTAATATTATTTTTATGCTAGTCTGGATAAATTTTGGATTTGGGGTAATTTTAATTATATATTGACTAGTTTATCTTTATGCTCACCTGTAACCATCATCAATTGGATAATTAGGCCACACGTTGACAGGCACCAAGAGCTCACCTGTAACCATCAACATTAATCAAGCTTAATACCTTGATGTCAGAGAACTACTATAATCAGACCCACCTTACTATAACCCAATAGACTGAAGAGACATACCAATGCCTACCATATTGGCACCAAGAACTGTAATAGAATTCTTTATAACCAATGGCTTTAATCATTGGGCAGCCAAGAACTGTACCCATTGATCTAACTGAATGCTCCCATCATTGTGGTGCCAAGAACTATAACCAAAAACATATCATGCCATCTATATTATGCACCAAAGACTATAACCGAAATCTGGAGCAAATTACCACAAACAAAACTAATGATATAACATAAAATTGTTATGATCTAATCTGGTCGCAGCCAGGGTGTACCACAAAAACTTATCATAGTAGTATGTGTATATACATTAGACAAATTATAAGTATGCAATTTTATTATCCTTCAAACCTTAATTTGCGATTTCTCATTGAATGAGACCTTATGACCAACTGTGGACAAGATGGTATAATTTGTGGAACTACTAAAGATTATGAATTTTAAAATTACATATATGATTTTTAATACAAATGCTATTCTAGGTAAGAGCTTTGCAATAATAAATAAACATGGAATACTGGAGTTCTTTTCTATAATTTAATAAATATCAATGAGACTCTTGTTATATTGATGAATGACAATTAAAACATTAAGTAAATACATTTAATCATGTCATTATCTGGTAAATCTGTTTATAAGTTTATAAAATCAATCAATTTTGTATCCTGTACTCGAATCAACTACGCAAAGCTAAAATGATGGAAAAGGTAAATGGAATTTTATTGTACCTTACACATCATAAACTACCAAGGACAAAAAGCATTCAAATGTTTTTTCTCAAAATATTACTGAACTCTTATATCATGCTGACAATAGTATGTACTTCAATGTATGCTCTATTCAAGATATATGATTTCTGATTTTATGAATAACAAATAGCAACGGCACAGTAAGTTTAATTATAAATCAATATTTATTTACAATTTTTATGACTAATAAGGAATTGATGTTTAATGTAATAACTAAATACATAAATAAACAAATAAAATAAATAAATTATAATTCCATTGGCTTCCTTCAATAACATATCATAGGCACAGTTTTATAAAGCCTAATCATACGTTATATTACAATTTGATATAATTGATGTTTTGAGGAAATTATACAAAAACTCAACATCAACTCATGAAATATCCAATGTGTCAGTTCCAGAGCCAATAAACCTATACTGTAGACCTATAATAATGTAATAAATAATATTATATTTGTAGGATTTATCTATAATGCTAATGCTAAAAAAATTAAATTTAAACTTACATTCAGATAAAATATTAATTAACAAACAGTTAATTATTAACTTTATGACTTAACTTATAAATTATGCTTACAAATGGAAGAAGATGATTTTAGCAGAATAACCAAAATACTTTGCCCAAACTTATATTTATGAAGTAAAATTATATTCCTGTGGATGCATTCATCTACACATAAGAATTATATAACACTGAGTGCCTTGCGGATTTATACACCATCATAAAGCAATAAATATAATTACACAATTCCTCGGATTAACCACCAGTGCAGGAATGAGTGTAAAATACAGAAAGTGGCAATTAATTAATCTACGGATTAACCACCAGCACAGATTAATGCCTTTTAACATTATAAAAAAATACTACTATTTACTTCACATTTAAAGTGCAAAAATCATCCTCCTCAGTTATTCGGACCATTCAAAAAACACTAACATTTTAGCAGATGTGGGTTCTTGCATAATAAAAAGTGTTTCACTAATCAGGACAACTAATATATTAAATTATCTTGCTTAAAATAAAACATAGCAACAATATAATATAAGTGACATTAGTATAGGAATAGAACTCTGGAAAGACTCACAAGACACTTCAGAGGTTGACACATATTATAAATTCATTAGTAATTTTCAAGCGTTTTTGCAAGCGCTATTCCCTTGAATAAGTATTTTATTCAATCTTATTAATTTAATTTAAACCTAATAAAATATAACCCATGAACTTCACATACAAGTTTATATAACAAAAAAAACTAAATTAATTCATTCTTACTTAAATACATGAATTCTAGCAGGTGTGCGTGTGACAAATTAAATTGTACAGCATTTTATAATAATAAATATGATCCATGAAATCCATGTAAAAATGTCTTGAACAATAAATACACAAAGTGATAATTATAATTATAGTTGAATTCCATAAATGTAATTATATATATTTGTCTTAGTTATTATCAGCACTTTTAAATTAATGATTTACGTGGCTCCATGAATATAAAACAATTCCAAAAACATGACATGCAGAGTTTAAATGAAAATGTTCTTCATAAGTTATTAAATTCTACATTTCCATATAAAACTATTCCAAGTTTATAACATCCAGGCTAAAATTTATTTATCCACGTTTAATTAGAGCAAATAATTTAATAATTTCAAATTAACGATAAAAATTAGAAAGCAAATACATTACTGGCAGTATGCAGTTAAATAAATTAATCAATGCTATATTATTTTAAATTATAAACAGAAATATTAAACCATGTTAATAACTTTAACATTTAACTTTGATTTTAAACCTCTTCTTTTTTAAATAGAAAGTTTTCATACCTAAAAAACTTCTGTAATTAAAACATCTATTTAGTGTTGCCAAATTGTAGAATAATAAAATATTCCAAACATACCGAGATTCTGCAATTAATTCTGCTTTTAAATTTGAAAGCTCCGACATATTTTTAAATGTAAATATTGGAAAATTATTAGCAATTTGATCTGACCCGAACACATTTTTAAATTTAGCACTTCATTCTATTATTAAATACCACCATTTTATGTTTTCATTTGTAGAAAACTTTTTGGTAAATCCGTTTACTTATTAATTATTTTTTTAAAAAAATAAGCTTATCATATTTTGCATACATTTTATTCTTACACCATTTTCTTTTTTTTTTTTTTTTGTAACAGCAACCTTATTGCAGACGATCACTTTTATCGCCTCTTTTTTTTACATTGAAATGCATATCTAATTACTATATTTTTTTCTAATAATTAAAATTAGTTAAACAAATGGTTTTTTAATTCAATGAAAATAATTTCTAAGACTATTTTAAATAAATAAGAATTATTATTCTTTTCAATAACATTTTACTAAATTTAATATGTGTTGTTAATTTCCATAAAGTTAAACATATTTTGATACAAATCAGTGGATGGAAAAAAGCAATTTAAATACATTAAAATAACACAGACAATAAGTAAGGCAAAATATTACTTGTTCTCTCTAATAAATTAGCTTGAATGCAAGAAAATAATCTGTTCAAAAATGCAAACCAAGGCAATCAAATCACCAAGAAGAAGACAGAGAAATTTTTATACCAGTTATATCAATGTACTAAAATATAAGGTTACAATATATATATATATATATATATATATATATATATATATATATATATATATATATAAAATTTTAATACAAAATATAAACAATTTTTATGGGTAATATGTGCAACTATTATTATACAAATACAATAGCAGTTTAGGTTAAATCTCTGTTAAGTTAAATAAAGATAAAATTTTCTATTTATATACATATATATTTGTAAATACAATCTTAAAATATACTCTCTCTATGAATAACAAAAAAGGCAAATAAACAGTAAATAATGAAATAATAATATAAATATGTTTCCCTAATTTTAAATCTGCTAAATTTTATGGAAGGCCATTTAGTATACTCTTTGTATAAAAAATAAAATAATAATAATAATCTGCAATTTCATTTTCATTACTCAATGTCTATTATTCTGCAGCACAATGTATGCCTATAAATAGTGTATATATATATATATATATATATATATATATATATATATATATATTGATATGAATATTTTCATGGATTGCATATTTTTGTGGGTTCATCCATGTTAAAAAAATTAAATATTCATATAATGACTTTTGACTTGATCACACAAGTCATCCACTAGTGGTAAGCTCCATCTAGTGAAAATTTTAGCACAGCTTACAGGAAAGTTGCACAATTTGTGACTTGCTTATTAATTATTATAACTGTACCCTTGAAGGCTTTTGCTATGTGATATTGCTTTAGCTATTAATATATGGTAAAACTGAACTGAATTCAGATCCATATAGCTATCTGGTTTGTAAAACTAGATTTGAAGAAATTTGTTTCTGAAAAATTTGAGTTTTCAAACTGATAGTAGCATATTAAATCCTAACTCTTCACTGAGGTGAGTCATTAAGCTCGAAACCAATTAGTCTGGAGATGAGTATAGTACAATAGAAATTTAGAATTCTTTCTCTGTTGGCACTTATAATTAAAGCTTGTTTGGATATATATATATATATATATATATATATATATATATATATATATATATATATATATATATATATATATATATATATATATATATGAATGCTCAGGGTTTAAAGAGTCTTATTGTATCTGATATACTGGGCACAACCAGTCCATTCTAACCTGGAAAAAATTATATAGTAGGCAGATACACAAGTTAAAGATCCAACTTTAATTTTATTATAATTATATACTGGCTTTTAGTCCTTGACACTAGCTCAAGGAGTAGCAGAGGTTTAAAATATATTTTTAATAAAGATTAAAAAAATAAACTAAATTACTGCCAGTACTAATAACATAAAATATTTTATTTACATACATATATAACAACAAATTTGAAAAACAAATTAATAAAAAAAATGCTTTAGGCTTCATTACTTTTTTTATTTTAATTTTTAATATTAGAATGTTGAGCAAAGATAGAGTACTTAGACTACACACTTAAGATTTTCGAAACATTTGATTCCAGACTAAAAGTTCAAAGTCAAACCAATGCTCACTTCTTGATATATAGATGCAATCAATGCAATATGAAGATGTTAGCACAATACCACACTGATAGAAATGTGTGTCTGCAGTGTGATATTATTAAAAGCACACGACTCTCGTCCAGTACAGAAATGTGAATCTGTCTGATGATGGAATCACGTATATAAAATATCAAAGAGAAGGGTTATGTATAGAGAGAATGTGGAACTTTTGCTGACTTATGGTCCCTATCCATAGACCTAAATGAAATCAATGTTGCAGAAAATACATCTGCATACATTGCAACATAATGACTACCTTTTGAGTCATGCATTCAGTTGGGAAAGTTGCCCTGTATGATAAACATGCATCACATTCCATTGATATAAACATTTATATATTCCTCCAGAAGCTTTGACACAACAATGAACAAATAGTCCTAAATCAAATCCCCTTGATACTAACATACACTTAAATGAGTCTAAGCAGCTATCTACACCCAGCTTAAATTAAAGTCAATTTAATAATTTAATTTATTCTTTAAAAATATTTAGTTTAATGTATTTAACTTAATTTAAAATCACACATTGTATTTAACTTATTTTACATCAAACAATATATTTGACCTATTTTTGAAATCTAATAATGCATATATAATGATGTGTTTGATTTTATCTTTAAATTTATGTTTGCAATCACAAACTTCTGTCCTATTTCAAACATATTTTATACTAAGCATAAATACATATTTTAAAAAGATTACTTTAAATTTTAGATAAGACTTTTAAAATTGCAAAGTTTATAAAAAATAAAGTTCAGATTTGCTTATGTGAGAAAGTCTATACTTCATATTTAAAGGAAAATAAAGTTCAGAGATTCTAAATTAAAGAGAGTTTACAGTTCATTTTTATCATTTATAATTTATACTTTCCTTTCTCCAGGCTTGTTCATTCATGATGAAGATCTGTGTTTACATAAGGGCCATTTCTTGCAGATGATGATAATTTATAAAAGTTTATGACAATTTATGAATATGGTTCCAGTGGTTCAATCCTGGAATATGTAGAGATGAAAGCTGCCTTTGGCCAGCTGAACTAAGGGAAGTGTGATTAGACAGATTGCATTTTTGGTAATGGTGACAATAACTTTTTACTTTTTTTTCTTTTTAGCAACGACAAACAAATTCAAAATTTTAAGCTTCTAACTATTTTTTTTATAGTCCTAAAGCATCTTATCTGGGAATTCTTGGATCCATCTGACATATTTCATATACATATTTTATTGGTTCATTGGTTCTGTGGTTAAGTAGATTTTCTCTCTGTGGTCTGTGTATATATCTTGGATAAAAAAAGCAAGTCTTTTGTTTTTATCTCTTGACTTTTATCTATTTTGCAGTAATTTTTAATGATTATTTTGCCCTAAAGACCTGTATTGTAATTTTATTTTTGTTAAAAACTCTGTTCATTATTTTTAAGATTAAAATGCGTTTATTATATTTATTTTAAGATTACAATCTTTGCTTCAATTTTATATATTTTTAAGCTTATTTTATTATAATATTTAAATGAAACTTATTAATAAATCATTATTTGTGCATTTTGAACATCTGTGCATTTAATTCTTTATTAAATATCTACAAAAAAATTAAATGTAATGTATATAAAAATTCCATTACATATCACTGAACTGATAAAAAAAGTCTTTAGTAAGGATTATTATTAATTGATAATAATAATGCATTAAAGTTATTTTTCTTTTATCACCATATTTTTAAGTTACTAAATCACTTCAAAATTTTAAACTTTTTCCTATTTTAAAATCTTAAAGCTTTTAATGACCTTATTTATTTCTGACAGTCACATCTTGTCATAACTCATTCCTATTATAACTATTCTGATTGTGCAGAATGCTATTCACACTATTTCCTAAACTATTTTATTTGGATAAGGGTATTCATGGTTAATGAATATCATGCCACATGCTGGGCAGCCAATTATATTGGTCGAGGAAAAGGTCTTGTATTACCATATCTGCTGTACAATGTGGACCAGTTAAAACACCTTATAGCTAACTATATTGTGGAAACCGTGATGTAAGGGTAACACAATATATTTCATTTTCTTTATCTGCACTGACTGAGACAAACTTCCAATAGAATGAATGGCTTGCAGCAGTCACATCTCCAAAAACTTGGCAAATCATATAACCAGTGATGATATTCATAAAATGGACAAAGACTAAGGAATCAGCAGGATCAAATGGAAAGTATAGATTTTTATAAATATGAACTTTTATATATCTCAAACAAGTTTTACTTAATGTCCCTACTAAACATAATCTTAAATGAACTCTTAATCTGATTATATAAAGAAGTTTTTCAAATACATAAACCCCTATAAAAATTTCTTATCTGACTGAACGTAAATTCAAACTAGTCATTTTTTTGTATAATGTTTGATAATCACTTCTATTTTTGCATTTCAGTTATAATTTATTTTATGTTTCATTTAATAACTAAATTATTAGAAAGTATTAAATTTATGCTGGGTGTATATGGTTGCATGGATTCATTATGTTGATTATGTTTTAATACTTTTATAGGTGAAAATATATGTATATATCAGTAAATATGACACCTCATGCTGAGTGTCTAAATGGATTTACTGGTAGATCTTTTAAGTTGTTGTTGTCAATGTGGCACTTTATGATGAGTGTCATTGGGTTTACTTTATTGTAAATTGCAATCCCATCTATAACATTATAATTAAAATTGTTTATATTTATTTTATAAGAGTTAAATTTCAGACTATAGGTCTCATAGTTAAATCAATGCTAGTAGAGAGTTATATGGGTTTTATATTAATGTGATGTGAAGCATGTTAACATACAGGACAAAGCCCAACTAAATGCATGACCCAAGGTTGTAGTCATTGCATTGCAATGTACACATATGTATTTCCTGTGACATTGATTTCTTTTAGCTGTATGAATACGGACTATAAGTTGGCAAATAGACTGCTCTCCCCCATATGTAGCATTTGTCTTTAAATATTTCATATACATGATTCCTTCACCAGACAGATGCACATTCCTGTTCTAAATGAGGACCATGTCTTTTAAATAATATCAAGCTGCAGATTAACATTCCCATCAGTGTGGTTTTATGCTGGCATGTTCGTATTGTATTGGTTGTATATCAGAAGCAAGGGTTGGTTTGGCTACAAACTTTTAGTCTGAGATTGAATGATTGTTTTTTTAAATTTTTTAACTGAGTAATATATGTAGCCTATCTATACTCATCATTCTACAGTAAAAATATGATTAAAATGTCCATCTGTGCAGACTGTCTAAAATAATAATTTAAATTTAAAATAATAACAAATTTAAGATTAATTTATTCCTCAATTTTAAATATATTTATATACGTGTGTCAATAAATGTTTTTGTGTGTTATTACTGGCAGTATCTTATTTATTTATTTTATTTTAAATTCTTCTTTATTGAAATGCAATAAATAAGTATTTATTTTAAATCTGTGCATCTATTTGAGCTAGTGACATGGGCTAATGGTCATAATAAAATGTATATAAAATTAAAGTTGGATCTTAACAGTACATACTATTACTTTTAAAATTTAATGGTTTTAAAGTTGGCATCTTCTCTGCTCACTTCATCTTTTGGAATTTTGAGAGCAGAAAAACATAAACACATTTAATGAATTGAAATTTAACTCAGTTTTTCATTCAAGGTAATATACATAAATAAAAATAATAAAATAGATTTCTAATTTATTACATAATTTAACTAGAAGGTTTAAATAATGAATATTGTGTATAGCTAATTTACAAGGTTAAGACAAGATAATAAAATATATTAAAGAAAATGAGTTACAGTTAAACCTTTGGAGAAAAGTAGAGCATTTTTACAGCAATAAGATGATGACTTTAGGACTTCTTTCATACAGACAAATATACAAATTGTTTATCTTTGAACTGGCATGAGATGGTAGGATGTGAATGGATCTTCTACAATTTTTATAGGCCTTCTTTGGGCACAAACTTTATCTATGACCATGGAGAAGCCAACACCAGATTATTTCCACATAGTGCCAAGTACTTTTAACATTTTCTGGGTTTTCTTGATGAAAATTTAATAAGCTGAATCTTTAAGCAAGGTGATGAATATGTATTTTAGATTATATATTATATATTTATGTATCTTATTTAATTACAATCTTCAAAGAAACAGAATAATCAGAATAGGAATAATAATTACAATATAAATGCAATGCCCTTTTCCATGTTGATATATATTATGTTATACCTGGTGGTCTTATTTCAAATTCTTAATGGATTTAATCCTGTCTTATGTCTTATGTCCAGCTGAATTATTTTTTTTCTTTTGTCTTTCCATCTACAGACTCTAAAAGTATACAACTGTAAACTATTATAGATGATTGTATGTATAGATAAAGAAATAGGGCACTTACGCTCCCTTACATAATGGCTTCCTACCTCTCTCCCGTTGTATGAAATATTTTAACATTTTTTTTTTTACCTAATTGATTACTTTTTAACAAATACCTTTTTCTTTAAATAAAATAGCAATGACTTAATTATTAGTTTATAACTTCAAAATTGTAAAAAAATATGTTAGTAGATGAAAAAATGCAGGAAGCAGAAGAAATAAAAGGAGCAGTTTGATTAGATAACTCTGTTACAGACAGTTACATTTACAATAAATCAGTTATTAGTAGAAAACGTATTGAAATTGTAGTCATTGTTATTTCATTTGTTACTTTTTGGAATTTCTAAAATAACCAAGTTGGGAAATACGGAAGAAACCCTTTTTAGTTATTGAATAACCGAATAATGGAAAAGCGCATTATTAATTTAGAAAAATCCAGTATGAGTGATTCTGCCTCCAAACATGTGAAAAGCCCCCAAAAATCAGAAAACATGTCCAATTAACAGCAGCAGTAATTCAGTGTACCATTGACCCAAGTCAGCTACTTCTTGATGTGAAGATTTAAATATCAAGGTAAGGGAAATTTAGATACATTTATAATATTTAAGTATATTTTGAAAACATATTTATTGAAATAATTAATGTATAAAATAAAATACAATTATTTAAATGATTGATTTATCAAATAAAATCTAAGAAAATAATGTTTTTAAAAAATAATGAATATACTGATTTTAAGAACTTAAGAATATTGATTTAAAAATTAATGAGAAATATAATAATATATGAGTTAAATCAAAGATGTATTTATATATACATGAATACAGGATTTGTAATGTTTGGATATAAAAAAATAAATTGAATATGTTTCTTCTTCAAATATGAACAGGAATTATATATGCCTTTAAAATACACAGATTAAAAATGCTTCTATGTAAAAATTAAATTGAATAAATGTGTTTCTACATCAAATATACACTTATATCAAGGATGAATTAAACAAATGAATAACTCAAATCTACAAATCTGAATTAGAGAATTAATATTCTAATATAAAAATGACTTGAATTTGAACACAGACATTTGTATCAAAGATGAGTTAAACAAATGAATAACTCAAATCTACACACATGAATTTGAGAATTAATATTTTAATATAAATGAATGACTTGAACCTACATCCATACACTTGGATTAAAGATGAATTAAATAAATAAATGATTTAAATCTACAAATCTGAATTAGAGAACTAATCTGTTAATATAAATGTATGACATGTACCAACATCCATACACTTTGATTAAAGATGAATTAGGTAAATAACGGATTTAAATCTACAAATCTGAATTAGAAAATTAATATTTTAATATAAGGAATGATTTGAATTTAAACCCAGACACCTGTATCAAAGATGAATTAAACAAATGAATAACTCAAATCTACAAATCTGAATTAGAGAATTAATATGTTAATATAATTGATTGACTTGAATTTAAACCCAAACACTTGGATCAAATAGAAAAATTACTTGAATTTCTATCCACATACCTGGATCAAAGTTGAATAACTTTAATTTATATCCACATACCTGAATCAAATGTGAATGACTTGAATTTATATCCACATACCTGGGTCCCAGATGAATGACCAAGATTTATATTCAGATATCACAATTGATAATTAATATTTTGTACAGAACATATACTTTGACTTAATGCATCAATCATTGATGATTATGTAAAGAATGATTAAATGTAAATCAAGCTGACCTAGGACCATAATATGCACATATATGAACTGACAATCCAAAGATGAACTGTCAATAACTTTTGTTGTCAAATAAATAAATCATTGTTATCTAAAAGTAATCTATCTAGCTAATTTCATTTCACGTCACTCATCATTTATTGCATTTGTTCACAAGAATCTCATGCCTCCTGAGCTATGTTCAGCATAACCAAATCTGAGTATGTAAGTAAGCATGTGGTAAGCTGGAACTCTAGGGGTGCCATTTGGAAAACCAACCAAACAAATTTCCTAGATGTTTCCTGTCTCTTGAATGCTAGATCCTCTGATGAGCAGGAAATATTGTTGTAGGGTGGTAAGATAGATACTGGGTAATGCAAATGTTTGTTTCCATCCTGCAATATGCTCATCAGAAAATAGTTACAACTGATAACATAGGTTGTATGGGAGTCTGGTTACCTTTGCTAACTATGTGGATGGCTTGTGTGACCAAGTCGAAAGGTCAGTATATTAATATTAAAAGTTTTTAGCATGGCTGAACCCGCAATATATATATACAAAGACATATTTTGCAGGTTCATCCATGTTAAAAAATTTTAATTATTGATATTCTGACGCTTCAACTTGGTCACACAAGTCATCCACTGGGTGGTAAAAGGTAGAAAGACGGTTGTAGAGGCGCTACAATCACTGATTTGAATAAACGTTAAAGTTCCACCAATAGCAAAAATGTTAAATTTAAGAATGTTTTTTTAAAAAAATCTTTCCAAAGAGGAGAAAGTTTACATGTATCATCTCGCTTATTAATACATTCTGGCCTTGGAGAGTGAGACAGGTTAATTGAAGTAAATATGAAGCAAGGAAATATGCATGCAGATATGCACAGCTTCAATATATATATATAACATTAAGATTGGTTGATTTTATATTTTCTTACTATAACTTTTTAGATTAACTTTAAACTCTTTACTAATTTTCTGAATTTTGAAATAAGATTTTTTGTGTATAATTGAATGAATTTAATTTGATAAATGCTTAGTATGTGTGTTTAAAGAAGTTTACCAGTAATAAGTAGAATTTGTGTTCAAAGAAAAACCTTGTCAAAGCCAATTCGATTTAGCTTTTTAAAGCCGATTACAAAAGTAATTGGATTACGTCATTAGTATAAAATTACATAAATAAATCAAAGATTTTTATTTCAGGAATTTAAAAAAAATGAAGACAAAGGTATTTATCTGAGCTGTTTTTACTCTTCTAAATTGTTTATTTTGTACTTACTCAGAAAAATAGACAAATCTATTTAAAAGCTCTATTAGAACGAATATATTCTGTGTTTACATATATATGAAGAGATTTGTAAAGTGAATTATTAAAATAAAAATAACTATTTTTTTTCAATTAATTACACATTGATCAAATATATCTGTATTAATGTTAATTTTTTTATTTCAAAGCGTTGAGTTCAGTGTACATTTAATCGCGTCTGAACGGCTATTTTTTTATCGCTATATATATATACTTCTGGCATCACTAAAATAATATCTTAGTTATTTGTGGGCTAATAACATTTTACGTCATTTTTTAAAAATTATCTAGATTTTTTTTTTATTTTTATAATTTAGATTACTTGATAATTGTCAAACATTTTTTTTTCTCTCCATTCGTCAATTCAGAAATTATATTCACTATTTAAAAAAAAAAAAACTGCATTTTTGTTCCTTAGGAGTCCCGATGCAGTATTTCTAATTGTTTTGGCCTACAAACAAATAGGCTTTTTTCTCCAGCTTAAAATGGATTTAATACTTTATTTAACTAAAAATTATAATAGTTGTAAACATCTAAAAACGCGTTTGCATCTACAGCCGATAAATAATGTTTGTATATTTTATTAACAAACTATATTGTATTTTTTATTACTTCAATAAAGTTTTGAGTTGATGCATGATTAATTCTGCTTCAAATTATCTTAATGGTTTATATCTTTTACAATAAAATGTTAAAATCTATAAATTAGGAAGTTTCAACAACTCATTAAAAGTCAAAGCTTGCTGTTACTTCAATGCCTTTCATTTTAAAAATCGTCATATTTATTTCATAGAATATAACTATAATTGATATTTGAGATTTCAAATTGCTTTTATATTTTGCAATTCAGAAAGATATAAAACGTCCATATAAGTCTAATTATGCTATTTGATTAATTTCTAAGATTTTAACATTTTGTATCTATTTTAAATTGCTTGTCCAGAATTAAAATTATTTGAGAGTGCATGTCTGAGGTTGAGTTTTATGATGAACAGAATATACATTAATACTTATGTTTACACATACATATGACTTTATACTGTATTATAAAAAAACAGTTTTTTAAATGTTTATTGCAAATATATATATATATTGATACGAAGATTTTCACTGGTTGCGTATATAAAAGACATATTTTACGGGTTCATCGTGTTAAAAAATTTAAATGTTAATATACCAACGTTTTTACTTGTGTGATCAAGTCGAAACGTCTGTATATTAATATGCTAAATGACCTGTGCGATTAAGTCGAAACGTCAGCACATTAACATTTAAATTTTTTAACATGGATGAAACCGCAAAGTATGTCTTATATATATATACATATTCACAGAAGGTTTTTACAAAATAATTATTAATGCATGAAAATAACATTTTGTTTAATTTTAAATGTATCAGTATTCATGAATTTTTATTGTTTTTTTCATGTTTGATAGTATTCTAAAACACATTAATACTGTGTTAAAAAACAATGAATTTTTATATTAATAGAACCAAAGAATTGAATTATTCTTATGATTTTTCTTTTCTATGTTACTTAAAATATTGAAAACTTATTACATAATAAGATTGTCTTTTGTTTAATTATGTAGTGACATTGATACTTCAAAGCAAATATTTATAGGTTGAGATTGACATACATTTTTTATGTATATTTACACTGCATTATTAAAACAAATGTATTTAAATTTACATTTTTAGACAATCTATATTTAAAATAAAAATAACATTATTTTAAACTCAGTTTTTATATGTTATGTTTTCAAAAATATTAGTCGATTTAAACATATCACTATTCACTTGCTAATTTTCAATATCTGATAGTTTTAAAAGACAGTAAAATGTTATAAAATGGTAAATGTATTTTTTTGTCAGTATAAATGTTAAGATGGTCAAAATAATTTGAATTTTTATTTTTCTTCTGTATATTAAATAAAATATTTAAAATATATTGATTTAAAAATGAAAAATTATATTCACAATTATTTAATCATAATATAAGTTTGAAATTTGTGAGCTAGAATTATCTGAACTATTTTCAATTCAGGTAGGCTTAAACATTTATTTACTCAGGATTACAAAAGTTAATATTTATAAAAAATAAACCTCAAAAATAAAATTCAACATTATAAAAATTTAATAATGTAGAAACTGATAAAAATTATGACTAATAATATTATCATGAAAAAACCTGAATTATTTTTTTTGTATTCATGTTATGAAGAAAAAAGCTGGTTTGTAAATTTCATTTTTGTAGTTTGTTTTATTCAGTCTAAAAAGTCAATTGTTTAAAATTAATGAAAAAAACATTTCATCTATATAAAATTTTATTGTGAATTGAGTACTGACCTGATATTAGCATTAGATAAAAATTGATAATATCTATTCCCAGTTTCATAATTATTTCAATGTTTTGTTAATTAAATGAGATTTCTAAATTCACACATGATGTAGAAAAAAAAATTGCTTCAAATTTTAGTCATTGATTATATCTTGAAAATTAAAAACAACTCATAAATTTCAAAGCAATCTACATCTAGAATTTTTTCAGTTTTAAATATATGCATATTTATTTCAGAGATCATCCCAGAAAAATTAAAATTGATAAATTTATAAAAAAAATATTGCATCTTTGTTTTAAATTGAGCCTGAAAAAAATATTAATAATCTTACAAAAATCAATTTATAAATATATATCCTGCTAATATATAAGCATTTACTTATTTAATGTTTTTTTTATATTAATAGATATAAGTTGCAATATATAAATAGCTTAATGCTATAGATTTGTACCTAAATAAATAAATAAATTATTATTATTATTATTATTATTATTATTATTATTATTATTATTATTATTATTATTATTATTATTATTATTATTATTATTATTATTATTATTATTATTATTATTATTATTATTATTATTATTATTATTATTATTATTATTATTATTATTATTATTATTATTATTATTATTATGTTTCAATAAATGCTTTATTGATCTCAATGGTTTATACAAGTTTACATCTAGAAAATTTCAAATTTAGCATACAATGAGTAATATTAGGGTAAAACATATATAAATGAATTTTATGGTTACACTTTGTGGTTAATGGACTATAACAATATAAAGAACAAAAAACAAAAAAAAAATCAGAGTTCTAAAGTTTGATGAGCTTATTTCGTTTTGTCCGCATGCCACTTTGAATGATAGTTGTATGATAGTTTTCTTTGCAGCATTCACAGCATTGATGGTTGCCTTAACAATGACAATGTTGCTGCATATAAGTGGGGGTTGGTTATTATTTTATCTCTATTTCAAATGTGTAGCAGTTTGTTGCTAAATGTAGCTGGGGGTCATATGGTGTTATTACCAATTAAGAAAGTACATCTGGCACACCAGTATGCATATAGTACAAATGTGGCTACCCTAATGCTAGGTATTAATCTTCCCTGAAAATCAGCCATTATGTGATTAATGATTGTACCCAGTTTTCTGTAGGTGTTACACATTATTTGTCATGTTTGGTTAAGTGCTACACATTGATAAATAAAGTGTTCTAGGGTCTCCTTTGCTCGATGGCAGAGTCCACAGAAAGGGTCAATAGATATGTACATTCTTTTATGATAAAGAAAATGGGATGCTGGCAAGGTAATAAGATTGATTTTTATGATAAAATCAAAGTATTTTGGCTCTAAAGCCCATTTTTTTATATTCTTGAGTAGTCTCTTGTTGTTAATTCTTAGCACAGGTTGTATAACATTAGTATCTGCTTCTCTGTTTATTAAACCATAAATATCCCAGTATAAATACGTATGCAAATACTGTTCTGGAATCTTGTCTGTGGTTTTGCATTGGTATATAATGTTAGTGAAAAAAAACCTTTTGGAGATGGTCTATCTGTTGGAGTAACTTTTAGCAAGTGGTTAATTTTTGGTATTAGGCAAGTATTGTGATTATTGAGTTCCTTATCTTCTGTAGATGAAAAATATTGATGTTGTGCAACCCAAGTCCATTTTTTATTAGGTGTTGGCTAATTTTTTTGTGGAAATTGCTACTGTTTTTCTGGCCAAAGTAGTTTATTATATATGGCTTTAATTTTTGCAATGAACACCTCTGAGAATGAAATAACCGGTACATAGTTTGTTATTTTGGTTGTGATAAGCTGGTTAATTAACTGTACTTTGGAATATAGTGAAAGATATGCATTGGACAAGGAGTTTATAATTTTTGTGGCTTCTTCTTTAAGTTTATTTTGGATGTGGCATCTCATTCCCATAATTCCCATATGAAAAGGGAACCCAAGGAAATAGTTTGGTTTTGATTTGTAAATTTATTTGCATGGATTACCAGTGTATAGTGACCAGGCTGTGGTTTTTGCCAGATTAAATGTTCATTCATATTTTTTTAATATTCTTGCAATATTTTTGGAGGTGCAGTATTTGTTTTTTTTGATGTTAGGATTATGGTAATATCATACACATAGGCAATGCATGTAGTGTGCTGTGTTGTGTCTGGTATCTCAATTCTAGTAAATGCATTCTGTATGCTTTTAATAAGGGGGTTGATGTAAAATATAAACGATAATGAACTAAAAGGTGATCCTTGTGATATAGATTGGCTGGGTGTGAAAGATGGTGAGTTTCTTCCATTTAAAGTTATATGGATCTCTCTGTTCAGAAGCAGGTTTGCAATTATGTATAGGTGTGTTCAAGGAATTTCTGTGTCCTTTAACATTTCCAGAAGTGTATATATATTGACTGAGTCAAAGGCAGCTTCTATGTCAAGTTGGATGACAATAGGTCCATATCTTTTGACTGTTTTACTGTGGCTAGAATTGCTTTGAAGAATAAGACTGCTTTTGTTGTTGAAGAGGTTTTCTTTGCATATCATGCTTTATTATTATTACTACTACTACTACTACTACTACTACTACTACTACTACTACTATTACTACTACTACTACTACTACTACTACTACTACTACTACTACTACTACTACTACAGATTAGTTAATCATGGTGTTCCAGAAGGTTCTGTACTTGATGCTATACTGTTTTTAATTTATATAAATGACATCTTTAATTTATCTTTGAATTCAATGATTTATGGCTTTGCTGATGATATTGCTTTGTCTTGTGATGCTGTTTTATATAGTATTCTGGAGCAATTGATTAATAAAGATCTAGAATTAATAAGTAACTGGCTTATGATAAGTTATTTAACTGTTAATTGTAATAAAACCAGAAGTATTCTATTCTTTTATAAACACTGCACACATTCATTTAGTGTTAGAATTTGTGATCAGTGTAATGTTCATTCAAAAAGTATTTGTACATGTTGTAACATTAGTTTTGTTTATAATTATTACTACAAGGTTATCTTATCTAAGCACATTGTCTACGTATGTTCTCAATTATGTAAAAGTAATTATTTTATTATCTGCTGAAATTTATACCTAGATCTACTTTGATGACAATATATTTTGCTTGTTATCAGAGTATATTATGTTACAATATTTCCATTTGGGGTGGTTTAATTATACAATGCATATTATTTTTGGTAGACCTAGATTGACCTCTGTATGAGATATATATGTCAATTTTGGTGTGTTATATGTTTCTAAACTATATAAGTTTAGAATTGTCATTGATATATCATCATCATTTTTTACTGTATCGTAAAGCATCAATTATAAATACTCACTTGGCTAACAAATTTCAACTGGTGGTTCCAGATTTTCTTTAGAAAGCAGTCATAGGCAATTTAGTTACAATAGACTCAGGCTCTTTAATTCTTTTGTTACTGACTGTTCAATTGATGTTGATAATTTATCTTTTTATATTTTTAAAAAAATATTTAAAATTGTGGTTATTGTCTTATGTGTAATATATTGATTAACTAATATGTATATATTTTATTTAATATGTATATTATATCTTTTTGGTTGTATTTATTCTTATATTATTTGTTTTGGTATTTGTTTTAGTATTTATAGTATAGTAATGTATTGTAATATATTTTATTATTATTATTTTTATTTTTGTTGGTGTTTTTGTTTTTGGTTTGTAATTAATACTTTAAGAAAGACTACTTGCACAAGTTTATCTTGTTAGGAGTATTTCTCTTTTTTATATGTATTGTTTGATTAATTATTATTATTATTATTATTATTATTATTATTATTATTATTATTATTATTATTATTATTATTATTATTATTATTATTATTATTATTATTATTATTATTATTATTATTATTATTATTATTATTATTATTATTATTATTATTATTTCATTCCAATATCAGCCTTTCAAGCTAATTGAGCATGCACCTTTTAAGTGTTAAATAAATGAATACTCTCTTCTTCAATCCAAGATATAGTATTTATGCAGGAATAAAATATAATTGCAAGCACGGCACTAGATAAAATATTTGCTTATTAATATTATTATTATTATTATTATTATTATTATTATTATTATTATTATTATTATTATTATTATTATTATTATTATTAGTAGTAGTAGTAGTAGTAGTAGTAGTAGTAGTAGTTGTTGTTGTTGTAGTTGTAGTAGTAGTAGTAGTAATAGTAGTAATAGTAATAACAGTAGTAGTTGTAGTAGTAGTAGTTGTTGTTGTAGTTGTTATAGTAGTAGTAGTGGTAGAAGTAGGAATAGTAGTATTAGTAGTCGCAGTATTATTATTATTAGATGTAGTTATAATAGTAGTACTAGTAATAGTAACAGTAGTGTTGTTGACTTGTAGTAAAAGTATAACTTCTCAACTAGTTGAGTGTCATTTCACCTCCTAATAAACTAGAATATTTACATTTATTTACATATGAAGAAGTAGTCAAAAAATATATTAGTGAATAGAACTAATTCTAGCCTACAAGATGAGCTCTTCTCAGGATTCAATTTAAACTTAAAATAATGTTGAGATATCACAGTTTAAATTTTATTTTATATAGGTTTGGTATTTTAAAATCTAAAGTCTTTTATATTAATAAACCCAGAAATTTGGGGAAATAAATTATTTCTATAAAAATATAAATCTATTATTAAGAATACAATTGGAAAAACAAACAGATCCCAAGATATTTACTATTCTACCTGAAAGCCTTCAAAGCAATGCCTATTTTTCTATAATTAATGATAAGTCTACCTGATAAATCTGTCGAAAGTTATTTAATGGTGATATCTGATTGCATTACACATGCTGTCGAAAGTTATTTAATGGTGATATCTGATTGCATTTATCATGCTTTATCTATCAGATACAATTTTATGTTTATATATTTTAATACGGCTCAGGCATTTGATAACGTTGCTGAACATATGCACTTTTAAAATATTGAGTTAGTCCACATTCAGTTGTGCGGTTTACTGATTATTTGAGGGATCATAAATTTTATATTATATATATATATATATATATATATATATATTGTACAGGATAGAAAATCCATCCTTATTTTTTTTTTCTTAAGCTATAATATGGTTTTAAAAAAATGTCTTTGTTATAGTTTTATTTAAGGGTTTGTAAGTAAGTTATTAGTGTATTGTTCATAATAGTTTTATTGTTATATAGTTCAGGTTTATTTAATTTTTATGATATCTGCTTTGTTTGAGATCCTCATTATAATGGCAAACTATATGTATATTATTATCAATGTATGTATAAAAATAATAATCATTAGCAATAGTATTTAAATTGCTAAATATAAATATATTGTACCTTTATTTATTTATTTATTTAAAAAAAATTAAAATTAATATTTATTTGGTTTGTGAATTATCACGTAAATCTTTCAATATAATATATATATATGTATTTTTTTTTAATTGCAATTATTTCCTATTTTTTTATTTAAAAAAAAAAAAAAAAGTTTAAATTGCAAACAACAAAATGTTAAAGATTATTTTTGAATCAGCACATGAAAGGCGGGAATTTTTGGCAGGTGATAGAAAATTAAAAGAAGGAAGACATTATTATTTTCGTTCGTCGTTATTTTTTTAATTGCTCTTATAAATATCATTAAAAAATATTGGATTAAGGATTTCTACACAAAAACGATGTGCTAATTTACAACTTTATCATTTTGGGGCTTGGCTTTTCGGCTTGCCTATTATTAACATCAGTGGAAAATTCAGTAAAACATGGGATTTCAAAATTAAACCGGTATTTTTCAAAAAAAAAAATTAAAAAAATGGCTATTGTCCTTAATTAATGCATCTTATTATGATTTTCAAGTTATTTAGTGATTCGATGATTATGTTCAACTTCATCGCATATATAACAGAGCATCCAAGAAATGACTAAAAATAATGGTTTAATAACAAGAAGTAAATCTTTTCATTTATGAGCAATATGTACATATTCATGTCATTCAAGCTATTTTAGGATGAAGAAAATAAAGTCAGTGCTGAAGATAACTTTCAATTATTAAACACTAGTGCAATTAAGGTAAAGAAACAAACTATATCTTATTTTTTATTTTTATCCAATATGTAATATATCTTTGTAAAGGAATACATAATTGAAATGTTAACATTAGCTTACAATTTTTTTTTTTTTTTAATTTTAAAATTTTGAGAATAATGAAAGTCAATTTTAATATATACGTTAATATATTTATTTTAAAGATATTTTGTAACTCAAACTATGCCAATATGTGTTATTATAAATATATATATATAATTTTATTTTATTTTTTTTTTTTGCTTTTGACATTCAAGTATAATAAATAATAAAATTCATTTGTCAATTTAAACTAGAATGCAATAAATTAAATTTAATACATATAAGAATTGTGTAAGTGTACAGATTTATAAAACTGTATTTATAAGCAATATCATTGTTTAACAATTATCTTAGTTCTTCAATTAGTATTTTAACAACCTGATTACATTGATTCATATCCATTAAATCTTATAATATTAAAACATTTAATATTTCATACGTGTGTGCATTATATATATATATTCGTTGCCAATATTTCATATGCTAATCATTATCGTTAATTATATGTAAGTCAGTTGATTTTTAAACCTATTTGTTGGTGCAGACATTACTTATTATTTATTGAGGTTAAAATTATAGTAATAACTTTAGTCCATTATTGTAGAGTTGTTTTTTTTTTTTTTTATTATCTTGGTATTGTTAGTTGTAGAATAGCTTTAATATATCAGGCCTTATTTAGTACAGTTAATATTGTTACTGGATAGAGTGGATAAGTTCCCATTCCTATTAGTTATTCATCCATGAGTGATAGTGCTTATATTTCTAGTGATGGTGATCACATATTTCTAAATACCTAGTGTGTTGTATTTTGGTGAGCCTCTCCATATATATATATATATATATATATATATATATATATATATATATATATATATATATATATATATATATATATATATATATATATATATATATATATATATATTTCTTGTGCACTGAGACATAAAGGTCCAGGAATCTTCTTTTACCTCAAATGTAGGTGTTACTTTGGAAGCCACCACTCTTTTGATATTTATGCTAGCTGCATTATAGAGTCCTTTTTTGATTTATCACTTATGAGATTTAATTTAAATTTTCCACCACAGTAGGTGAAGATGTTGGTATTTTAGTATGCAATACCAAGATAAGTTTGTTTGAAGTATGGATTCCTTTAGGATGTACTCAACTATATTAATGCTTTAGATTATAAGAATGTCTGTGTTTTGTGTTATCCCAATTTGTAATCATTTTGCAAACCAACCAACAATATTTAGTAATTATAAATGTTTGAATTCATAAGCATATGGCCAGTTAGTATAGTCCACACATGTTATATATATGCTGTAGTCATCTAAAACTTTTCCAATGTAAATGTAAATTACTTAGTTATTTTTAAATGTTTACTTAGATGATTTCCATTATATGGACAATGAATTCAGAACTTATATGTGTATAAGTGACTTTTAATAAATGCCTCATTCATTGAATTCATTTATTATTTGCTAATTTAATCATTTAGTCATTTGCTATTTCTAATTGATATTTATTTAATGTAGTATTTAAAAGAAATGTATTAAAAAAGTACATATATAATTTAGATTATTGATACAACAAGATATCTCCAATTTGTTTATTAATTTGTATATTTATCCTATTTCATAACATCTTATACAGTTCTTATATAAACATAAATTGCAAATTATTAGTATTATGGTTAAACTCTATACTTAGTTTACAGATAAAAAAATTAAGTATTTGCAAAGTAAAAATTATTCTCATGTTTCCTCAAATATGTATATATGCATAAATATGCTGTTATAAATATAAAGTTGCGATGTTAAAATAAAGCTATATCAGTTATTTTATATAAAAGAATGATTTTGAGTTTTATTTTAGATTTATTAATTTTCTTTTTCTTTATTTTTAGTACAGCAGTTCTACCAGCTAGTCAATGTGGAAATATAAAAAAAATTGGTAATTTCAATTGAATAAATATATTTTGGATTTAATAAAATTCTTTTTGTTCCGAAATGTATTTAGTATATAATTAAACATAAGTTAAATTAACCCTGAGAACTAATTAGCAAAATATTTCAGTCAATGCTCAAGATTATTAAGTTTGTGATATAGTTAGCCGTGGTAATATTATAGTTTGATATATTTATTTTGAAGTAATTTATTTTGTTTCAACTTCATATATGTACAAAAATGCTATTAAATAGGTATTACATTTATTATCTTCATATTATTTCTTCTTGCATTGTATATGCATTTTGTTATAGTGACAAGTTACTATGAAACTCGGTTGATTTATGAGTGCCTCATAGATATATCTTATTTAAATCTTTTCTTATTTCTAATATAATCTATCCATTATAAATGCTGCTCAATAATTTAGGCTATATCATATTTTACTATGGTATATATGACATGCTACATTGATTACCAATGTTTAAATTCCTTTTTCTTCATTTATATTAATTTACTATATTTTCCATTACAATTGTCATCAAATCATATGATTGTGTGTATATATAAATATGATATATTATTAATAACGTATTATTTCAAATGACACTTCAGACGTGAGGCTTAATTCATTATTTCCTCATTTATCAGAATGGAAAAATGATCCAGTGATATGTCATTGAATATTATCCATTACAATTGGAACTAACATTTGGGACCTTCTTTCTTCAATTTAAATGGAATGCAGCATTTACGATCCATTACAATATATATATATATAATTTTGATAATTAAAATTTCTAATAGTGTCCAGTATTTAGAAGAAAAATTATGCTTTAAAACATTTTGGTATGTTAATGAATGATTTGAAAATTACATACAATCTCGTAATAACCAATGATTAATTATTCATCGTTTATTGCTCAAATACCATAATTTCCTTTTTCTTTACCAATAAAGAACTTTATTATAATAAAAGTATTAAAAGTACATTAAAACTTCTTATCATACTGTCATAAAACTCAATTATTTTAACCCTTTTTCCGCCTCTTACAAGGCTCCTCGTAGACATCTGACATCACTCTAACTCTGCAAGTTTTTATACGAAAATATTCGTTCAATATGTTTTTAAATAGGTTTTTAAAAGCTCTATAAGATGGTGCCCTCTTCCGAATTCTTTTACAAGTAAAAAAATAAAAAAACTGCATTTAAAGCTAAACAAAGAAAGAAGCTTATTGGTGATTGGCTCTCAGCCAGTTCTCAGCCGACAAAGACATTCTGATTGGCTGGAAAAAACAAAGAAACCGCCTGATCAAAGAAAATAAAGATAAACGCTGAGATTTTCATTTCGAATGTGATTTAAGTATTAAAAAAAGGATAATTTGACAAATTAAAAATAATTTTTAAAAAATAAACTAAAAAAACAAAATTATTTTCGAAAAATATCGAAGATTTTTGTAAAAATATTGAAGCTGTAGTAAAAAGAAATATTTACTTTTCTATAACGTAAAAGTCGATCTTTTTGTTTATATTATAGTTTTTATGTTGCCGAAATTGAATATTTTAGAATAAATAAATAGCAATTTATTTTTGAAAGAACTTTCGTTCTCTTCATAACCTGAAAAATTAATAATATACTTTTTATAAACGTATCTGAGTTGAATTTAATATTATAGGCGAATATGTTTTAACAATAGGCTTTGTCTTCAGTTTGTGAGTTGGCCAATTAAAAGATTTGATTTTTACCTCATACAACCAATAATATAATTAGCGGTTAAAAGGTTAATATTTTAATAACAATATATTTTTGGTTACTGTTTTATTCTTAATGAAAATGTTTAAAATATTTATATTATTAAAATATACAACACAAATTAAACTAAAGGTTAGGAAATTTGTAAACATTTATTTTACTTTGGAAAATATAAAGATGTGTCAAAAATTTAAATCAAAACCCATTCCATTTTGTTCTGAGCATATTTATTACTAATAAAATGTATATGTAGAGAGTAAATGTAAAAAATTGTGATGTGGATATATAAATAAAGCAAATATTTTATGCTTTTACAGTGTCAAATTTTTGAAATTATAAGGTTAAAATGAATGAAAAATATAAACTTGGTTTACAATAGTTGAATCTGCACATTTTGTTTTCTCCAAAGAATGAACAAAAAGTCCAAGCAATAATGCTCTCATCATGTCAAGAAGCTTTAATAATTAGATTGATCAATGGCTGTAATTTTAAATTTCTCATGCACTGTTTTGCGAAGGGCTTATACTTTATAATATTGTATTATTTTTTAGTTTTTCTGCAATAATTATTTTGTGTATTTTCTACTCAGTTTCTTTCATTTAACATAGAATATTTGTATACAGATTTTTGCTGGATTCAAAGGATTTGGACATCTGCTTTTATATAATTTTAAAGTTTGCCACCAGTACTAGAATCGTCTGTTTTCAAATTGAGAAGTTTTAATCATTGCACAAGTAAGTACTTTAATAATTTTTCCATTTCTTAGTTATTAAAGGACGATCTAAAATCTAGGTTCCCAAATCTTTTCAGGTCACTACTCCCTTTGCAAGAAATAAATTTTGTAACACCCCCCATAATTGTAACAGTTTTCCGCATTCAGTCCGTTTGATATTTTTGTTGTAAATAGCAACTAATGATACTGTACCAGAAGATACCTATCCCGCCCCCAATTTATACATTATACAAAAGATATAACATGATGTCAATGTCAGAAATCGGAAAAAGACATCAACATAAACTATATATCAATAACAATAAGAAAAAAAAACAAAATTTAAAGTTATTAATTTTACATTTAAATGGGTGAAATCAAATCATAATCGATTATATTTCCTATCCCAAACTCAAATACCTTGCTAATTGTTACTATGGAGTTTTAGGTAGTATATCTTTAAAAGGCTAAACATTAATCAGGTTCACCTTTATATGGCACTTTTGAGAAGCAAAATAAAAACATTTTCAAAAATGAAATACCACTGGCAACAAAAAAAAAAAACACAAATCAGCATGTCAAAAATTTTCAATTATCACATATAGAGATTACAAAAATAATAATATTAATTTCACACCAAGTAAGCCTATGTTGTTTTTTTTCAATTATAACAGTGTGTTAAAAGCAAACAACAACAATATACATATATTGAAACAGGGCTGAGTTCGATCCCTGTTTCAAAAAGTAAAATTTCCTATATGCGTCGGTATATAACCCGATTAATTAAATTTATTTCTTTTTCATATTTATATTCCCTTTGTTGTATATTCATTTATAATTCTTGATAAAAAGGTTAAAATAAACAAAAGGGGGGGTGCTCGTTTGTTTTTTTGAGAACGTATGTATATATTTTGATATATATATGTATACTTTATTTTTTAAGATGGAAACTTTTCAATTTCATTTTGGGAAAGTTAAATGAAAAAAAATATATCAAAAATAACTTGATCGACATCTAAGGAATTTGATTAGTGATATTAAAATTTAGATTCAAAAGAATTTCAATAAAAGCAAAAGAAGAACAACATTAGATTCGGAGGTGCGAAAAGTTTTTGTTCAAAAAGAATCCGGATTTTTGAGTGGGAGAACTTGTTAAAAAGAATTTATTCTATTGCTGATTTTTGTAGAGAGTGCTGCAAGATAGATTTGTGGAGATAAATGGAGGGTAAAATGGTGGGCAAGCTGGCTTAAGAAAGCGTAAGCATGCCCAGGCAGTGCAATCCCGCCTCATGAAGGTCTGAAGGTGGCTGCAGGAAAAGTAACCGATGAAGATAGAAACTAATTGATCCGAAGTCTAAATAAACAAACAAAGAAATGGAATCAACAAGCAAGAATATAGGACAACTGAAATAAATAATCCAATTTAATCGCCAGTATGTAAGTGCTATAAAAAGGAGTCAAAATGAATAAAATGTTTCACTTTTAATAATCCATCATTTTCCCCAGAAAAGAAAAGAAATGCAGGTAGTACCCATTCAACAAGATGTAATTAGTGTTACAGATGGCATCTGTTTCTTATAATTTTTCACAAACTTTCTTTACACACTTCATTATCATGAACGATATGCATAAACTTTAAAAAAAAGAAAGAATCAAAAAAAAAAAAGATTTTTCTTATTAGTATGAACTGATATACATTTTATTCATGTGATTTTATACATATCTAAGCAGTGTGTGTATGCATGCATTTTTCTTAAAAATACAGATCACAAAATATTTAATCATGGTAAAATAAAAATGTACAAAATTTAAAAATGAAATGTATGTTTTCTGGTATTGTTTATTTAGGTCTAGTTTTTATAAAAGTAGAAAGAATTTAGAATAGTATATCAAGCATATTAAAGTAAAATAACCTCCCACCTCGTAAATTTTCCGTCGATTTGCCAATCATCTGTCCTGAACAGAGCTAGTACAGGACAATTTCCATATTGGTACTCCAGCTCTCCCAGCATAATTCTTATAGAAATATAGGATTGGCGCTTGAGGTCATAAATTGATGCTCATAAATATGCTGGGCGCTAAAATGGAATAAGTTTTCGAATTTTCTTTTAAACAATTACGCATATACGTGTATCGTTATATATACATACACACAATCTTACAAGATTACATATTTGCGTAAGATATATATATATGGTAAACAGTACATCATGTTACAATATATATATATATATAATAAATAAAATGTTCATTAATTAAAAACAAAATTGTAATTATAATTGAAATAATAAATTTAACAGTTTACAAACTATTACAAACAATTCTTAAATCTGCAGAAGTACTTTCGGTTAATTTCTTAAACCTGCCTCAACTTCATTAAATTGCCAAAACAAAAGTGGAAGCAAACATCATCAATTCAAATTATCTCGTATTTTAATGTTAGCAGCTTTTCGATTTATTAAATGCATTTTATTTCTGTTTATAAAAAATGCCTCTTTAATTTTTTTTTTACTATGGTTTCTCTCTTCATGAAGAATTTTCACATTTTCAAAATCAAATTTAAATTTATATTTACATGCTTTTTCGTGATCAAAGAAGACTGAAGGAGATATTAAATCACCATTATTTTTACTTTCTACACGCTTATATAACAATTCATGCTCCTTCAATCACTTCTCAATACTGTACCTAGATTCACCTATATATGATAGCATACAATCACAAAATAATCGATATATGACATTACTTTTCTGCTTGGCAGGTATGACATCCTTAGAATTATTGACTAGTTTATTAATATTGTTTGAAACATAGAATGAAACATTAAACACATTTTTATATAAATCCTTAAAAAAATTCACTTGTGGAACAAATAAACGATACTTTATTTCAATTTAAATAAAATTATAATAATTTAAAGGAGATGAAGATTAATAGTAAACATTGGATATCTATTCCATTTATTTCAAATCCACAAGTGAAATTTTTTAAGGATTTATATAAGAATGTGTTTAATGTTTCATTCTACATTTCAAGCAATATTAATAAATTAGTCAATAATTCTAATGATGTCATACCTGTCAAGCAGAAAAGTAATGCCATATATCAATTTTTTGTGATTGTATGCTTTCATATATAGGTGCATCTAGGTGCAGTATTGAGAAAAGATTGAAGAATCATGAATTGTTATATAAGCATGTAAAAAGTAAAAATAATGGTGATTTAATATCTCCTTTGTTTTTCTTTGATCATGAAAAAACATGTAAATATAAATTCAAATTTGAATTTGAAAATGTGAAAATTTTTCATAAAGAGAAAAACCACAGTGAAAGAAAAATTCAAGAGGGAATTTTTATAAACAGGAATAAAATGCATTTAATAAATCATCAACCTGCTAACATTAAAATATGAGATTTGTGGAATTTGAATTGATGATGTTTGCTTCCACTTTTGTTTTTTGAATTTAATGGCAGATGAGGCAGGTTTTAGAAATTAACCAAAAGTACTTCTGTGGATTTAAGGATTGTTTGTAATAGTTTGTAAACTGTTTAATTTATTATTTCTATTATATATATATATATATATATATATATATATATAGAAATAATAAATTATAACAGTTTAGGTACTTTATATATATATATATATATATATATATATATAAAGTACCAATAATATCTTAAAATAATTTTGACCAATAGACAAGCTCAAATTGATTATAATAAAATATGGTTCAGTTTAAATAAAAAATAAAAAGATAATATAATAATAATCATGAGACATATGGTGGAAGGCAAAGTAGTAGGATTACATTGAGCATATATCCCAAAAGATAAAATCTTAGTGGCATAAGAGTACTACCACCCCTTTTATTTCAAATACATCCATAACATTCCTAAGACTTTTAAAAATAGTGTAAATAATCAAATATAATATTAACAAATAAATAATAATTCTATTATTAAAATAAAATTATTTTAGGTTCTTTAAAATAAAATCTCTAATTAATTTGTAATATTCTGTGGCCAAGTAGGATAAGGGATTTTTGTATAATTCCTAACTACACTAAAACAACAACAACAACAACAATAATAATAATAGTCAAGCATTGGTAGTCGAGAGGACAGTGACTTTTGCTTTACAAGCAGTTGTCCTGGGTTAGCGGGTTCACTTCCTGGCTGATGCTATGACACATAAAAAGAAATAATAATAATAGTAATAATAATAATAATAATAATAATAATAATAATAATAATAATAATAATAATAATAATAATAATAATAATAATAATAATAATAATAATAATAATAATAATAATAATAATAATAATAATAATAATAATAATAATAATAATAATAATAATAATAATAATAATAATAATAATAATAATAATAATAATAATAATTCTCTCATTTTTATTTCTCATTCCTCATGTGGCATATTATAAGTATGTTATAATCTGAACAATATGTGGCAGCAAGAAATATACTTAATTATATGGCCGTATTTTTCATAATAAATCATAAATAAAATAATCTCATATAATATAATTTTTTGTGTCATATTTTGAATAATGATTAATATTGTTTAAATAAATAATATCATTTAAAATCATAATTTGCAAAATATGAAATATGTTTAGTTCTGAATTCTGTAAAGTCAAATTCTATGGTAGTAAGTAGATCAATATCAACACATACAACACATTTATAACAATAACATTATAACAACAACTTTAACAAATTTATTCCATACTAGAAAACAATTATATACAAAAATATTGACGGTTTTAATAAAAGAAGAACTGACAAATATTATATCAATATTAAATAAATACAAAATTCAAATAAAAGAAAGATTGAATTTAGAGATTTTCAATCTCAAAAATTATTAATGTATAAGCCTTCACTCCTGCTTAGAAATTTTATTTAGAAATACATATCATATACTTAGTTGTTCAAAAACATTCTGTTATTTATCCTACAATAATATATAAAACTTATTTGTAAATCAAAAAATAATCAATATTACTTTATAACCAAAAATATCAAGCATAAATTTTATAAATCATTACATATTATTAGGTTTATTCTAGGTTAATAAAAAGTAAATTAATAAAATATGTTTATTCATGTGATAAATAATAATAAATTTGCTTGGCACCATTCTATTTTATGATGTGTTTTTAATGTTCAAAAACAAGAAGAATAGAAAATATTTAAATAAAATAAGAGTATTCATTATACACTAATTACTGCATTTGATGTTTCATTGTAAAATATGCATTGCTTTATCAAAATGTTGTTAATTTATAAAAAATCGAAGATATGAAAAATATTTGACAAATATAAGTTAGGGATAATTATAATTCTTTTATCATCAAAAATCTTTCAAAAATATTTAGGAAAAATTATGATTTCTTTGATATATTCACCATTAACATTATGCATTCAACATCATTTGTATTTTTTCACAATACCAAAAACCTATCTTGCCTTCCTTTAAAAAAATCATTTTTTCTAAATATTATCCATTATTCATCTTTCAAAAATACTAATTTACATGATGTTTTGCTAATGATATTCAAATAGTGATGCAATGCATAGGACATGAAGGAATAACTAAAGTAAAGACTCAGTAGTATAACACAATTCACTGAACCTCATGGAAATCAATGTGAAGAAACAATAGGTATACCTTCATCTAATACCTTTAAAATAATGTCTAGGCTTTTTTGAGCACTTACAGTCTAACTAAATATAAAAAAATAAATACTAACCATGAAATAAATACAAAACACAGGACTATATTAACTGTATTTTCATAATAACTTCTCAGATATAATATAGGCTAATTATCCTATCTTCTTAACACATCCTACTATTTAAGCATTCAGGGTATCATTATTATATTGTTTTGTCACTACCATTTAAATACTTTCAAAATAGATTTAGACATTTAACATCATAAAATAATTAAGCAAATTTTACAATAAGAACCAAAGTTACATATTACTTTATCAAACCATAATTACTATAAGAAATTTTTTTTATACACAAACGTATCTACAAATACCAATGAGATTTGTTTTTCAAACATTCGTTCAATATTCATTTTTTGAAAATAATTATCATATGATTTATCTAGCAAAGAATCATATATAATTATGATCATTCTATAAAGTCATGATAACCTTTATAATATAATAAATAAAATGAATATATGCTTATTTCTCATAGCTAAAATTTCTTAATAAAAATCTATATATGTTATTAACTCACACATTCACATGTTCATTTATTCATGTAACATAATATAAATATTTTTTTAAAACTCTAAACAACTTTAAGAAAAAAATATATCATATAATAATTATAAAAAAATTAATTACCTATGTGATATCACTAATTGCAAAATCACAACTTTGATGTCTTCTGATCCAGTTTTACATAAAATAAAATAATTAAAATATCGTTCATATCACACTCAGTGTAAAATAATGCACTTCTGAAAAATAAATTTCAAAAAACTTAAGAAAAAGTATTAAAAATATTTTTTAAAAGCTCTAATATTGTTAGGCATTAAAATATCAAAAAATGTAACCTTTACTATACCTTATAACTAAATTATAATTATAATTATTAGAATTTAAAATAAATAATAATATTTTTATATATTGCTTTTATAACTGTTCTTTCATATAACATGATCAGTTAATATACCAAAGGATTGTTGTTACTAAATGACACACATTTGTCCAAAGCTTTTTTCATTCTAGCTTTCATCTCCTCAGCACGTAAACTCACAACTAAAAAAAAAAAAAATATCAACTTTTATGAAAAATCCTAGTAATTCTGAAAAATCATTGTTCACCCTGCTTCCAAAAGTTTTTAAAGACAGTCTCTTTCTGTTTCTTTTTCACAGGATATATTAATTAATATAATATCATTCAAAACATTTGTTTTATGTAAGCTTCATTTTTTTCCCTGTATGTGAATGTCTACTCCAGTGAGAGATGCATCTTTTTGGTTATTTTTTATAAGTATGCAAATTAACACAAACTGTTATCTTTTCATTTTTTTTAGAAATTAAATTCCAATTGGGCATAACTAATATAGCAGATAAATACAGGTTTTAAAATATAAAAGCCATTTGTTTCTAGCATAATAATATTCTTTATTATCCATTTTCTTCCTTCATAATTCAATTCTCACAATTAAAACAACAGGTTTTATTATATTCAAATATTCCAGTATTTCTAATATTACTGTATAAGTAATTCGTACTTATTGTAACAGCTATCTCTATAAGATTCTTTATTTCCAAAAACGTTTAAAACTATCATTCGCTTTAAAAATAATTATTTCGTTTAAAAATATTATAATCTTTTAAATAAAAATTCATATTCTTCCATTATTTTATTTACCAAAATAATAGTTTGAAATCCTTTCGATTTTTTTTAAAAATTATATTCAATTTTAAAATAATTGACTATTAACAAACTGATACTATTTAAATAAATAAATATCAAGAATAATAGTAATAATAATAATAATAATAATAATAATAATAATAATAATAATAATAATAATAATGATAATGATGATGATGATGATGAATATGATGATGATGATGATGATGATGATGATGATGATGATAATAATAATAATAATAATAATAATAATAATAATAATAATAATAATAATAATAATAATAATAATAATAATAATAATAATAATAATAATAATAAAACAATTTCATCTATATCCAATATGTTACAAACAAAACAAAACTAATTACACTTTTATTTATAGAGTTTTTTTATGGAAATATATAAAAAATTATTTGCTCATCTAATTTTGTTATAAAAATTGAAATCTGAGATTTGATAAAAATGAAGTGCTGATGCCTACTCTGCTTAGATATGAAATTATTATTATTATTTTTTATATTGGCTTTCATAGAATTTTAAAAGTCTGTATGTTAAGTTTTCTCAAACTGAGATGTTGATTTGTTTATTTGCACACAAATGAAACCGTTTTTCTAAATATTTTTTTTCAATAAGTTTAATATTTATACAAATTAAAAGTATACTTGTAAATATTTTTTTTTTATATTTTTAATTTTCTAGTTCTATTAAAAAAATTTTATTACAAAATTGACCATATTTTATATATTTCATTATGGGTGAGAAACTTACAAAATATACACTATATATATATATATATATATATATATATATATATATGGCATTTTACCAAAAACACCATCAAAGCGTATGCTTGTTTACATAAATGTCAGAGTAAGCACTCACTATCACTATCATTAGTTCCACCTACAGATCATGATTTCAAGCTGATTTGCTATCATCACTGAAGGATAGAAATAAGAAATTAGATCTAAACACTAACTCTGAGCATTTATGAAACAATTTCTATTCAGCTTGCAAGCGTGAATTTTTTAGACACGTAATGTCTTCAAACTCAGCATAGCAAGCCAGATAGCTATATGGGTCTGATATCAGTTCAGTATCATCACATAGTAGAAGCCTCTGCAATATATATCATTGCAAGAAAACCCCAAAGGTACATTTATGAAAAACAAAAAAAAACAAGTTAAACTTGCTAACGCTTGTATTTATGATCAATAGATGGCGTTTTACCAAAAATACCGTCAAAGCATATGTTTGTTTACATAAATGTCAGAGTAAGCATTCACTATCTCTATCATTAGTTCCACCTTCAGATCATGATTTCAAGCTGATTTGCTATCATCAGTGAAGGATAGGAATAAGAAACTAAATCTAAACACTGTGAGCATTTATGAAACAATTTCTATTCAGCTTGCAAGCGTGAATTTTTTACACACGTACTATATATATATAATTTACTTTTTGACTGACAAAACTTTTATTAATAACGTAAGGATAAGTGTTTACAAAAACTGAACTCTCTCGCAGAGTGGTATTTTAAACTAATATATTTCACAAATGTATTGTAAGGACAACTTACAGTTACGAAAACACTTATAGACTCATTTATAACTATCTTTAACTAAAGAATTTATTTATTAAATCTATTTAACTATTATAAAGTGCATTAGACATTTAACATCATAAAATAACTAAGCAAATTTTACAATAAAAACCAAAGTTGCATATCACTTTATCAAATTATAATTACTATTAGAGAGATTTTATACACAAATGTATCTACAAATACCAATGACATTTGTTTTTCAAATATTCGTTCAATATTCATTTCTTGAAAATAATTATCATATGGTTTATCTAGCAAAGAATCATATAAAATTATGATCATTCTATAAAGTTATAATAAACTTTATAATATAATAAATAAAATGAATATATGCATGTTTCTCATAGCTAAAATCCCTTAATAAAAATCTATATGTGTTATTAACTCACACATCCACATGTTCATTTATTCATGTAACATAAAATAAATATTTTTTTAAAACTCCAACAACTTTAAGAAAAAAATACATCATATAATAATTATAAAAAAAATAATTACCTATGTGATATCACTAATTGCAAAATCACAACTTTGATGTCTTCTGATCCAGTTTTACATAAAATAAAATAATTAAAATATCGTTCATATCACACTCAGTGTAAAATAATGCACTTTTGAAAAAAAAATTTCAAAAAACTTAAGTAAAAGTATTAAAAATATTTTTTAAAAACTCTAATATTGTTAGGCATTAAAAATATCAAAAAAATGTAACCTTTACTATACCTTATAACTAAATTATAATTCTAATTATTAGAATTTAAGATATATAATATTTTTACATATTGCTTTTATAACTGTTCTTTCATATAACATGTTCAGTTAATATACCAAAGGATTGTTGTTAATAAATGACTCACATTTGTTCAATGTTTTTTTTCATTCTAGCTCTCATCTCCTCGGCAGTAAACTCACAAATAAAAAAAAATATCAACTTTTATGAAAAATCCTAGTGAATCTGAAAAAATCTTTGTTCACCCTGCTTCCAAATGTTTTTAAAGACAGTCTCTTTCTGTTTCTTTCTCACAGGATACATTAATTAATATAATATCATTCAAAAACATTTGTTTTAAGTAAGTTTTATTTTTTCCCTGTACATGAATGTCTTCTCCAGTGAGAGATGCATCATTTTTGGTTACTGTTTATAAGTATGCAAATTAACACAAACAGATATCTTTTCATTTTTTTTAGAAATTACATTACAATTGAGCATAAATAATATAGCAGATAAATACAGGTTTTAAAATATAAAAGCCATTTGTTTCTAGCATAATAATATTCTTTATTATCCATTTTCTTCCTTCATAATTCAATTATCACAATTAAAACAACAGGTTTTATTATATTCAAATATTCCAGTATTTCTAATATTACTGTATAAGTAATTCATAGTTATTGTAACAGCTATCTCTATAAGATGCTTTATTTCCAAAAACGTTTAAAACTATCATTTGCTTTGAAAATAATTATTTCTTTTAAAAATATTATAATCTTTTAAATAAAAATCCATATTCTTCCATTATTTTATTTATCAAAATAATAGTTTTAAAATCCTTTCAAATTTTTTTAAAAATTATATTCAATTTTAAAATATTTGACTATTAACAAACTGATACTATTTAAATAAATATCAAGAATAATAATAATAATAATAATAATAATAATAATAATAATAATAATAATAATAATAATAATAATAATAATAATAATAATAATAATAATAACAACAACAACAACAACAATAATAATAATAACAATAATAACAGTAATAATAATAATTTCATAATTAAAGTCAATTTGAAAGCACTACCTACAAGTCATTTTATTAGATACAGAAGATTCTATATAAATATAAATCCCTTGTGTATGCTGTGTCACAGGGATGAGGAAACACAGGACCATTTTATACATAATTGTTGAGGACTTGAAAAAGTAAAACAAATGATGGTTGGTGGATATAGGAAAAATGGAACCACAATAAATGAGATTCTACAAACATTCAAAAATAATGGAATACACACCATAAGGTCATCCACTTTCAGCCTATATGCATTCTGGTGTACCAGATGCACTTTTCCACTGGGCAACAATACGAGAAGGCACCCTAACACCTATAGGAACAAGTTGCAAAAAATAAAAGAAAGAGACAGCATTATTGCACCACCTGATATCTTTGCAGCAACGTGGTCTCTTTTTAAAATTCAGGCCACTTTATAATAAAGGATATAATAGAAAAGGACAAAGGCAAACATGAAATTCAGTGTTGCAAGAACATGAAAAATTTACTGAAACCATGATCATTGATTTATATTGTACATAAACTTGGACAATAAATATTTCATAAAGTGTGAAAAAATCAAAAACATTGTGAAAGCCACTATCTAAGTTCTAAAAAGTCAATTTTTAAGTGCAAAGAGACTCTAATAAAATATACACACTGTAATGTAATAACTGTGTAAACCTATGTATAATACTATGTATAATCAACAACCAATGAAACCACTTGTTTTTGAATAAAGTTACCTTTAAAACATAATAATAATAATAATAATAATAATAATAATAATAATAATAATAATAATAATAATAATAATAATAATAATAATAATAATAATAATAATAATAATAATAATAATAATAATAATAATAATAATAATAATAATAATAATAATAATAATAATAATAATAATAATAATAATAATAATAATAATAATAATAATAATAATAATAATAATAATAATAATAATAATAATAATAATAATAATAATAATAATAATAATTCAATTCAATTCAATTCATTTATTTACTGTACAAAACTACAGCATAAAGCCAATTACAGTATTGCACCATAACAAATATATAAATACATAAATGAGTTTAAATGACAAATTATTAATATAATTATGTGCCATATTTCAATAAAAGATAATTAACACATTTAAAAATCTAAAGTAAAATTAAATATCAGCATATAAACAATTATTATTAAAACATTAATAATAACAAATAAATAAAAGGGATAAATATAAAGCGCGTAACAAAATAATAATAATAATAAAACAATTTAACATATATATATAAACAAAATCAAGTTAAACCAATCAAATATGACATTTAAATTTAATAACATAACAAAATTGATTATAATCTAAATTGAAGTAATTATTATTACTACAAATCTGATTATATAAACATGGCAGTCTAAATAAAGGAGAAAATCTAAGAACATTGGAATGACAAGTTTTAATGTAACAAACAGAAGCAGACCGAGTATCATGCACATGAGATCTAATTACAACAGTAGAAATTGTGTCAGATAAAAGAACTATTTTATTAACAAGTTTATAAAGATATTTAAGATCTCTATATTGTCTTCTTGAACAACAGTTTTATTTCCCAAAGAAACATATTTAAAAAACTTATTACTCACTGATTGTAATAAGTTACATCCCTGTTTAGAGCTAGGATTCCAAATGACTGAACAATATTCAATGATGGGAAGAACCAATGATAAAAATAATTTAAATTTTGTATCACCACTGAAATGATGACCAAACCTTAGAATAGTACCTATAATTTTTAAAGCTTTACCAATAATCATTTCCAAATGAGGAAGAAAGGATCCATTACTAGAAAATATAACTCCCAAATCTTTTTGGGATTCAACAGAAATAATTTTGTGACCATTAATAAAATAAGAAAAATGCAAAACTTCAGATTTTTTAGAATACGAGACTAAGGAACATTTACTGAAATTAACAATAATAATAATAATAATAATAATAATAATAATAATAATAATAATAATAATAATAATAATAATAATAATAATAATAATAATAATAATAATAATAATAATAATAATAATAATAATAATAATAATAATAATAATAATACTAATAATAATAATAATAATAATAATAATAATAATAATAATAATAATAATAATAATAATAATAATAATAATAATAATAATAATAAACAATTTCATCTATATCCAATATGTTACAAACAAAACAAAACTAATTACACTTTTATTTATAGAATTCTTTTATATAAATATATAAAAAATATTTGCTCATCTAACTTTGTTATAAAAATTGACATTTGAGATTTGATAAATGAAGTGCTGATGCCTACTCTGCCTAGATATGAAATTAATTAATCAAAAATTGGATTTATTTTTTTTATATTGGCTTACATAGAATTTTATAAGTCTGTATGTTTATTTTGTTTAAGGTAAATTAAGTTTTCTCAAACTGAGATGCTGATTTGTTTATTTGCACACATATGAAACCATTTTTCTAAATATTTTTTTCAATAAGTTTAATATTTATACAAATTAAAAGTATACTTGTAAATATTTCTTTTTTATATTTTTAATTTTCTAGTTCTATTACAAAATTGACCATATTGCAGAGTGGAATTTTACACTAGTATATTTCACAAATGTATTGTAAGGACAAATTACAGTTAAGAAAACATATACACTCATTTATAACTATCTCTAACTAAAGAATTTATTTATTAAATCTATTTAACTATTATAAAATTCATACATATTGAAACAGCCAGATCTGTCTATCCTCCGATTTCAACTACTATATACTATAGTAGTATTTCTTTATGTATAACTATATTCAAATCATTGTATATTATGATAATGTTATCTTAAAATCATGTTAATTTTAAACCTAAATATACTACTTGTCTATGTGTGTGTGTATATTTAGCATACAGTATAAGAAACATATGTATATGTGTAAAAATCAGTAAATACATATGTATAAATTTCTAGTAATTGAATAAATGGAAAATGCTTTTTATGTGTAACAAGAAACTACATATATGTGGAAAAGAATAATGTTAATAGAATTAAAGCATTAGAAATTTCTTTATTGAAAATATTTATTCTGATATGAATATTTGAAATTATTATATTTTCTGCATATAGTCGCTAAATAATATGATTCATTTACATATATAATAAAATGTTTTCCAGCTTTAAATTTGTTTTTCTAAAAAGGATGACTTCATAAAATTTAATTCTGCTCACTGTATTCTGACCTATTTACAAGTTTAAGAGTAAAATAGATTTTGAAATTAAGTATGAATAAATTATCCTGATCAACTGAGGGAAGACTCACCTGTAAAAAAAAAAATCAATAACAGTGGGAATTCCGAGATTTCTGAGAATACAGGGAGGTAATTAGAAAAGCAGACATAACATTACTAAGACAGGGGATGGGGGGGCAAGCTAGTATATAATTTGCTTCAGCTATCTTTGATTCACTTAACTTAACTTAGTTATTCACTTTGGACATTCAGTCTGTTTAATTTGTTAAAAATATTTTATAAATTCATGATGATAATAATGATGTAGAAAAGGCAATTCCCTTGCTTTTCTGGACATATAATAGCCTACATGATGTGGAGAAAAGAGAACTAGAAGCTGATACTACCCAAAGACACTCAAGATGAAGCCAGCATGCCAGAGCAGAGAACCATAAAGTGGTAACAAATCCCAATCCGTATTAAGTTAACTTTAATCTAAACCTCATAAATCCTAAAATCTAGTTTAATATATTAATTATCACCCAAATAATAATATATTCTAAACTTACAAGTTAAATGTAATTTTTATTTTCTTTATTTAAATCCCAAATCTTGCCTGATTTACTGATTTATTTACTGATATCCTGATTTAATTTTGACTGATTTATTCTAATTTATTTTGGTTTATTAAAACTGATTTAGTTTTAATTTGCTTTCATTTATTGAGTCTAAATGATTTATCATAACTGATTTATTACATATAGTTCTAAATGATTTATTTTAAAATGATAATTAAGTTTCCAAATTATATTACATAATTTGTTTTTATTAATAATTCTCATAAATGAGCTAAACCTCTAGTAAACTGACTGAATCAATTTTAAGCTAATTTTGTTTCATTACCCTCTTTAAACTAAGCAAACAAAGCCAAATTCCTGATTTCACTTGCATGAAATCTTATCTCTAAATCTATGATTTTTTAAGTTAAATCTATGCCCAATTTTATTATTTTCAATTATGTATTTGTTTATGCTATATTTGTTCAGAATAAAGTTTTCCTCTTAGTTAAATGATTAGTGAGAAGTGATTAGATATTCTCACATATATTTAATTTCACATTTATTAATGCACAAACAAAACCCCCTTCTGAAATGGATAAAACCAATATTATTTGAACTATAATTCAAATCATATCAATGTTTTAAAATAGGTTTGATTTAAATGTAATCTTTCATTAATATTTAGCTAAGGTGATAAAATACAGCATAAAGCTTGAACTTAGCATCGTAATTATCCAAAATTGCTGTAATCCTCCCTAGAATTATAAATGCCTATATAGACAGCTTAATAAATTTGAGATTTCCTTAATAGCATAATTATAGATGCTCTACAAAGAACTGATCTACAGTAGGTGCATGGAAGAAAACTATTGTTTATTGTCCTATTTTATTATATAATGACATAGTCAGTGGGGCAAATGTGTCCCAAAGAAATGCTTAGGTGTACATACTTATTGCTGTATCACTTCAAGGATCATATGTTTTAAGGGCTACCCCATTATTCTTAGTTTGGACAACTACCTTCTTCAGTAGGGTGCAGGTTAAGAGCCACCCCATTCTGCATATTTAGAACTTAAGCATAAGGACCCAGAGAGTTAAACTATTTGCTTGATCACCTGGATTAAAGGTCTCTATTCACAGCAATGGGTATGTTGTTAAGGGAACAGGTACTAGATACAAATCCTGTGAAAAGCACACATTTGAGACACAGGGACTCAGATTGTATATTTTAAATATACCTTGGTATCTGAAGTCTGACTGTCAATCATCAGGTCACTCCACCATATAATTGCATATTTCAGCTTTGATCTGAATGAGAATGTAATTTTATAGACATATAAGCTGTATAGAGGATATATTAAATAATTTGTGTTTAACAAAATATTCTTTATAAATGATAATCATCACTTCTTCTATCTCTAAAGCAAATCTAAATCCAATATGGCATAAACTAGGCATAGATCATGATGAGAAATTAAACAAAATTTATAAAATGGTAATAAGACTCAAAAAAGTGTAACTCTCTACATTATAAATTTTTAACACTTGCATGATATATATATATATATATATATATATATATATATATATATATATATATATATATATATATATATATATCAAGTACATGAATTTAAACAATTTGTAACCAGAAAACTAAGATCACCTGCCAGTGATTTGAAATGATATATATATATATATATATTATAACAGTCACTGCCTACATCTTTGCATGCATTGAGCATGACATGCGTTTTTAACATCGAGCATCAATTAAGAAATATTCAATGGCATCCAAAATATACATTACTATAATCATACCTTTGAAAGGTTCGTTTACTGCAACCTTTGCGTGCCACCTTAAGAAAGAGATTAGTCCCCTCCCCAAGGGATATGATCATGTAATTAATAAAGAGTTATAATCTTTTATATAAAATCAATAGAAAAGTGAATGCCTAACGAATGATTCCCGATCCCGGTATGTTTAATCCCTGACTAGCTCAATCAACTCATGATCTCGGGATGGTGGTTTGTTGCTTTGTTAACAGAAAAAAGTCAAACAATAATATCATTATAAAATACACAGCACAATGACATAGTTTAAAATTAGATGTTAAATTTATTAAGCCCTCTATGATTATATAAATATTTACAGAATAAAGAAGAGAATAAACACACACACATAAACAATATTAATTAAAATTCAAGTGTATAAATAAATTTTAAATAGTTTCATAAATGAAAAGGAATGGTCTGAAATTCTCCCCTGCTTACACTTTAAACTCAAAACTTGGAATAAATTACTTATACAAAAACAATGTGTATTGGCTATGGTATGCATGTGTTTCATAATAAAAAAAATGATTTAGCCATGAGTTAATGATATTTGAATCTTAAAAGTTCCATAATATGAGTTCTGCATGTGGCTGACAATAATAATTATTTGGAACACTTTATAACACAATTTTATTCCTTATGTAAACAATCCTGCATGTAGCGAATGGAATAAATTTACAAAGGGAACAAACTTGTGCTCAACTACAATTTGAATCTTAAAAGTTCCATATTATGAGTCCTGTCCATAGCGGACAATAATAATTTTTTGCAACACTTTCTAACACACTTTTATTCCTTATGGAAACAATCCTGTACATAGCAGATGGAATAAATTTACTATTATTACAGGGCGAAACACATACATCCAATGACCAAACCACCCAATTATTTCTATTTAACTATTTTGAAATATTTCCAATACTCCAATGAATTACGTGTACCTTTATGTTAAAATTACAAAAGAGATATTTATAACTGAATTACATAATTCATTGGTTCATTTAATAATAGCAATATTAATAAAATAATGAATTACTAGTAATAAGACACAAAAATAGATATAAAAACATAAATAATACTTCCCGAAGGCTTCATTCTTCTCCGGGCTAGGATTTTGAGGGCGATATATATCTGATGTGTGGGTGCTTATTTAACTGGGCTTCAATGGAGGTTAGCAAATTGTCCATAGCAGCTACACTTTAAGAAATAGAAAGTCACATCACTGGATGGCTATATAGGTCTTCGAGCAGTGCGAATGTACCGAACTTTGTCTTCTACTCCATGACCCTTGCTGTATCATGAATAAATCTTGATTCCATTCTCTTAGCGATATAAAACATTAGCTTAAATTTCACTTTCTTTTGTTTAATTGGGCAGTATTCTTTCTCCCTTCATTTAAATGTATCTGATAATAATAATTTCAATTGTATTTTTCTTTCTTAATCCATAAGTCTCATATTTCTTGGTCTGCACCTTTTAAAATACATCCAGCTATTAATAACTCATCCACTTGTTCAGCATTCTGAAAAACATATTTTTTTACACTCATAATTCTGCTTTTCCATTCGTACACTCTGAAAACTATACTGCTAACTCAAAGAGAATGGGTAAGAGTGCCCATGAGTATGAACGAATATAACCCAGATAACTAAATCAATTTCACATGAACAGCCTTTATACATCTCCCCTCATTACAGGGTGTATTCTCTCATCCCCTTCACAAGTTATTGCTTTTACATATCTGTTTTTATATAAATTATTAATCCCTGTTTTTAATTTCTTAAGTCCAAACAATGGATTTAATTTTAGCTATCTGCTTGGAAAACAAATTTGTCTTACAATAACTTTATCTTTTAATTAATTTCATAATTTCACAGACCATTTAAATTCCAATCCCTTGATTTCTTTAAACAATAAAATAAAGTCACATTTATTTAATTAAATAATTTTGAGTAGGTGTCAAGCTGAATGACCACTGATACAATTTCTACATTTTTTTTCAAAAACATTATACAATAAAAGAAAGAGGTCATTGGCTTGCCTGCAGTCATGAACATTAAGTTCTAAAAAAAAATTATAAAACTTACACTGTATACTTGTTGTCACATAAAAATTGTTTTTAAGTTTTCCAAAAAGAATACTGTATTCAACAAGCAACAGAAAAAAATACAACATTTGAGAATCTAGAATAAAATCAAAAATCAAAATAAAATGTGTTTACTGTTGGGTTATTTGCAAATACATTTCATTTTCCCGCAATAATTTCTTTTATCCCCTACCATATTTATTCATATCATAAATAAAAATATATAGAATTTATTAACAGCAAAATACATATTTACATGTGGTGTCTGCATTTGTTTATTTATAAGCATATTATCGCCATTCATCCTATTTATTTACAATATATTGTGTGTGTAAGCAACAGAGAAAATATACCTTCACAGACCACCTCTTTTATTATAATATGTACATTTGTTTAGGTTGCAACTATGCTTGCAGCCATCTTTGTGGCTGTCGTTTAAGACTGACTGTCACTATATATATATATATATATATATATATATATATATATATATATAACTACTTGTAACTCAGTAAATCATAATTGCTTATATCCCAAATCATCACCCACCTGTGAAGCAAAGCTTAAATGTTAATAAGTTGTAATCCCTAAAATAATCACCTGTGAGTGAGACAAGTTATATAATCATATTATGATTTTATTTTCATTTATTAATTTTATTATTTTAATATTTGGCTTTCATTAAAATACTTAAAACTTTAACTTCTGCTTAGTGTTTCAATGTTGCTCTTTGTTATTAATTATTGATTCATTGATTAATTAGCTATTAGTTAATAAGAATCACATTCCATATTTAGTAATTATGCTCCTACCTACACACACACACACATATATATATATATACTATAAAATATGCCACTTTTTTATAGTCTCATGTTATACTGATGTGCTAATGTGCAGAAAGTAGAGGAAAGTTATATCGTAAAGGTTTTGAAACCAATTTTTATGCCGACTAAAATATTAATTATGTAGCACATCTCTCTGGATAAATGGTGATTAAGAACAATGATCTTCAAAGGATATATTACACTTTATTACAATTAAACCATTGGATAATGCAGATAATCCATCAATTTGGAATATATATATATATATATATATATATATATATATATATATATATATAATATATATATATATAAAAAAAAAGTGACAGCAAGTTAATGTGATTATAACTTGTTTTTGTTTTTCATAACTGTACCTTTAAAGGTTTTTGCAATGATATATATTGCATTGGCTTTGACTATGTGGTGAAACTGAACTGTGATCAGACCCATATAGCTATCTGGATTGTTAGGCTGAGTTTGAAGACTTTACCAGTCTGAAAAATTTCATGCTTGCAAACTGATAGAAACTTTTTGCATAAACACTTGGAGTCAGTGTTTAGATCTAGTTTCTAGCTCTATCCTTCACTGATGATAGCAAATTAGCTTGAAATCAGCTGATCTGAGGGTGGGAAAAATGAAAGAGGTAGTGAATTCTGACTCTTTTGTCATTTATGTAAACAAACATACGCTTGGTCGGTGTTTGGTAAAACGCCATCTATACAGCAAGTTAACGTGATTGTAACTTGTTTTTGTTTTTTATAAATTTACCTTTAAAGGTTTTTGCAATGATATATATTGCAGAGGCTTTGACTATGTGGTGAAACTGAACTGCGATCAGACCCATATAGCTATCTGGCTTGTTAGGCTGAGTTTGAAGACTTTACCGGTCTGAAAAATTTCATGCTTGCAAACTGATAGAAACTTTTTGCATAAACACTTGGAGTCAGTGTTTAGATATAGTTTCTAGCTCTATCCTTCACTGATTATAGAAAATTAGCTTGCAATCAGTTGATCTGAGGGTGGGCAAAATGAAAAAGATAGAGAATTCTGACTCTTTTGTTGTTTATGTAAACAAAGGTATCCTTGGTCAGTGTTTTTGGTAAAAGGCCATCTATTGATCATAAATACAAGCAACAGCAAGTTAATGTGATTATAACTTGTTTTTATATATATATATATATATATATATATATATATATATATATATATATATATATATATATACACACACACTAAACCAATGGATAAATACACAATGCAAGAAAATCTTCACTAGGATTATACAAATATTAGCATAATGAACCATTCTTACTTAGTTCAAAAAAATAAAATTTTATTTATCTATTTTATTTTACTATTTTTATCATTTTAATATGTTTATCATATTAATTTTCATTTTCAAATTTGGTATCTTATCTTTATAGAAATGGGAGCATCCTTTGTAATTTTATAAAGAAAAATTATTAAACTATATATATATATATATATATATATATATATATATATATATTTCTTTATATATAATAAATATATATATATATTAAATAAAATAAAATATTATTCCCTATCCATAAGTTTGAGAGAACTCATCTAAATTAGATGAGGTGTAATTTTGATTATTATTTAACAGATGTTAAATAATAATAGAGTTATTATTTTTAATAATTAATATAGTAAACTTAATGATGTATTTTTATTACAAATACTTATAAAAGACAAAAAGGTTTTAAATTTACAAATAAGAAATTCATAATAATAATTATGAAGCAAATGAAAAATAATTACTCCTGGGTCTTTTTTTACGCGGACTGATTTAACATGATTTTGAAGTTACACGATTCGTGTTTCACTGGAAGTCGATTTCCGATAATGCGCTATTACATTAAATAATAAATTTTGTGCATTAGGTTATATTGTAAGTAATAGCACATCATTGGAATTCAACCTTCTGCTTAGTAATTTCAATATTTTCAATGCTTTATAATAGTAATATTTTATGCAATAATGAAATTAAAATCATGATTTCCACATTTTATGTATACACATATTAAATTTTACAAGATTATAATGTAAATTTGTTCAAACATTGTGTGTGTTAATTTTGCATTTTAAATCACATTCTGTTTTTGCTGTTTAAAAAAGAACGTAATCAATTATTATTTTTTTATTAATGACACTAATCATTAACATGTTGGTAAATTCCAATGAGAGCTAAATAGTTGTATGTCTGGATATCATGAGCTTTGTAAACAATTAATAAAATCAATGACTCAATGATTAATTACTATATATGTTGTCACCAGAAAATCATAATTATTAAAACATGTATAAAAAAATGTAAATTACTGTACTGTAAATTATGCATAAAAATATATTATTTTGAATAAAATTAAATAATATAGTTAAAAAAAGTTTGTCTTGTATCAATTTTTTTCAAATTTGAAATTTTTTATTAGTCATATTTTATTTCCTTATTTTTTTTTTGCGTGGATTTTAAAGAAATTTTATGTTGGTGCTTTGCTTTTACACAAATTTTGAAAAATCACAGACCGCATCCCCCCTTTTTCAATGTAAGTTACGTCTATTTTTGCGCGATTTCGTTCACGAGTGTTTTTTGAAGAACCTATCTATTGCGTAAAACGAGACCCAGGTGTATAAATGTATTAATAAGTCATTTAAATTAGTGATCTTTTGAATTTGTTTATTGTTGTTTATTGTACATATATTAGTTTGAATTATAATTTTTTCTTTAGAAAAAATTGTCAAGGTATGACATTTAATCATGAGATATGGAATGGGATTATTAATTATTAATCTTTCAAAATGATAACAAATCATCTCGGTCTTTTATTATTATTTCATTTATCTTGATATATTATATTCGCATTGTTTATTAAATATTATTAATCCGATCTCTACTTAATCATTATTATATTACATTCATATTAATAAATAAACAGACTATTCATTAATAGCTACCTAATATATATATATATATATATATATATATATATATATATATATATATATATATATATATATATATATATATATATATAAGAGCCTGCTAATAGCTCTATTAACAAGCTTATTTACATTATTTTTTATGATAAATGCTACCAGAGAAAATACCTGAAACCTTTATCTATGATGGGCCCCAACCCAGACCGCCATATCTTGAAACTGGTCTGGGGATGGTGACCATCATAGATAAAGGCTTCAGGTATTTTCTCTGGTAGCATTTATCATAAAAAATAAAATAAATAAGCTTGTTAATAGAGCTATTAGCAGGCTCTTTATATATTACATATTGGTAATAAAAAGCTATATAGGTCATGTGAAATATGACTGATTTTTACTAATATATATATATATATATTATATATATATTAGTAAAATATCAATATAGGTACAATATATATATATATATATATATATATATATATTGTACCTATATTGATATAGGCACATATAATTTTATCTAAAATTATTATTAAAGTAATCCTTCATAAAAGAAAAACATAAAATTAAATATTGAAGAATTTATTGCAGTTTGTTTTCGAAAAAGATAAGAATTAAATAGTTTTTTTATTAGTATTCGTAAAAATATAAATATACAAATCTCTTTTCATTCAAGTTTAATTAAAAGAAGAAATAATGTTAAAACTAAATAGTAAATTGTATTAAAATATATGTGCGTATATATTTGAGATTTGTAAATAAATAAAATGTATGCGAAATAAAAGAAGATTATCATTAAAAACACGGCAATGGCTATTAATAAAATATAAAACATCTCTGCATGGCTATTACTAATTAAGCAATCTTCCAAAACACGTTTATCAAAGGATTAATTGATAAGGAATTCGACAACAGATCTTTGCCGGAGATATCAGAAAGACAACAAGGCGCAGGTATAAATAGACCTTTTTTATCGGACAATTCATTCCACAAATTAATTGAGTGAGTTCAGTTCACAAAGTTATTGAGAGAGTGCAGTTCGGAAATTAATTGAGTCAGTTAATAAGCAAAATGCAGTGCTGAGAATATTTTGGAACGCACGTTTACCTCCAGCCCAGATGTCCTATGAAAACAGCAGATCTGCCCGTGAAATAATGTCAGCTTAACATCTTAGAAAATCTCCGTCCGTATCTAATTGTCTCCGATAGCAATAATCGTGAAAATCAGGAAACTCAGCAAGGAAACGTCCCAGCCGGCTGGAAGCATTCATACTGGAACCATTCATATTGGAAGAAACAACAAACAAGAAGAAAACAAAGTGTTAAATCTACGTTCAAAATCCTAGGTAAAACATTTGCTTATTTTTGTTATACTGTAATAGCCATTGCATTTCATTAATTCGTGCGAATCCTCCAAGAGTCTAATTATATGAACTCGATATCATACATAAATGAACTATTGATGTGTGTGATTAAATTTCAAATGCTATGTAATACTTTAATATTATTATGTGTGTGTGCATGAGTTAATATGTGCGTGATCCTTATATCAATATTATTAGTTAAATTAGATAAATACCAGTGTTTGTTATGAAAGTAAACAAGAATATTTAAACTAGTTTAGAAATGTTAATTTAAAATATGCGTGTGTTTTATTAGAATGTTTAAATTTAGTAAATAAATGTTAGTTAATAAATTATCTTTAAAATTAAACTTTATTTGTCGGTCAATTCTTTTTATCAATTCTTTTTAACAAATTCTTTTATTAATTCTTTTAATCACTAATTAAGTATAATCTATTAGTGATTACAAACAGCTGAGCTAGTCGTGGATTTAGGCGTTGGGTTAGTTGCCACTATTCAAAGTGCGTTGTCTATTCTTTTAGAATAAGCAGCTGGCGCCCGTGTTTATACACAAACAAAAAAAGTGCTTTGAACTTGGTGTTGAACTCAACAGTCGAGAAGAAGTTATGTCCTGGAAATGTAACGTTAGTTATATACTTTATAGCTATCGTTTGGGCATACATACTCTCCGAGTATGTTCTTCTCTGCCTAAGAGGCCGGGGATTCGAATACACACATATCGAATACGGTTCAATGGCTAGACCCAACTTGGGGCTGAACCTAAGAAACAATAGTAACGAGGTACTTTGTTTCTTGTTTGAAAAATTTGTTTTACACAAAAGTTAAATTACGTATGTAAAAGTGTTTTAATTTTAAAAAAAGAATTGACCGAAAACTTTTTTTTTCGAAATGAAAAGAGATTTTGACATTTATGCTATCAAATCAGAGTCAATTGGGTGTTATGGGCGGAGTTAAAGCATTAAGAGCGGGTAGTGAAAAGGACAAAAGGCTGGAGTTACGTGAGTTTCCGTCTTAGTAAGAAAAATAAATAAATAAGTTGTATATAAATTTAGTTTAACATAAGCGCTAGTACTTTAAAATTGAAATTTTCGAGAATGGATCCGAAAGAAAGCCCAATATATTTTAAAAATCCCCAGTTAGTAGAAAAGGAGAAAGAAGAAGTATCTGAGACGCAAATGATGATGACAATGATGATGAATATGATGCAAGAGTTCAAAGCAGAATTGATAAAAGAAATGCGTCAAGAAATTAAACAAAGTCAGTTAGAACTCAAAGCAGAATTGAAGGAAGAAATTAGTCAGGTTAAAACAGAAATTAAAGAACTCAGAGCAGAAGTAAGAGAAATAAGATGTGAGATAAAGGTAAAGGTAGAGAAGAACCAAGAAGTTATAGAGTTAGATTTAATTAAAGAAAGTCAGGAAGTTGAGGTCATGAAAGAGGTAGAAATTGAATTAGAATCAGATAGCGTTGTGATAAATAAAGTAGACACAAATGTAGATCAAGAAATAGAAGAAAAACATAAGTTCAAGGTAGAAGATAGCGTTGAAAAGTTTTTACAAAAATTTAAAAAGGTTAAAGTAAAAGTTCGTGTTCGTTTTAAACGGAGATGTAAATCAAAGAGAAAGCGCAAGGAAAAATATTCACGGTTAGGAAAAATACGGAGGTCTGTGAAGCTTAAAAGTTTTCTAATTTACAAGGCAGAAAATAGAACGGAGAGAGAAAGAGATAAAGCAGCAAACTTTATAGATGTGAGGATATGGAGCATAATTTATGTTAGTGAATTAGTAGAAAGAAAGAAGGAACCACCGGACATATTTAAAAGATAGTAAACGGGCAGAATAGTAAAGGAAATAAACAAAAAGGACCGGAAATGGACAATGAGCAGGAATATGATTATTCTAATGTCAATAATTTAAGAAGTTTAAATCTGAAACTTCTATTTAAAACTAAAATAATAAAATTAAAAATAACTGAATAATAAATTAAATGTTTGAAAGCAATAATAATAACGGAGGCTTCGCAAAATAAAAGATTTTTTTTTTCTCCACGCACATATTAATTAAGGAAATGTTCGTAAATAAACAGTTCAAATAAATAAAAATCAATAAAATCAAGTTAAATAAATGGGTCAAATTAAGGATTTAGAAATAATATTTGTAGAATTAAATAAATGAATAAAATAACGAAAATACATAAAATAAAAACAAGTTAAATAAATATGTAAATTGATGTCCGTGGTAGTTTAGAATAGTATTGTAAGTTAAATAAATATGTAAGATAATGTTCGTAATAGTTCAGAATAATATAAATAAATATGTTAAAGTAATGTTCATGTGTATTTAAAATAATATTGTAGGATTAGTGATAAATAATATAAAGTCAATCTAAGTTATATTAGGAGCGTATAAGGGTTCGAATCTAAAGGGATGAGGGTAGTATTAAAATAAGTTAGATAAGGATTAAGTTTAAAGCTCTCGACTGGATAAATTCTAGTACCCGCAACGGATTGGCCGGGATCATTCTTTTTTTAAAAAGCGCACTGGCAACAACCAGAGTAAGTCGTACCTCGTTTTCCAAAGCGTAAGTCGGAAATGGACAGTTGAAAATTCCTGCCATTGCAGCTGCTTAGTCAAAGTCCGATCAAGAGAATCGGCAATCATTTTCCAGGGCGTAAGTCGAAAATGGACAGTTGAAATTCCTGCCATTTGCAGCCACCTTTTCTTAGTCAAAGTCCGATCAAGAGAATCGGCAGCCGAAGCTTCGTTTACAAAAGATCCCTGTGCCACAAATTTAGTTTGTCCTCGTGGTCATTATCCAGGACGAACATTGTAAGCAATGTTACCAGCATAGAAAGAAGAAAAGCATAATTGGAGATTGCCCTTAGTATGGAAAGGAAAAGATACCAAAAAGGCAAACTTAGAAGGAATAATAAATTAATATTTAATGTTGTCAGAGATAAAATGGTCAAAAATGACGCATTTTACTCTCAAAAGGAAGGGCGGTGTAATGTACCTATATTGATATAGGCACATATAATTTTATCTAAAATTATTATTAAAGTAATCCTTCATAAAAGAAAAACATAAAATTAAATATTGAAGAATTTATTGCAGTTTGTTTTCGAAAAAGATAAGAATTAAATAGTTTTTTTATTAGTATTCGTAAAAATATAAATATACAAATCTCTTTTCATTCAAGTTTAATTAAAAGAAGAAATAATGTTAAAACTAAATAGTAAATTGTATTAAAATATATGTGCGTATATATTTGAGATTTGTAAATAAATAAAATGTATGCGAAATAAAAGAAGATTATCATTAAAAAACACGGCAATGGCTATTAATTAAAATATAAAACAACATCTCTGCATGGCTATTACTAATTAAGCAATCTTCCAAAACACGTTTATCAAAGGATTAATTGATAAGGAATTTGACAACAGATCTTTGCCGGAGATATCAGAAAGACAACAAGGCGCAGGTATAAATAGACTTTTTTTATCGGACAGTAATTCAGTTCCACAAATTAATTGAGTGAGTTCAGTTCACAAAGTTATTGAGAGAGTGCAGTTCGGAAATTAATTGAGTTAGTTAATAAGCAAAATGCAGTGCTGAGAATATTTTGGAACGCACGTTTACCTCCAGCCCAGATGTCCTATGAAAACAGCAGATCTGCCCATGAAATAATGTCAGCTTAACATCTTAGAAAATCTCCGTCCGTATCTAATTGTCTCCGATAGCAATAATCGTGAAAATCAGGAAACTCAGCAAGGAAACATCCCAGCCAGCTGGAAGCATTCATACTGGAACCATTCATATTGGAAGAAACAACAAACAAGAAGAAAACAAAGTGTTAAATCTACGTTCAAAATCCTAGGTAAAACATTTTCTTATTTTTGTTATACTGTAATAGCCATTGCATTTCATTAATTCATGCGAATCCTCCAAGAGTCTAATTATATGAACTCGATATCATACATAAATGAACTATTGATGTGTGTGATTAAATTTCAAATGCTATGTAATACTTTAATATTATTATGTGTGTGTGCATGAGTTAATATGTGCGTGATCCTTATATCAATATTATTAGTTAAATTAGATAAATACCAGTGTTTGTTATGAAAGTAAACAAGAATATTTAAACTAGTTTAGAAATGTTAATTTAAAATATGCATGTGTTTTATTAGAATGTTTAAATTTAGTAAATAAATGTTAGTTAATAAATTATCTTTAAAATTAAACTTTATTTGTCGGTCAATTCTTTTTATCAATTCTTTTTAACAAATTCTTTTATTAATTCTTTTAATCACTAATTAAGTATAATCTATTAGTGATTACAAACAGCTGAGCTAGTCATGGATTTAGGCGTTGGGTTAGTTGCCACTATTCAAAGTGCGTTGTCTATTCTTTTAGAATAAGCAGCTGGCGCCCGTGTTTATACACAAACAAAAAAAGTGCTTTGAACTTGGTGTTGAACTCAACAGTCGAGAAGAAGTTATGTCCTGGAAATGTAACGTTAGTCATATACTTTATAGCTATCGTTTGGGCATGCATACTCTCCTAGTATGTTCTTCTCTGCCTAAGAGGCCGGGGGTTCGAATACACACATATCGAATACGGTTCAATATATATATATGTGTGGGTGTATGTGTGTGTGTGTTTTAATATTATAAACATTTTAGAAATACATTTTATTGGTCATTGCTTATATAAAGGCATAATAGTAAATGACTTGATTACATCCATCCCTGAAGAGAGCCAATTGCAAATTCTCCATGAGTTTGAATATCATGGCATAATGGTGACTTAAAGAGGGATAAGAGGTGGATGAACTCGTCTAAATTACTTCTAAATTTATCTAATAATTATTGAGATAGCATAGTGAAGATAGATGTAATAATGGATTTAGGCTTTCATCTTTTCATCTTCAGCATCATATCAGAAGACTTTAAGTCTGACTGTAGTAAGATGTGCACTCTCTTTCTTGTGAAATCCAACGTCCCATTACAGTAAGCAAAAAGATTTACTTTATATTATATGTGCAATTGAGAAATAAAAAATTATTGACATATCACTATTTCCAAAAGTTGATTTTGAATTCACCCTTTATTTTTTTTTTGAAGAAAATACAAGTAAAAATGTATATGTGTATAGTAAGCTCAAAGTTGTGTTATCTTCTGATAAGAGAAAATCAGAATGATAAACAAATAAATAAACTGTATGATAGTTGTCAGTTAATGTGGATTTAATTAACATATTTTGTTGGAGAAGTAATAGTCTCTATAAATAAAGTGTGATATATAAAAACAAGATAAATTGGAAAGTAACTTATCTAAAAGTTATTTGAGAAAAAGACTTGAATATCAAGAAATAAAGAAGCACATTAACAAATATGATTTTTAAAGCAACCTAGTGATATGAAATATGCTATGGAGTTTAAAGAAGCTTGGATTGGTAGATGTTCAAATTTGGTTTCCTTGTCAGATTTGGTAATGATGAGAAGCTTAAGGGGGAATTTAAAAAAGGAAAGTCAGCCACTGTAACAGATAATCAAGGCTGGCAAGCAATTCATGAAGCTGCTGCAAATGGTCATAATATGAGAATTGAGATATTGTTATACTTTGCTTTTCAAGATTGTGAAAGCACAACTTATGAATGAAATACTACACTTATTTTGACTTGTAGTGGATGTCATGTGGAGTGTGCTAAAATTCTTATTGCTGTTGGAGCTAATGGTAATAAATCTTGATCTGACCAGCATTCATCTTTGTTAGCAACAGTAAAATCTGGTAATATTGACTATTTAAAAATCCTTATTGTTGCTGGAGCTCAAGATACATTTCAATAATTTAATGGTTGGTCACCCTTGCATAAAGCAACATACCAATGTTATATTGATATTTGTATTTTTTTGATTAATTATGTAGCAAGTATTACAGTTAAAGATGATTTTGGGATTATGCCATTATATACAGCAGCTCCATATGGTAGATCAGAATGCTTGAAACTATTAATTGAGACTGCCAAAATACAAAATATAAGTGATCTGGTCAACATGGCAGCTGATGATGGAGTTACCCCATTATTTATAGCATCACAAGAAAATTATAGAGATTGTTTGGATAATTTATTATGTAATAATGTGAATCCAAACCAAACCATCATTGAAGGAATTCTTTCAATTCATGTAGCTGCTCAAGTAGGAAATATTGAATGTGTTGATATTCTGCTGAAGCATACAAACATTGATGATCTTAAAAGAATTCTCTTAGTTTATTGTTTTTTGCTATTGACTGGCAAATATATCATGTTCTTCAGTATTTAATATTATCTGCATTACTTCTTAACCCTACTTCTATAGCTTCTGCTCATAATTATGTTCACATAATAAAAGTACCTTTATGGTATGGACATTTTATCACTCCTTTAGTATATACAATTTATACTAAAAACTTTACTGCTGCAGAAATTCTTCTGGTTGCTAACATAAATCCCAATTCAAAAAAGAAAGAACATTATGCTATAATACTAGCTGCTGATAGAGGTGGAACACCTTTTATAAATATGCGAAAAAAGCTCTGAAAATCATACTGTTCTGATATTTTATATTTTCACTACACAATCCTGATCTTTTTATTTTTTAATTAAATCTAGATTAAATATTAAAAATTGTTTTGATTATGATTGTCAAAATGAAATTAAAAATAGAATTTTTTTATGTAAAGTTTTGTCTTCATGTGAAAAAAAAATATGATCTTGGGGTTGGAATCAAAAAGTTACTTCTTTTTTCAGGAAATGTTAATTTTTGTTCAACAGCATTATTGTATTTATCTTAACAGAAAACTTGGTATGAATTATAGGAAGTTATTGAAAATCCTCCTTCTCTGATGCATCTTAGTCGCCTGAGCATTTTTGAAGATTTGAAATCTGGAGCCATACAAAAATTACTCAATTCTTTACAATATTATCTCAAGTTTTTGATTTATTACATTAAAAGTTTGTTGAAAAAATTATTCTTAATTCTTACAGTTTAAAAATTAAACTGAACTGTAAATGTTTTATTTCAATGAATAAAAAAATAGTAATGCATTTTTATAAAAAAAAAAAAGTATGAAATATGTTCGGAATTTAACAAAGTAGCCAATTAAAATTATTAAAACGGAATTTTTATACAAAAAATATGTATTTTGATTGTCACTATTTTTTCTGATAAAATAATTGAATATTTATTTTTTAGTCCACTTTATATTTAAGTTTTGTAATTGTAGTGATGTAATATTAAAACCTTTATTCACTAATACTCTGTTACATTAAAATTGTAATTGTTTGTAAACTTGTTAAAATAAAATGTCTAGTGGCTTGTGACATAATTATCATCTTCACAAAACATAATTTCAAAATGATAAATGTTGATGAAACAAGTCACACTTGGGAAAAAAAATAATACCTTACAAACTAATTGTATATATTTATATATACAATGATTTTGTACAAATGGCCACCTTCTCAATACACAATATTTTGTTACTTTAAATATTAAATATTTGAGGTATGAAATATATCAAACATTATTTATTCATTTATAAATCATTAAAACAACTTTAAAATTATGCTTAAAGGATTTTCTTTGATATATTTAACTCCAAGAGAGGGAATAATATAACTGATTAGGAATTTCATTTTTCCTTTGGAGGTCGCAAGTTAAGTTGATTATTAATATAATTGTCTAAAAAATTTAAAGTAAAACAGATTTTTTATTAGCTTACTTAGCATAAATGAGAGGCAAAACTTTTTAAAATAATATTTGTTAAAGTTGCTTTTTTTATATTTAACATTCTTCATATCTCTTGAAATATTAAATAAAAACTCTATAGTGTCTGGATTAATATATATATTTCGATACGTTTTTCAAGATGATGTAAAATATTACATTTTTATTACTTTTTAACACATATCTTTCTTTTATTTTCCAATTACATTGCATGTGGTAATCCTGTCTCTTTTTTATTTGTAAAATTATTATCCTTTATTTTTTTATCATAAAAATGTTATCTGTTCATTCGTTAAGAAAAAATTTTTTTAAAGATAAAGAGGTCATATTTTCTATGCACCTCAGCACATTAAGTTGCTTTTAAATTCCAATAAATTTTGCTTTTCCATATTTTACTTATATTTCTTACAATATTCAAAAGATCAAATGTTAATGTAATTCTGATTAAATTAATAAAATAGAAAAGCTAATGACACTTTTCCTTCAATATTTTTTTTTCAATATTAATTCATTACTTCAATCCTTTGATTTTTAATTCCATTTACTTATTTGGTAAGTATTTTCATGCGTTTTTTTTTTTTTTTTTTGTTATATAATCCTGTATTGTTATTACAAAAATGAAAATAGAATTTTTTTTTTAAATTAAATATTTTAATGAATACAAATCTGTAAACATTATTATAAAAATTTATTAAAATGAATTATTTTTTTACTTAAAGACTTTTAAACTTTTCAAATATATTTTATTATATTTTATCTAATAAAAAGTATATTTCTTTGGCAAATGGAATATAATGTTTTAATATCTATCTATCTATCTATCTATCTATCTATCTATCTATCTATCTATCTATCTATCTATCTATCTATCTATCTATCTATCTATCTATCTATCTATCTATCTATCTATCTATCTATCTATCTATCTATCTATCTATCTATCTATCTATCTATCTATCTATCTATCTATCTATCTATCTATCTATCTATCTATCTATCTATCTATCTATCTATCTATCTATCTATCTATCTATCTATCTATCTATCTATCTATCTATCTATCTATCTATCTATCTATCTATCTATCTATCTGTCTGTCTGTCTGTCTGTCTATCTATCTATCTATATATCTACCTATCTACCTATATATCTATCTATTTATCAATTTATCAGTTTATTTGTCTATATATTTGTCTGTTTATCTATCTATTTAAATGAATATTTATTGACATCTTATTTATTTTATCTTAATTAATTTTATCAACATATTTTTGTAAATACTTGTGACAAAGTACAAACAGATTATCAAAACTGTTTTTCATTTATTAATAAACTAAAACAGTATTTTTTGTCTATCATCCTGCTTCACCTACTATGTTCCATAGTAGTATCTTTTTCCCCAGTACAAACCCTTTCAGTCCTTGTATATAAGCTTATAATAATTTGTTTTAATATGTTAAAGTGTATATTTACATGTATGTGTATGTATTTGTATCTGTGCACACATCTAATAGTCGCATTAATGTTTGTATGCATATAATGTATACACATTTATAATTTTAAAATTAATAAAATTAAAAAAAGTTGTAAACATCATTTTGTGTGTGGGAGCACACCTATAAATATATATGAAGAGAACTTTAATGTCATAGATTAAATAAACATTACATATTTTCTAAATTATTTCTAAATTATTTTAAGTTGTTTAATTTACAGAATCATTGGTATTCATACATAATTCTTAAATTCAGGAGTGTCTGACTTGTACATATAGCAGAATTTTGAAATCAACATCATCCATTTCTCAGAAATACATCTAATTAAATGGTAAACTGATAGCCAAAGATTTTTAAAGATTTAAAATAAAGTCCAAAAGGGTGAAGACATAATCATTAGCTGACTCCACTTGGCAATAGCCAAGCCAGATTCTTTTGTTTTTATTAAATTTGTTATGTCAATTAAAAATTGAAAATTGAAAATTAAAAGTGGTAAACCACTTGTAATGGCTTGGGAGGGAGGAGATGAAAAAGAGTTAATAAAAAGCCAAAATTCAGACCACAAGGTTCACTCATACACTTTTTGTACAATGAGAACATTGGGATAAAGCAACCAATTCCCCTCACTTTGTTGAGGAATAGTCCATAATGGAGGTGGAATTCAAGACCCACAGCATGCCAAGAAGACATTGGACAATCCAGCCTAAAGAAGAACACCAGCATCCAGAGTCTTAGTTAAAAGAAGATTGGTAATTTTTTTTCTGCAGAGCTCTATAAAATTAAACTAAACTATTAAAGTAATTCATAAATCTAAAGATAACTAAATATTGAATATTCAAAATTAATAATTTGTAATAACTTTTTAAGAGTAAATTTTGTAACCTTATTTTAATAATAATCTTGGTAGTAATCTTGCCTGCTCTATAAATATTTATAACTGATAATTTTTTAAGATTATTACTGTAATCATTTATTATTATTATTTATCTATCTTTGAAATGCTAACTTTCCCACAATTCTGTGATCTTAATGTTTGCTGCTTGCCTGTTAATTAAGTCATGTTTATATTTGTATATTAGCATAGCTTCCTTTATTTTTCTTTTATTGTTATTTTTTTCAATTTGCAATATTTTTACACTGTTAAAATTGAAGTCTAAACCATAAATACACGATTTATTATGATCATAAAAAACAGATGCTGAAATATTATTATCCACTATGCAATTTTGTTTCAATTTCTGAACTTGTTTTAATAATAGCAAGTGTTCTTTAGTTCTTTTTTCCAACGTACATCTAGATTCACCTATATATCCACTGCCACACCTACATATCCATTTATAAATGAAACAATTTTTATTTATAAATGAAGTTTTATTTTTGGAGTTATTTATTAATTTGTTTAATGTAGGAAGTGTGTAAAATGCAATATCACATATTCCTTTATAAATTTTCCTTATAAAATTTACTTCATCATTTGTAATATATGGGATCAATATCCAAATTTTTTTATTAGCAGGAGAATCAATATTATTAAAACTTTTATTTTTATATTTTGTATTAAAATCTATAATAATATTATATATACGATTATAATTGTAGACAACATTTAACAATTCATTTGAATATATTTTAATATTTTTGCCTTTATCCAATGAATATTTGCAAGAACTATTATTTCTAAATAAAAAGACTTCAAACCTGCCATTTTGTGTGACATTGGCACTTTTGATTTATATGGAATACAACCTCTTTTTACTATTGGTTTAATGGTCATACAGTAATCCAGCATGCATTGATTTCTAGTTATTTTAAGATCAAGAACTGAATGCACATTAAATCTTCATCTGTTTTTATCTATTTTAGGCCATTTAAACTATTTAATTCTTTAAACAACTCATTAATTGCAATTGGTTTACCACATATAAAAACATCATCAACATATTGATAATATACAGTAATATTTTTTGATAATTGTTTTTTATTAGTGTAAAATGTTCTTGCATGAAGAGAAATTTTACACATTCTTATCAGTGCTACTGTTATTATTATGTTATTATTTATTTAGAAATTAAACATGTATGGGGAGATAATCAACATCACATAAACAGTGTGATGAGTTTGCTAGCTCTTTACTTCAGTGTTTAAGATCAAATACAGTTTAAGCTTTACTGACTAATAATTATTAAATGAAGTATTCTTGCAGTTCTGAAGACAGTATAAATGTGTATGTGATTTTTTTTTTGCATATACATATTTACAATGAGAACAGACATAATTAAATTGTGGCTTTTATTCACAGTTGACCTTAAAGTTATCTGTTAAAATAAAAGTTTACCTCCTTTCACAATGAGTGGATATTTTAAACTCAGAAGAGAAGATGTAGAAACAATTAATTAATGAAAGGCCCTTAACTTTACAAAAAGCACCAATAATAAAAGCATAAATGGACTTTTATTTACTGTAAGTACATAATGAATGCAAAATATGACAGAGATTGATAAAATGTTATGTAGAATAGCAAAGTAAGTTATTCAATTATCAAAGAAATCAAATGTAGATACTTCAGGTTCACCTCACAAGTTTACCTTGTAATGAAAAAATCTAAGATATTTATTTTGATGAACAAAATGCTCTTGATTAAAAAAAACAACAATATTTTTAAATTGCCATGAGAAAATTAGTAAATAATTGAATGATAAAAAATATGACAAGTAATTTTGGCTATAGTGATCCTCTTGATGACTATTTAAATTTTTTAATCTCTTTTCACTACAATATCAAATTTACTATGGAAATAGAAAATAATAACTGATTACCTTTTTTAGATGTTTTAAATTAAAAAAAAACAACACACACTGAGAGGTACCTATATTTATCTTTTCATCACCATCCTGCACAATTATTTTCAGTGGCAAAGATGTTGTTAGATAGAATAAAGTGACTTTCTGATGATAGCCATTTTTCCTAAGATATTTCTGCTACTAATAAAATGCTTCTTGATAATGGTTTTAATTACAGCATTATTATTAGGGCTTATTAATATAAAAAGAAAAATGATTTTGATACATCAGAAATTAAAATAATTTTACCATATATAAAATGAATAAGTGATAAAATTGGTAATATTCTAAAGAAAAATGATATTTATACATTTTAAACTACCTTTAAAAAAATAAAATATTTACACTTTTTAAATATAAAATGTCCTTGGAGTGTTATGGAGTATATGAAATTTCATACAGGGTCTATTCACATTCATATATTGTACACTCCACTCTTAAAATAAATATTAGAAAGGAAGAACACATTAGGCAGTCAGAGAAAAATCCAATTCATCAGCTATTTGTTCTCATATAAAATTGACTAATCATGTTATCAATTGTGATAAAACAAATATTCTAGAAAAAAATGAACAATATAACTAGAGATTGCTAAAAAAAAGCTATAGAGATTTTTAAAAGACCCAAGAGCATAAATAAAAGATGTGAATTAAAAAAATTAACCACATTTGGAAAATAAAATAATTCTTAAAACTTCTCTACCAATACAATTTAAATATGAGAAGTAAGTAAAAAATACAAATAATGATTTTAAATTCACACACATTCCTATGATTTGAGAAGCGGATGCTCTGAAGAAGGTACATGTTATTGTACTGCAACATTAGTGATTTAGCTATTTTACTACACAAAATTTCCCAAAAATACAAATATAAGTGACTAATAATATTTACCATAATAATAACCTATGTAATTAAATAAATAAAGGAATAATTTAACCACAAGACAGACATATGTTAATTACACATAATATGAGTTTATTGTAACATGATATAAAATAGATTTAATAGCTCACAAATATAATTTAGCTATTATCTACTGGCTTTTACAATGTGTGAGAAGGTAATGACAGTTTATAATAATTTATATGTGCTCTATATACTTTTTATAGATGATTAATCATTATTGAATCAATGCTAGCCTAAAATAAAATACAATTATTTATTTCAAAAGGGTCAGTTGTGCACAGGTTTGTATGGAATTACCTAGGATGGCTAATGATAATTGTGTGGGAATGCTACAGGCTAAACTTAACTAAGAGTTATGGTGCTATCCGAAATGTGGAGTCAATGTCATAATAATGAAGATGATGCTAGATCCACTGCTTTAGTAGTTGATATTCCTGGCCACAGAGGTGCATCTGCTTTTAGAATAAAGTTCATACCAATGGAGAGTACTGCTTGGTGCTTATATCCAGGATTTGGAGTCACCAAGATTCTAAAGGCTATTGCAAAACCTGGACTGGGTTCAATCTATGGGTCAAGAACCAGGCATGGCATCTTGTACACCCTAATGCAATTTGACCACATGGATGCATGGATTGCATTGGAATATATAAAGACTTGATAATAAACATGCCCATTGCCACACATAGTTGGATAGAAATGCATATATTTTGAAATAATGGATAACTGAACCTGCCTCCCATATGAGAAATATTAAAATAAATTTATAAAGAAGCAAATCATGTCATGAGACTCTTATTTAACTATTTAAAAAATACTTTAAATATAATAGAACCCATTCACAATTTTTAATATTACTTTAAATTTAACATATATAATTAAACAATAATTAACTAGTTGGGGGAAGTTATTCTATATGAGGAAAATTTTGGATGAAGTGGTCCATTTCTATTGGTCATATTATGTGGTGTGTTCCATCTATCTCTATTTGTCTAAAGAAAAAATTGTTCTATCTACCTTTATTATTATTTTATGAGAAAAAAATACCCTATCTATCTTTATTATTTTAATTTTTTTACACTCTATTGAATTATTCTTTTCTATAGCAGTCCCTCACTGTGTTTTTTCTATATATGTGTTGCCTATCATATCACTCACTCACTCCATCTGCAAGAAGAAAGTAAATAAAATTATTTATCATAATATTAATACACAATCATTTTACTTTTCTATCCATGATTGTCTCAACCTGCTATTCTCGCTCTAGAAAAAAAATGTCTTAGTAGTCAGAGTATACTATTATATATGCATCTATAGTTTTTTTTACATATAAGTTTATTTTATTTGTAAATTACATTTTGTGAGATCGATCCAATTTAATATACCCAAATTAATTCAAAATGTTTTATATTGTATTAAAGAAAAAAAAATTGGTATGCATAAAGCAGTGCTAAACACTTTTTCTCATGTACACATGTGGTTCAGGTTGTTATAAATTCTTATGTGCCATGTTATATTAAAGGCAAAAATTATGATGGTCTCTTCTTCCTGATAGTCTGTAGCTTGGGTCAGTTGGAGAATAGTTTGTAAAACCTCACGTTGGTTGCACCATGTTGTATTAAACCAAACCAATTATGTAATGGTCTTTTAAGATTGTATAATTAGTCAACAAGACCAAAAGACCAAGCAGAGGTTCTCAACCAGTTAACATGGGGAGGCCCACATTTTTAATTTAAACCCCTACCTAGACTTCCAACCTTCATCAGCTAATTAATATCCTTTACCTCATCCAACATCCATTCTTTAACCAGCTTAGCATAGATCAGCAACCAGGCAATGACTCTCTCAGGATTCTCCATCACTATCTGTATTACTAGGGCAGCCTATTACCTACTTATTTAAAATACAATTATTGTTAAATATATGCCTAACATGATCTAAGGGTTTTTGGTTCAATCTTATGGTGAAAACATGGATATATCTCTGTTCCATAAATATAAGTGACTAATAATTTTTATCATAATAATAACTTATTCAATTAAACAACTAAAGGAATAATTTAAACAAATGACTTCAAATCACAAGACAGATGTATGTTCATTAAACATAATATGAACTTATTGAACCATGGTATAAAATAAAGAGATTGAATAGTTCACAAATATAATTTAGTTATTATCTACAAACCTTTACAATGTGGGAGAAGCTAACAGTGGCTTACAATAATTTGTATGTACTCTGTATACTTTACATACATGATTACTCATTATCAAATCATCCCCAGATTAAAATCAAATACAATTATTTATTTCAAAAAGATGACTTGTACAAGGGTTGGTATGGAGTTACGTGGAATAGCTAATAATAATGGTATGGGAATGCTACAGACTAAACTGAACTAAGAGGTGTGGTGCTATCATTAATTTGGAGTCAATGGCATAATAATAAAGATGATGCTAGGTGCACCAATTTAGTGGTAGATGTCCCTGGCCAGAGGTGTAACTGCTTCCTGCACAAGGTGTATACCAATCATGCTTATATCCAGGTTTTGGAGTCACCAAGCATCTCTGGCTTTTGTGGAACCTAAACTGGAGTTGATCTATGGATCAAAAAACAGGCACAGTGTCTAATCCACTCTTATGCAGTTTGACCATACAGATGCATGGACTGCATTGGGATATATGAAGATTTGAAAAATAAATATGTCCATTTCCACACATAGTTAGATAGAAACACAAATATATTGAAATAATGGATTACTGAACCTGCCTCCAATACAAGAAATATTAAAATAAATGTATATAGAAGCAAACCATGAACCTTCCATTTAACTATTTAGAAAATACTTTAATCATAATATTACCCATTCACAATCTTTAATATTATGTTAAATTTAACATATATAGTTAAACAATATTTAACAAGTTGGGGAAAGTTATCTATGCATGGAATAATTTGACTTTCACAATTCATAATTTATTAAGAGATGTACATGAATTGCACATTAGTTCGTGCAAATATTTTAAGAAACATAATTAAGTTACTTTTTTAATTACAAATCTAAAGTTACCTGCATTGATGTATTTTATAAGTTTTATTAAAGAAAATCTTTATTTTAATTACAGCATAAATTATTGTGCAATAATGAAGTAACTGTGTACAGAATTATTTATTCTAAGTATTTAAGAATAGATTTTCTAACTTTTTTTCTTATGTGTCATAGCATCAGCCAGAAAGCGAACCTGCTAGCCCGGGACAATTGCTTGTAAGGCAGCCATTGCTGACCTCTCGACTATCAATGCTTGACAGATTTTCTAACTTGTAGGTTAGATCTTACAAATATAGAGATATAATTACGAATAAAATGATTTAAAACTTAGAATAAATAAATAAATGCTCGTCATCCTTCATTGAATTTATATATATATATATATTCAATGAATGTTTTTATATGTTTTCCCTATATATATATATATATATATATATATATAGGGAAAACAATAAAAGAAACTTTAAAATAACTTCTAAAACTTGTTATTGTTTGATACATTTAAAATCTTGAATTAAAATGTTTTCTCTCTTCTCTCCCTCGAGACTTTAAGAGCAGGGGGGGGTGACATTATCATGTTAATTATTCAGAAATTTCTTTCTCTATCATGCAAGTAAAAATAGATAAATCATTTTATAAAATGTATATATTCTAAAGTCAGTAAAATACAATTAAGCCAGTAAATAGCACTTAATGAATACAATTAAAGCTATATAGTTTATAAGGTTAAGACTATTTGCAGGTGAATACAAATATAATTTAGTTACAGTTCATATTGATTATTTAACCATATTACCAGTATTGATTGCTTCAGGACTTCTATAGCACGACAGGTTCTGATCTTGAGCTTGCATGATTGCAGTAGGACATAGCTTACTGCATTTGGATGGATCTTTGAACACCTCTTCCCTGATGACCTTTGGAAAAGCTGATGACTAGACTACTCACACATTCTGGTGAATACATAAAGCATATTTATTCATTTTGCTCTTTCTTGAGCAGCACAACATATATATTTAAAACTTGGAATTTAAGAATAGAAAATTTATCAGAAGATTTAAAAATTTATGGATGAATTTCAAAATTTTGGAAAAAGATTTATGACCAAATAATAACAATGCTACATACTATCTTATTGTACTCTTTCCTCTGCCTGGGGTTACATCTTCCAATTTTTCATAATGGATTTCCAATTCATTACATTAATTAAACTACTCTTCCCTTCCACATTTCTTCTAGTCACCCATTTGGTTTACTGCTCTTTATAATTTATTTTATATTTAGCGTCTTAGAACATCTAAAGGTGTTTGGCTGTAATTATTTTAGAGATTGTGTGTATGGATAAAGAAGCATAGCACCTATGTTCACTTTGTTCATGGCTACCCACCTCTTTTCCATTGTATAAAATACTTTACATTTTTGTCTAATGGATTTAAGTTTTAGAAGATATATACTTTTTTAAAGAAAAGTGCATAATTTAAAGAATTAGATTTTAACTTTTAAAAATATGCTATAATGTTATACACACACATGCATATTCCAAATGCGTGTGAATATTAATAATACATTTTATATATACAATAAGAGATAGGTTTGTTTTAAATGAAATGAATCATGTATATATGCATACAGATATATACCACTTAAATATATATTTTCTTTGATATCCAATAATTGTAGAGCAAAATTAATATTAAATGCTATTTTGTAATTACTTCTCCAAGTTATTTGTTTTGATTTTACCAATAGAAAACTGGATATTTTAATTTATTGTGAATGGTCTTGCATCACATACTAATCCATAAAGTAAATAATATCAACATATATGGAGTTGTATATCTGATACTATATAGGTTAATTTCTACATAAGTGGTCTTCTCTTAATTTTGAATGTCACTTTATTTTCTCATATGTAACATAACAAGTGATATATATATATATATATATATATATATATATGTATATATATATGTGTATATATATAAGTATGAGTTCAATATTATATATATATATATATATATATATAATATTGAACTCATTTTACAATTTTAATAAAAGGCTTTCATCAGCAGAAGTAAAATATATTGCTTCCGATAAGTGGTATCTGATATATAGGGACTATGGCATTGGAATCAATGTTTGAACATTGTAAATGAATAATCTGTTCAGTAGTATATTACTGTTATACTTTAATATCTTTAACAACAGCATTAGTTTTATTTACAAATGTTAATATTGCTTTCCAAATGTATGTGTGAACATTTTTATATTAATGGACATTTAATAATTCTGAATGAAAACAAGAACAAAATTGTATAATGCCATTGAAGACATGTTTTAGTAGCGATTTAAACCTCAATTTATATTTAATAGTTTTCTAGGGTAGACATCAATTTCGTTTTGTAGCGATAATCCATGCAGTAACGTTTCATATTAAACAGTTTTTATGAATTTCCACATTATGTTGTTTGTCCATACATAATAAAATGTTTGTTAAAAGTATGACATAAGTAACATATATACATATAAATACAATCTAAAAATAATAATAAAAAGAAGGCTCTTGCTTGACACTATGAATACCTCTTTAGTTTGTTTATGACTTTAAAATATGTAATATTTAGATGGTTGCTAATTATTATCGTAAAGACATTCACTTTGTAGCTTATTTTAAATGATTATTGTCAACAATGGATTTCTTAATTATCATATAGACACATAAACCCATACAAGTAAAAATGTAATATATCATTTATTTGTTCATGTATATAAATAAATAAATTTATTTTGATGAAATAATATCTTTAAAATTAAAATATTATAACCACTTTCTGATGGACAATAAAAAAAAAAGTCAAATTTCGCTACATAGTGTTTTTTAGTTTTTTTTTAATTAATTTAAAATAATACAAGTCAAATTATTGCTTCAATTTCAAATTGTTATTTATTTGTTATCAATTTAATTATTTGTATTAAAAGTAAAATATGCATGCTTTCGGTTTTCTCAGATCATGAGTTATTTTCTAACTACCAAGGGAATTAATATGTCTTATTTTCCTAAAGATAAAATGGAGTGCAAATTGTAAATTGCTTTATGTCCAAAATGTTTGTAAAAATAGATGAAATCTCATTCTAGACTTATTAGAGATAATACATCCTATACTAAAGTCAAAAAAGATCTTCATTAGCAATTCCAAAGCAAAAATCATGTAAATGTTTAAATAGTGCATATGGATGACAACATATGTTTAGGATAAATACATATATATATATATATATATATATATATATATATATATATATATATATATATATATATATATATATATATATATATATATATATATATATATATATATATATATATAACTCAGATACATAGATGACATTTTTGTCATATGGCAACATGGAAAAAATAAATTAGATGATTTTTTTTCTCACATTTAAATAATATGCATCCTCATATTAAATTTACAATGGAGACAGTGTCTGATGGAAAACTTCCTTTTCTTGATGTTCTCATCACCAGACACCAAATAGTTTATCATTTTTGATTTACAGAAGGAATGCACACACGGACATATATTTACATTTACATTCTCATCATCACACAACATCAGATAGTTTCCATAACCAAAACTCTTTTAAATAGACAAATTAACCTTTCCAATAAGTCACATCTGAAAGAAGAAATAAATCAAATTAATAGTGTTTTATTAGAAAATAATTATAAATTTATTTTAAAAGCCTTATTTTAAGCCCAAAATGGACAAAATAGGAAACAAAAAGATGATAAATCAGCTATAAGGATTTGTGTTTCAAATGTAAAAGGAACTACAGACAGTATTGGACGTATATTAAAATGTCAGAATATAAATACAGTGTTTTCTACTCATCAAAAGATCAGTAATATAATATCCAAGCCTAAGGATTCAATATCTCTTGAATCTCATGGTATTTATCAAATATCATGTAAAAATTGTAAAGCTTCTTACATAGGTATGTGTAATCACCACATCAATATTAGGAGAGAAGAATATGCTAATGCAGTTAAACAACACTCATCATCAGCAGCACTCTTATTCCATACTATTGATCCAGGTCATAAAATTGATTTTTCTAGTACCAGGCTCATATCCAGATGTGATAATCTCTACCAGTGTAAAATCAGAGAAGCCATTGAAATACTTAAAAGGCAAGATTGTATCAATAAGTGAGATGATACATACAAACCTCCTCCTATATGGAAATATTTTTTAAAAAAACATTCTTAATTTAAAAATTTTGCTATTGGTGGAACTTCAACGTTTTATTTTCAAATAAGTGATTGTAGCACTCCTACAACATCTTTCTAACTTTTAACATCCAGTAGATGACTTGTGTAATCAAGTCCAAATGTCTGGTATATAAATATTAATTTTTTTAACATGGATGAACCCACAAAATATGTATTTTATATATATCAAATAAAATGCCCATTATAAATTAATTATTATATTAATTATAAAACAAATAGTATATTTTAAGAATAACTATTGTTAAACACAGTACATTCAATTAGTTTTTATAACCATCTTTAATTGGAAATTTTTAATGTTTATTTTTAAGAATAGAACCTCTGTTTATTAAAATATTTAACATCTGTAATATTTATCCTTTAAGTCATTAAATTATAATACTTGACATGCCATGCAGAGTCTCAAATACAAAATAATTAAGGAAAGTCTTTTGGACTTTAATTTTTTATACTTATATGAATTTATTGTAATGCGGATTCTTATAATAATTAGAGTAGCAGTTAAAATAATACCCTTTTATTTTACTTTGCCATAGCTCCAGTGTATTTTTTTTATTCTTGTTTTATTAGACTTAATAGGCTCCTATCTTATTAAGAACCAGGTTGCAGATTTTTATCTAGCATTTAAAACAGAATACCCGATTATTAAATATTTCCCATAGATACATAAAAAATATCACTTATTTTTTTGACACTATCATTCATCACTAAAATAAAACATAAAAAGGTAGTTGTCCCCAGACTTGACATTTATTGGGAAATGATGTTTTTATCAGCAATCAATTTCTTGAAAATATTAGATAATATATCAATACTTGATATATATATATATATATATATATATATATATATATAAGTATTGATATATATATATATGAATTATAATTGAACAGTAAACTATTTACTTAAAAGTTTAATCTTATTATAAATAATCATGTTATAAAAATGTATTTAATTCGAATTAATTAATTTAATTTAAAGGTTGTAATATTTTTTAATAATTACTTAAACTTCTTTCAAAATCCATTTATATATATTTTTTTCTTAATCGCTACGTCAACAACATCTAATACATTTCTCCTGAGATATTGCTAAATCAATTGTCTTTTCTATTTTTTTTTTCAAATTAGATTTTTTAAATTTATTAGGTTATATTAGTTATTTACCTATAGAATTTATTTAAAATTAATCAACGAATTCAGATCCAACAAATGTACATAGTTTTGACAGTTTTTTTTTGTTTGTTTTATTAAATATATGACTATCTTTTGTATTTTTTATATCTGAAATGAGCATATCAACAGCACAATTACATTATATCTCACTCACCTCTTTTCTTGTTATTTACTTTATACATGTGATGTTTATTTTGAAAGTTGTTAAGTATTAGATGAAATATGTTCTGATTAAATTCAAATTCTATAGTAGAGAAATAAAAAAATTCAATATTTTTTTGCAAAATGAATTAATTGCAATTTATATAAGCAAATATAATAATCCCCCCCCTTAAAGCTATTAATTAAAAATATTTTACAAAAAATTAAAAACTGAATATTTTTTTTATATTTTTGGGAGCTTTGATATTTATAAGCATATTTTTTGTCAATTAGGTTCTTAATTCAGAATAAAATTAATTTATCTGCCAGTTGGAATAGAGTTATCAAACACATAATCATTTAAGCAAGTCTAAAGACAGCATTTCTCTTTTAGCACCTTGATTGTAATAATTAAAATTTAATATATAAATTTAAATTAAACATAACTCGATGTATATGTAAAAACAGCAAATTATATATTTGTATAGTTTTATAATTATTTGTTCATATTTTATAATGGGAATTCATCTTAAAAGATTCTTTTAATTTTCTTTGGTTTTACATAGCATTATGACAAAGAAACAACAAATATAAAACCATTGTTCTCATTACTATTTCACATTTTTATGTTTTCGTATATTTGAAAAATTCAAATACATTTTTTTTTTACTTTTTTTTTAATTTTTAAACTTACATTTATAATATTAAATAAATATTTTAACATTAAATCTTAACTGTTTAAATCAAGTTATTATTAGAGATAGGCAGAAGAACCTTAAATGTGACAGGGACAGCATTAGGATAGTTCCTGATAAACAGTTCAATGATGAAAGCCTCTAGCTAGAAATTACTCTAGGAAAATTACATATATAGCACTTGATGTATGGACAAACCTTCTCGAATTTATTCAATACTAAAGCTTGAACTAGGTGGCATTACTGTATGAAGTGTTTTCTGGCCGAAAGCATACACATAATGAAGTTGTGGGAGAATAAATATAAACATAACGATTATACAGAAAGTGGGTTCTTGTTTTTTATGATGGGTGTGGGGAAGGATAAAGGGGTATTTAGATTTAAAGGCCATACAGTTGACCAAGATTATGTTGTGGAAATAGGATGGAGCAGAATAGTGAACAATATGAAAGAAGTTCGGGTGGCGAATGGAAGAGAGACAAAAGGTGACTAACAGATTTCTATGGGGATTGTGACTGAAAAATTATTGACTTTGATAAAAGAGAAGCCACAATACATTATATCACAAGACATTATTAACATTTATTAGTTTAATTTCATATATAGATTTTGTAAGTATAAAATAGAAAGGTTTGTTAACCTTTCACCAAGATTATATTTTCTTTGTTCTTCAAGGTAGCTCTTTTTCTAATCATTCAGCATTTATTTTTAGCATTAAACATTAATATATACTGCATTGTTCAACAAATTAACATAAGTTGCTAAAAATATAAATTTACAAATGAAAAACGTTCTAAAGAATCATATTTCAATTTTGCTAATATTTAAAAACATATAATAAACATACTAGATAATGAGAACAATATACATATTCATTATTTAGTGGTAAGCAGAAGACTTGAAAAAATAAATATTAATATCTGATAAAAGCATAAATGTCTATTTAACTCTCTGTCAGTAATCATGTTTTTATCATTACAGAATAATTTAATTTAATTTTCAAAAATATTGAAATATATATATATATATATATATTATACATTTTTATTATATATATATATATATATATATATATATATAATAAAAATGTGATAATGTATACTTTTATTTATTAATAATTATTACATAATTATTGTGTAAAAGGAATGATAAATCTTCAATAAACTAAGCAAAAATATTTTTTTTAAATTGTGTGAAAATGAATAACAAATAATTAAACTCATGAAATACACAAAAGCAGGACTAAAATGCATTTGACTCTTACTACCTACTCAAGACTACTGACTTCTTCAGATATTTTAAATTTAAAAAAATCAATATTCAGTAATGCATGATTTCGAAATTTAAAAAATAGTAAAATATATCTATAACAGGAGTGGGCAATAGCAGACCAAGGGCCACATGTGCTCCACTAAGACTTTTTATGTGGTCCACCAAGACAATCATAAATTCTGTCTTGAACTGAGATTTCCTTCCCATGCACGGGAGAAGATTCATCTCGTATTTCCCACTAGGATGGCCACATCAATTCACATGTGCAATGGATATATGATGTGAAGTGCTTTTCCAGTTAATCTGGTTAATTTAAATTTTGTCTTTGCATTAACAAATACATACATTTCTAAGTTTAGTGAAACCATGAACCCTCTGAAAAAATGTAAAATCGGTGATGAATGTAGTGTGTTTAATGAAGAATGGACAAACAAATATTTCTTTGGTAATACAGGGAATAAAGCAGTGTGTTGATTGTGTCATGAAAAAAAGGTGTGGCCCTCTGCTAACCATAATTTCCACAAAGTGGTCCCCAATGTGGCCCTAGAACCAAAACAATTACCCACCCCTGCCCTATAGATATCTATCGAAGCATGATTTTAAAAAAATGCGAAATAATGAATTCTCTGCCAAAGACACTAATCTTATTTAAAAAATCTGATAGTAGATAGTATTGATAGATTTAAATTATAAGCCTGGTTATCAAAGCTTGTTTAATAATAATTTGAAAATAATAAAAACTAAAATTGTATCAATGCTTATACAAACATTGAAAAAAATGATGTGATAATTTAATTAGCCTGCAATGGCTATAATCAGAATATGATACTAATACAAAATAATTAAATGGCTTAATTTTTTTTTTAATTGAACAGGTGTTCATCTCCAAATCTTTTTAATATGCCACAATCTTGTATAAGTCAAATTAGTATGCACTTAGTTTACATATTTAAATTCAATATCTTTTTTCATTTTTAGTGATATCTTATACTACTTGTAACATAAATTTCTGAAATTTTTAAAATCTTTTTCACACAATTACTATTGTTTTTTCTAAAAAGAAGTATTATAAAATTTATTGTAACTAATGGCCAAATAACAAAAAGAAATGTATTTCATCATAGCAACTGTTTATAATAAAACAAGTAATTATAAGAAATCAGTCATCTGATTCCAATTAAACAAAAGTAATTTTATTTCATTTTTGGCCTAAATTTTTTTAATTTTTTATACAAATAAAAATGAAAGAAGTGATATTTATATAAGACAAATATAATTTAAAAATCAGTATGAGTGTTACTATACCACCATAAGTTATTTCTTGTAAATCATAAAAGAAACATTTTATGGTAATTTGTATTAACAACTATTGTACTAAGATAATTTAATCTAATGATTTCTCTAAATTTAGTATAGTGACAAACGGTTTTTATATTAGTTGAAATAATATTTTAATTTGAGAAGCACAGATAGTTGAAAATTGAAATAAATTGAGATACTGCTCACTGCACTCGTTAAAATACGTATACGACAGCCAATCACAATGTCATGATAGCCATCTAAACGACAATCTAATCTAAACACATTTTAAGATTTTACGAGAAAAGGTTGGAGTGGATTAATGCTTGCCCATTAAAGTATTAAGATTTGCTATAGTAATGTAAACTGAGCACTGATTTTATAATATATATATATATATATGTGTGTGTGTGTATTTGTAGAAATTGACAATCTGGACCAACTAATGAGTGTTGGTTCAGTACGAATTATGTTTATTGGTGATTATTTATCTTTTCTACATGAGTGTGGTTATGTGTATCAGTAGTATGAGATAGTGTAAATATTTGAAAGGTGTTCTAAAGTCAGAGTTCAAATCCCCTATATTTATAATTATGTTCTAGATATATGAAGATTGCCAGTATTCCAAATATTGTCTATTTGTAAATAAATTATCATTATTATTTATTAAATTTGAAATTTGAGGTTTATGTACATTAACTAATATGATGTATATAAATCATATATTATATACAAAAATAAACCTAGATACACAAAATCTAACTACTGATTAATATATATATATATAAAACAAAAACAAGTTAAAAACTTGCTAACGCTTGTATTTATGTCAACAGATGGCATTCTACCAAAAACACCGTCAAGCGTATGTTTACATAAACGTCAGAGCATGCATAAACTATCTCTAACTTTAATTCCACTTTCAGATCATGATTTCAAGCTATTTGCTATCATCAGTGAAAGACAGGAATTTTGGAAACTAGATCTAAACCCAAACTATGAGCGTTTATGAAACAGTTTCTATTCAGTTTGCAAGCGTGAATGTTTTAGACACGTAATGTCTTCAAACTCAGCATAGCAAGCCAGATAGCTACATGGGTCTGATCTCAGTTCAGCATCGCGTAGAAGCCTCTGCAATATATATCATTGCTCGAAAGACCTCAAAGGTATATTTATAAAAAAACAAGTTAAAAACTTGCTAACGCTTGTATTTATGTCAACAGATGGCATTCTACCAAACACACCAACAAGCGTATGATTACATAAATATCAGAGCATGCATTCACTATCTCTAACTTTAATTCCACTTTCAGATCATGTTTAGATCTAGTTTCTATAATTCTTGTCTTTCACTGATGATAGCAAATAGCTTAAAATCATGATCTGAGAGTAGAATTAAAAGGTAGAGATAGTGAATGCATGTTCTGACGTTTATGTAAAATTACAGTTGACAGTGTTTTTGGTAGAACACCATCTGTTGACATAAATACAAGTGTTAGCAAGTTTTTTACTTGTTTTTGTTTTTTGTAAATGTACCTTTGAGGTCTTTCTAGCAATGATATATATTGCAGAGGCTTCTACTATGTGGTGATGCTGAACTGAGATCAGACCCATGTAGCTATCTGGCTTGCTATGCTGAGTTTGAAGACATTATGTGTCTAAAAGATTCATGCTTGCAAGCTGAATAGAAACTGTTTCATAAATGCTCAGAGTTTGTGTTTATATCTAGTTTCTAAAATTTCTGTCTTTCACTGATGATAGCAAACAGCTTGAAATCATGATCTGAAAGTGGAATTAAAGTTAGCGATAGTGAATGCATGCTCTGACGTTTATGTAAACATACGCTTAATGGTGTTTTTGGTAGAATGCCATCTGTTGACATATATATATATTATCACATTCATGTTTGATAATTAATCAAGGTTAATCCGTTATTATCATGAGTATTCCAAAATAATTAATAAATTTCATAATTTTAATAGTTATTGAGCCTAGTATTTTACATGATTTTCAATATAACTCAATTTATCATGCATCAGCCTAAGGATTATTTAAAAATTAATATCAATGTACATTTAACTCTAAATTTTGAATATTATACCAACACAAATTTTAGAGAATCTTATAAAACAATGATAAGTCCTTATTTTTTTATCCTATTATGGATGGATTTTTCAATTGAAACAGTTCAATCAACTTTAGTTTGTACATGTATTTATTATATGTTTATGTTATTTAGTTAGTATTATTTTAAGATCTTATTTTATAATTTACAGGACATTAACAAGATCTAGCATTCTTTATTTTTTAGTATTAATTGTATCATTATAAATTAGAGATTTAAAACCAGGCTGTATAAACAGAATCATTTATGTTTTTGTCTCAATATTTTAAATTTATCATTATAAATTTTAATTTGAATTGAAAAGTCCCTATTTATAGGGCATTTTGCATGTTTATAATATTCATTTCAACAAAAAATTTTATTAGTAATAAATAGTGATTACATTTTGATAATGGATAAGTTAATGAATAAATTGTACAATAATATTATAAAAAGTTCTGATTAACATATGGCTAGAATATGTTAGTTAGTAGTTGTTATACACTTATGTGGTTAGGTATAATGAAGGGTTTGTGTAGAATATGAGAAACTGAGAACTTGATGAATGTTATTAGCTTTTTTTTTTTTTTTTTTTTTTAATAACACGACTATTTTCTTTTTAATATTGTCTATTCTAGAATTCTGGGTAGGTGGGAGTTGACAATCAGGAAAAGGATAGAGCGGTTAGAGACCAGGTGTCGTCAAAGACTTTACTGGAGGCAAGGAGCTGATCACGTTTCTTGATTTTTTTGAGAGTCTGGTAAAACAATGGTATGATTTGTGGCGGGGGTAATTCCATGAGAGTTTTGCATCTCACTATCCATATGGAATAAAGGACAAAGATAGAGAGCCTTATTATTGAAAAAGTTCCACTATTAATCATTTTCAAGTGAGAAAATCATTTCAGATCTTATGTAAGAATTGATTATGATTATATCTTTCAGTATTTTAAGTCTTGGACAACGGTGTATAATATGTCTGTGTTTCATCTTCACGAGCACATAAACCACATATAGGGCAATGCTAGTAAAACCTCTTCGGTGATAAAGAAACCAATTTGTGGGAAGGCATCAAGATTAATTTTAATGATGAAGTCCAGGAATTTGGGTTCAAGCTCCATCTTTTGAAGTGTTAATGAGTTTTGGTTGGTTATTTTTAGTGGTTTTAATGGGTTGTTGATTATAGTTGATTAGATTGTATCTTTCCCCCCCCCAGTTTTTTTGGGCCCCCGGCCTAGAGGGGTTTATAATATTGATGCCTCAATTCATAGGGTACAACAAAGATTTTCTCTAGTATCTTAATCAAATTTAATTCCATAATACAATAGTACTTTAATTTGGGTACCAAATGATGTTCTCCTCAATACTATTATTTTATAGTGTGTTATACACATATTGGCATCTAACATTTCCTTGTAGTATATAAATAACTAAATAAAGAAAACAATAAAAAGTCATCTATTTAATAAAAAAATATTTATTGTTTTGAATTAATCTGGAATAAACAAATCATTTATTTATTAAATTTAAAAATGGCATATTTTGTTGAAATTATTATCAAGTAGTAACAAAGCATTATTAGAAACAAATAAAATAGGATCTCATGTTAATAAACCAACATTTAACAAAAGTACAAAAGCATTTTGTTTTATGATAGCCAGAAAATGATTCCAACAAAAAGAACACACAGATTTTTTGGGACTGAAAAAATATTTTCATTTTATCTTACTTTTATGAATATATTTGGGACATATTTCAAAAACTAATGCACTGAGAGTTAAACAACATAGAGAGAAGGATGACCTTATTCTTTATTTGGTATCTTTATGATTAAAATTAAATAGATATCACAAACCCAATGATGAATGTCATAAATCAAAATTAATCGAATTCATCACAGATTTTAATATGAACAGAAATAATAATTGAAAATCATTAAGTGATTCAAATTATTTATGGATCTCTATGTTTGTGTTTTGATAGCAAAAGGTATCAATGAAAACATCTTATAATGGAATATCATCTGAAGTCATATACATGCTAAAGTATGGTAAAAGATGACAATAAAAATGTTTTAAAGTAATACTGTCAGGTAAGTTTTATTCTTAAAAAAAGAAATCATTAAAAAGAATAATTATAACAATAATAATAAAACATTACTAATGTATTATTTTGTTATTAATAATTTTCCCTAATATAATCATCTGTATCATTCAATATTGTTTAAACAATATAAAAAATAGAATTTTTTTTTAAAAAAGGTATCAATAATAAAAGCTTTTATTTTAGTTTCTTATATTGTGAAAAAGATTTTGTCTCTGCAACATTTAAGACTGTATGATTTAATAATTTAAAATATATATATATATCATATCTATTAATTTCAATCTTAAAAAAAGAGGGATGCATATTATAAAATATATGATAAAATATTAAATTTCAGTTGATAAATTATAATTATATTCTTTATTTTAGCCACCTCAATATGTTAATGCTTATTTCAATAAATTTATTTTCTTATTATTAACTTAAGTAGTTGGTTTGTTTATTGCATAAATCAATATAAAACAATTTTATTACACAATTTATTTTAAAAATAAGATAATTTCATTGCAATGTCGCAATATACATTATCATCAAATGTGTCATCATTTACAGAATTTATTTTCTTTGACAAAAATACTTCTCTAGGTTATTGGTTCACGAGTCCCTTATCTATCTATCTATCTATCTATCTATCTATCTATCTATCTATCTATCTATCTATCTATCTATCTATCTATCTATCTATCTATCTATCTATCTATCTATCTATCTATCTATCTATCTATCTATCTATCTATCTATCTATCTATCTATCTATCTATCTATCTATCTATCTATCTATCTATTTATCTATCTATCTAACTAACTAACTGTCTGTCTGTCTGTCTGTATGTATATATATATATATCATCTATCTATCTATCTATCATATCATCTATCTATATATACTATCTATCTATCTATCTATCTATCTATCTATCTATCTATCTATCTATCTATCTATCTATCTATTTATCTATCTATCTAACTAACTAACTGTCTGTCTGTCTGTCTGTATATATATATCAAAATACAGTAAAATTCACATAAATTATATATAAACATTTAAGATCAACATATTTATTTATTTTTAACTTATTATATTAGTCACCTAAGTACAACATTTATGTAGTATATTTAGATTACACAAATAATTAGTGCATAAGTGGAGAAAACATTCAGTTCATGATTTTATTTTTTATATGTGGTTTTCCAAATCTATTAGGCAATTTCAGACCATCTAGCCCTACCCAGTTATAATATTTTTGTTACATTCATGATTGCATAAATATGCATGCTTTTTGGTGAACACCACCTATTTTATTTTTATATTTTGGCAGTCTTTAATATTTTTCTTTAAAATAAATATTGTGACTTTTAAGTTTGTCAGAAGCTAAAAGCCAAGACATGTTTTTTTTTTCTAATACATATAATAATTACATAATTTAATTAAATAGTCAATAGATTTATTAGTTCTTTATAATGCCATAATTGTTGTATAAAAAGGTTATTAGTAATTTTATCAATTCTATAGCTAAATATAGGGGATTTGATCATAGACTTTCAAGCACCTTTCAATGATCCATTCCATCTCATACCACTGATACACATGACCACACTCATGTAGGAAACATATATATATATATATATATATATATATATATATATATATATATATATATATATATGCAAATTTATAAATAAATATTTAAAAATACAGTATTTAAAAGCTTATAAAAAATACATGTATAACCGTCACTTAGGAGCACTTTCAACTAACTTGTAGCTTTGTCAACTATCACGTTTAAAATCTCAGCTTTCCCATAATTCTATGATATCAACTTTCCCATAATTCTGTGCTCTTATGGGAAAGTTGACATCATAGAATTATGGGAAAGCTGACATTTTAAACGTGATAGTTGACAAAGCTACAAGTTAGTTGAAAGCGCTCCTAAGTGAAGGTTATACATATATTTTTATAAGCTTTTAAATACTGTATTTTTAAATATTTATTTATAAATTTGTGTATATTATTTTGAAGAAATACAGAATCGATATATACATATATATATATATATAATATATATATATATATATATATATATATATATATATATATATATATATATATATATATATAATCAATGCTCACTTTATATTAAGAAAGAAAATCATCATACTTTAACAGACAAGCTTCAATCTATTCTAACATCCTGCATATTCCTCTTCTATGTATTTAAAGGGATAATGTCCCATACAGGAGGGGTCACTTACTTGAGGTCAACATGATCATGGCAGTAATATTTTTATCAGCATGGGATTTGAACTTTCCATCATCAGAGTTTCAATGATATGGATGGATGAAAAGTTGGACATTGTATGAGCATTTGCTGACTTAATATAAACTGAACTATGATTATATGAGTGTGTGTGGGGGGGAGATGATAATCTAGGCCCACTGCTGAGTTCTGATTTTGCAAGTGATATGTATATTGGTAATTATTTATATTTTCTACATGTATGTGGTTATGTGTATCAGTGGTATGAAATAGTGTGGATAGTTGAAGGGTATTTTAAAGTCTGTGTTCATATCCTTCATATATTCAATAGCCAATTATTTATTTATAATTATTTTGCACTCTATCATTTTATTTGTGTGGAATATATCTAATATATCTTATTTATTACAAATATAGACACAAAGTGATTATTTTCCAGGTATATGAAGAATGCCTGTATTTAAAATCTTAAAATTGTATAGCTGTAAAATAATTTTTGACAGCTTGAATTGTAATATTTTAAATCTTCAGTAAGTCTTTATTATGCTAAAGTATTTTAAACTTAAATATTTTTCAATGTAAAATGGTAAATGATGCATTTTATATTAATAGTATTAACTTAGTCGTGATTAAATCACCTACAATGTTTTTTATAAGCATATGTCAATTTTAAACTCTGAAACTAAGTTCAAATCTTATATTTTGGTTTGGTGATATTTAAATTAAATCTATAATATGTTAGTTCATTTTAATTTTGATGTAATATTATAGTTAAATATTGTGAATTTATTTATTTAACAAAACTTTAATAAAATTAATAATTAAAAATAGGATTTTCAAAGTAATAATTAGATGAATGTCTGAATATATGAGTGAATATTATATTTAATTTTAACATTGATTATTTTTAAAATATTAAATATCTAATTTTCAAAGACAATTTAAATTATATTCTGAGAGACTTGTTTAGATTAAATTTATTGTTGAATAAATGTATTTAATACTATTTGAAATATTTGTTTTATTTAAACAATCTAAATTTTATTATGGAATATTTTGTATTATTCAGGTATCTGTAATTTTAAGTAATTGTTTATTTTGAATGTGAAAGTGCTTTTAAAAATTGATTTATAATTGTCTAGACAAGTTTGGGTTACTTTTAAAAATTGAATAATAACTAATTAAATTTTAATTGCTAACCTTCCTTACATATGTTAGATTAGGAATTCAAACTAATCAGAAATTGAGGTTATAAATTAGAAGGTTAATAATATGTATTGTAAAATGGTCACATTTCTACTAGTTTAAAAATGTGAAATGGTTATCTCACTCCATTCTCTTCAACTTTCTCTTCAATTATTTTAGTTTTAATGTTTCTAGCAGAAGTAATTTGAACTCCAGTTAAATTTTAAAAGTAATTTTATTTTTTAATTTAAGTATGTTAGAGGAATTTTACATATCTATACACAAATTGCTCAATGTCAAATACACAGAACTAAAATCTCCATTTCCAGCCAACTTATAGCTAATGTGATTTATTTATTACAAAGTTCAAAATGGTATCTTTAAAATTTTTATATTGGATATCTTCAACATTTATTTTTTTGTTGCCATTATAATCACACAAAAGCTATTTTCAATTTCAAGTCATGTAACAATGTCTGATTTAAATTTAAATTTGTCATCATATATTTAAATTTCTTTAAGTTAATAATGACATTAAAATATTAATATTTTTTTTTCATATTTTATTTAGAACTTTCATTTCATATTGAATGGTATCCAAAATTTATTTACTTTTAGTAAATAAATTTTATCCAGGATAAACAAAGCATATTTTGATATGATTAGCATGTTTTAGCAAATGTTTAAAAGAATTTAAGTCTACAAAATAAATATTTAAATTTAAAATAATTTATAATTCAATTAAATGATAGACATTATATTGTTAAACTATGACAACATGGATAAAAGAATTTAATGATTATAACTGTTTTCTCCCCTTGAAAAAAAAATCATTTTTCATGGTTGGAGTAATAAAAACACCATATACTATTTTATTAATATTATGTGAAGCTTAAACGTTTTTCAGTTGATAAAAAAAATATAAAATATACCTTAAAATATATTATACTTAAGTGAAATTTTTGTATTTTAATTATTTGATAAATGTCTTACAGCATTAAAAAAAATACTACAAGCTCTTTTTTCTCATGATGTCTTACTATAGAGACTGCCATCACATTGAATGTAACAATTGAAATAAATATTTTTTTCTGCTGAATATTTTTATAATCTTGGGTAAATGTAATTTAAAAAAGTATATTCCTGCAAAACATTTATTTATTACAAGTTAAGATAGTATTTGCATTGAATTAATTTGAAAACCTGTACTCAAATATTAAGTAATATTTAATGAATGTTAATAATTATGTATCATTAAACTAAGGGAACATTATGATGTCAATGAATGACTATACATGCATTCTATTACTTGCCAGATTTAATTATCTGGATTTTATTAATGGTAATTTTTGAAACATTTTTATATTTCATAATTTATATTTTACATTTTAATATTCTAATTATATTGTATTTTATGACTGATATATTTGCTGTCATCAAGATATTAATATCAAATGTTCCTATTCATGTTTCAATTTAATGGTGAATGATTAAAGAAAACAGAAAAAAATAGGACTTTTACTTATTTTATTGCTTCTTTTAAATATAAAAAAAAATGAATTTCACTTGTATTTGTGATTTTTTCATACCATGTTTTATTTAAAATGCAAATTATTTTATATTTTTATGCTATTTATGAAATATTTTGACTTAAAGTTTTTAGAATAGCAACATATTATATTTGATATTTTGAAATAGTAGATATATGTTTCTATTATTTATTTTCTCTCTATTTATTGTTTAATTTTATTCAACCCATATATGACATCAGTTATTATTATTTATTGTCTTTCACATCTGTTAGCTATAGTATTTGAGCTAGAGATAATAGTTTTTCTTCATTTATCTTATAAATGCTTATGTATATCAGTGAATGTAGAGATAGTAGCATTATATCTCTTTATTATTTGTTGTCCAACTACTATGAGTATACATATTTTGGAGATAGTGGCTTAGCCTCTCTATTTTAAGACAATTCCTATTTAATATTTGGTCCCTGTTGTGCATTCTCTATATTTTCCTGACTAGTGACAAAGTTCTATGTTCTTTTTTTTTATTAATCCTCAAATATAGGTGAATTTTATGAGTTGTATCATCATACTTTTTTTCTTATTCAGTTATTTGTTGATAGTATTGTTTATTGTTAATGGTGTTGTAAAGCATGTGTAATAATTTAGCAGTTCTTTATCTGCATTTTAGTTATTGTAAAAATATTGAGCAATTTTACCTTACTTCTTATCCCTTTTTTGGTTGATCTAGATGTGAATGATTATTGTTAATGTGTAAGATCTATATTTGGTTTTTATTAATTATGAAGACAATTACAATAAATAATTATTTTCAAATATTGGGAAATTATATATTTTAGGCATAAATATACAATGTACATCTCTATTAACACTCTAACATTACTGGATTTATATGCTAATATTATAATTGAGTATGGTAAATATTCATAAAAAGAACACTACTTATACAAAGATTATTATCATTGTATCAATGTATTGATAAGTGAGAGCATTTTGATTATTAAGTAGTGGAAACTTATTTTAATTTGCTGTATTATTGTGTTTATATTAAATTAATATATTTTTTATGGTCCCTCTTATCTTTATAAAGTCGAATCTCATGTTATGATTTGTAGAGGTCTCTTGCTAAAAATTAAGCACTCAAGGCACATGTACTAAAGCTTTAGCTTTATATAAGTATTTCGTGCTGACATTGCACTTAATAAGAATTAATATTTAAAACAGTATGTAAATTTTAATCCTACTGTCAAAAATTTTGAGAAAGTAATGTTTGTAAAGATCTTTAACTATGTTGACTCAGAATATATTTAGTAATGTGATTTTATATTTGCTTTTTGTAAATAAATATCTGATTTTTCTTATTTAATTAAATATATCATAGTCATTTTGTTCATATCATTCCACTTATCAACTAGAAATTATTTCACATATTAACCAGAAATCTAAATAATCATATATCATATTATAAATTGTTTTAAGTGTAATCTCTAAAAGAGTACATGAACATTGGAACTAATAATAGCCATTTTATTAAAACATATTTGAATGTTGTAATTAAACCTAAGAAAGAGATATTTTCTTATTAAAAAGCTATAATTACATTTATTATCTTTGAATTATTTCAGTTAATTTGATCTATTTATTTAAGGATCATATTTGTTACTCCATTATAAGTTAAAATATAGAACTTAATTCACTTTATGGGCTATTTGTGGAGTGTTAGCTATAAAATCTCATTCCCATTTTTGATATCTGAATGTCATTCTATATTATTAATTAACTTATTCCAAGTTAAGATGACATGATTTGTTTTATTTAAATTTTCTACTTAATAGTTAATTATTAGATAAGTGCTAGCTTTGAGTTGGGTATTTTAGATCTAGTGTCTGAATGTCCCACTATTTTATTGAGATGAATCAAAAACTCAAAACCAATCTGAGGATAGAAATTATTCTAGATAGATATTTTGAATGCTTTCTCTTGTGGGACTTGTTAATAAAAGCTTTTTAAAGCTGTTGATATAATCCCTATATTACATATCTGTAATACAAGATTAAAACAAGTCATGTGATATGTGACTTACTTTATTATTTATTATAATTTCGCCTTTGAGACTTAACCTTTAAACTGCCTGACTCATAAAAAAATGATTAGATTTGACGTCACTCTAAATCAGCTACTTTTTATCCGACGTATACATATTATATGTCATTCGAAAGAAAATCAAAAGTTCTGTAAGATGGTGCCCTCTTCAGAATTATTTTACAAGTAAAAAATCATTAAAAATGACCATATATGTCAAACAAAACCAAATCACCACCTCCTCATCGCCTTTTCTTGAATCTTATTGGCTGTCCAACTTCTGTCAGAAAGGGAAATGGCTGCCAAAAAGTAAAAAGATATGTTCATTTTGATTTTTATTACAAAAATGATAAACGAATGTTTACAACATTTTAAACAATATTTGAATTGAATTACAAATTATTATTGATAAAATAATACTAAAAATCAAATTATTTTAGAAAAATAGTTAAGATATTACCAATAATTATTTATTTATTGCTACATATTTATCATAATGTTAAAGTGAAAAAAAAATGATTGCGTCAGAAATGTTTTTTGGTTGGTTGAATAGCGGTTACTTTTATTTCACCGCAATTGAATATTTTTTAAATTATAAATCAAATTTTATTTTTGAAAAGACTTTCGTTTACTTTTGTAATCTGGAAAATTAGTAACATACTTTTTACAAATGAAACTAACGTATTTATATTATTAAAAGTGAATCTATTTTAACAATAGATTTTGTTAAAGTTGTGAGCTGGCCAATTAAAAGTTTTGACTTTTAACTCATTCGGCCAATTAAATAATAATCGTTGAAAAGGTTAAGGAATGTTGCTGAGGCTAATAATATATAGTGAAACTGAAGTGTTTTAGACCCATGTAGCTATTCAAGTTAGACCGCTGGATTTCAAGACATTTACATGTGTAAAAATTTCAGAATTTCTACTTAATAGTTACATATTAGATAAGTGCTGGCTTTGAGTTGGGCTTTTGATCTAATGTCTGAATGTCCTAGCATCTTATTGAACTGATCCAAAAGCACAAACCAGTCTGCGGTTAGGGACTATACTAAATAGAGATTTTGAATGCTTTTGCTTGTGGAACTTATCAATGAAAGTTTATTAGAGCTATTGGTATGCTTCCTATATATATATATATATATAAAAACCCCAAAAACAATTTTTAAAAAAAAAAAAATCAATATTTTTTTCTCCTCCCCCTCCCGCTCCCTTTTAGCTGGTTTCCTCCCCCCCCCCGGAGAGAAAAGAGAATAGAAAAAAAAATCCCCCCCCCCCCCAACAGAGCAAACCACCACCAAAAACTGACTTGGGGGGGGAAAGAAAAAGAAGGAGAATAATTTTTTTTTTTTTTTCTTTTATATAAAACAAATCTTACACTTGTTCGGCGGTTTTGGTATAGCACCATCTTTTGAACATATATATATATATATATATATATATATATTACATGACAACTGGAAATTACTATGAATTTATCATTTATCAGTGAGAGTATTAGAATATATATATTCTAACCTGGTCCGTATGCATCTTCACTTCCGGGCAGTATATTATATTAAATAAAAAACGGATTCTAGCTCAGTTAATAATTAATCAATAAAATATTCACCATTAAAATGAAATGTTTCACTAGCTCAATTTTAAAATATGAATGAGGTTCAGTTTATAAAAATAAATTAAATAAATATTTAATATTTTCATGAGGCTTGGAAGTGAAAATATAGGTGACAAGATAGATTACATTGAGCCAACATCCTACAGGATACTACCTCAATGACATAAGGAACACTACCCCCCTCCTTATTACTATTTCAAATAAATTAACTTAGAGTATTCTTACGACTTTAATAAATCATACTCATTCAGATTAAGTTAATAATTAAATCTTAATCTTCTATTCATAATAATTTAGCTCTATAAAAATCTTGGGTTCATAAAATTTATTCTAAGTTAATTAAAGTTTACGGTAGCAAAATATGAAAAGGGATTTTATGTCATAATCTACTACACTTAAATCAATAATAACAAATAATAATAATATTCTTCATTGTATAACTAATTTTGTATATCTTTTCTTTTCACTATATTTTTATTACCATAATAAAATAATATAATATAATCTTTGAACTTCATGTAATAATAATAAATACGTTGTAGAATTTGATAATCTGACAAACAAAAGTGTGTGGCAACTGATAGCATCTAATTCGATATACTATTATGATAACTAATTTATGACCATAAGATAATGTAAATGTGATTACTTAATAAATAGTCCAATTCTTAAAATAATTCTTTATTTATTTCTGTGCAAAAAATATTGTGTTTAATTTTATTAACTCTGTGTTCAATTTCATGAAGATGAAAAAATAATAAACTAAACACACAAATTTTGAGAAAAAACAAATTTTAACAAAGTTTATTATAACATTAACAACATAACAATTTATTTACACTATGACCATTTAAACATCTTAAAGATTTGTACCATTATAGATTCTTTATATTCGAACCTTATTAAGTCTTTACTCTGACTTAAATAATAAAAAAATGATTAAATAATATAATATTATTAATCTCTGTTTGACCAATCTTATATAAAAAAATTACATTTATTTAATCCTTACTCAAATATATTTTACATCCTTTAGCTATTATTCAAGTATGCTTTTTTTTTATTAAACATCTATAGAAACATAGTACAGATAAACATAAAATAATACTAATCGAAGACATGGATATCTTTTTTTTTTTACTAGACAATTTCACTTTAGCAATACTAACGATATTATGTAAAATATCTATTGATAATTTATTTCTAAATTATGGATATTATTATTCATTACACTGTATTTATTAACTATAATACATTTCATTATAACAATGTTATAGTACTATATAATTATAATTACTGATACATTCTCTATTATTGAATAAATATAAATTGTACCTAAACTTATTGTGTAGATCATTTTTACTTTATAGCATTATATTAAAAATATGCAGTACTCATTTTAAAAATTGAAATAAACATTTTAATATTATTTAATATTTCAAAAGCAACTTTGCTTTACATATTTTATTCTTAAGATCTTATATTTATTTTCAAAATAAAATAAATCTATAACATATTTTATGATTCTTTCATTTGAAGTCCATTGGATTTTCAATTCCAATTTATACAAATTCTATTTCTTCATACAAGTAAATGAACTCATCTCATTCCAAAAAAATGCATATCTTTCACTCTAAATCATCTATTATTTTTTAAATATACTATACTATACGATGTAGCTACTTTTTTGGAAATCAAGGTAGCGAATAGATTTGTAGGATGGGGAAGGAAAACTAGAATATAACTCATAACTCATACCAAATAAACATATACCATGGTACAGGGTATTTATAAAACTAGAGGCAAGACCTATTTTGTCTAATATCCTCAATTACTATAAATGATGCCAAGCTATTCCTTCAGCTTTATTGAACATCAATACTCCAAGAAAAATAAACACTATCGAAAATAAATATGCAATTACAGGGCTTTGTTAACTACATGCACATCTACAAATATTATAAAATAATATCCATATCCCTAAATATCCTAACTTAATAATCTCCTGGATTCATGATTACCATATTATTAATACCAGGTCACTATCCTATTCTTATTTTCTAAAGATTTATCAGGTCTTACATCGACAAATTACTAGCTTGCATATTCAAATAATAAATAAAATTCAACTATAATTAGAGCAATCTTACTAATCCATAAGAAAAGTTTTCTTTACTTTTTATTCTAAACTAATCAGATAATACTTGAACATCCAATAATAAGAACGTTTTTTTTACAAAGAATCACACAAATATTTAATTCTGTTGGCTTATATTACTATTATAAAATCATAGTATGCATAATCCAAATAATTCCTGATCTCACAATGTTTCAAAATGTTGTATAAAAATGTTTACATATAATTAAAACATTTATACTTCATTCATTATTATTCATAGGCAATCTTAAAAAAAGAAACAAAATATACATTATAAAATTATTAATATCCATTAGTTGTTACCAAGTGACATTAGCTCATCATTATCACTTTTGCAGTCTTCTTTTCTCCAACTAGATATAACATCGCATACATAAAAACAAAAAAAAAAAGCATCCAAGCTTCTATTTAAATGTTCTAATTTAAATTATTAAATATTATACTATAGGATTTTAATATCATAAATAATTAATATTCATGTTCCTAGCCTTATTAATCACAAATTTACATTTTAACTAAGTTAATAAATAAAAAAAAATCAAGACTATAATTACATATATCTTCAATTAACTGTTCAATTGATGAAAATTCTTGATAAAGTTCAAAAAATGTTTATTATTTTCTCGAGAGGTTTTTTTTTTTTTAAAATGTTCACTTCAAGAGAAATTTTACAATATCCCCTATTGCTATGCTTCTCTTGCTTGACAATGAACAATTGTCAGGTGGGTGGTAGTGAGCAATTAAAAAAAAACAATCAAAGTAAAAAATATATGATGTCTTTTAAATTTTGAAAATGAAACAAAATAATCATCAATCTATTCTGGAATATTTAATAAAATAATAGTTTATAACTTCTATAATCCATAATGATGCTTATTGAAATCATAATACTAAAAAATAATCCCATGAAGCATCTTAAATTTCCTATATAGGAGTAGTAATGCATTATGTTCCATTTGGTTTAACTTAATCTATCCGATAAACTTTTGCGCAGTATAAATATATTTCCATGGTTCTATCCTTTTATTTAATCATATATTCACATTCTTTATAGGTTTCTTCCTTAGTAAATTTATTTCCATTTAGTATTTATTTTCAGCGTTTCATTATTATTTTAATTTTCAGTTTTTTCAAAACAAACATTTATAAGTGCATATTAAACCCTTTTAGACTTTAGGTTTTTTTTTATAATATATACGCTTTAGTAAATATTCTCCTTGAGTTTTTTTTTTTTTAAATAATTTCTTGTAGAATTATTTAATGTTTCCTTCACAAAGAATATAACATTTGCTTTTTTAATATGATATTTCTATAAAATTATCATAAAGTATACTTGTCATACTGCTTCTTAATTTTGGACAAGCTTATCTTACAATATAAAATAATGTGTCTTTACTTGTAGACGGAAAACAGTTTTTCGATTTAAGTATCTTGTATCATGTCCATATTGCTATTTTATTTATTAGAACAGTTCTCTTGTTCAGCATTAATGAAACTGTATCAACAAATATTATACATTTTTAAAATATTATAAATTGAATATATTTTACTTCTTGGTATATTCATTTTATTATCGTGAAGTTATAAATTAGATTTTTGATAAAATACTTTTGGTAATGGAACTTTTTAAAGAATTAGCAACACATATTAAATGAAGTTATTAAAATATTTTGTTTAGTTTACACTCTCTTTTTGTAAAATAATTTTTTTTAAATATCAATTAGCTTCGCAAATAAAAATTAGAAGAGAGCATTAAAATTGTCTAAAATAATAAAATTAAAATTACAATCACCTTGATAGCTTCTGATATGATTCAGCTACCTTTAAAACATTATTAATAACACATTGATAAATCAACTGCAATGGTATTTATACCCTGTAAGAATACCTTATCCTATTGGTTGATTCTTACTTTTATTTCATACCAAATTTGCATATGTTTCAGATTTACACAATTTAAATCTCAAAATAAAAATTATGACGTATTAAAACTTAAAAATATTACTTAAAAATATTAATCTTAAATCAATCATTACTTTACTAAATTGATTAAATACCTTTAAAATAACTTTTAAAACAATACTTATTGAATTATACCACTTTTAATATTTAATTTATCTATTTTTATTTTAACAAAATATTTAACATTTTATTAACTGTACTCATCTTTATTGCATTATTTAAACATGTTATAACAACAGTTAACTTAATATTTATTATTAGCTTTATGCTAGGTAATAATTACATTTTACTCTATAATGCAATTCTACAATATTTTAAACTTTACAAATAAATTCTAGCAAGTGTGTGTAACTCTATATTACATAAGTCACATGATTAATAATCAAGACAGACTATCAGATTTTTCTCTGTCTGGGAATAAATAATAATTGCTACACTTAGTGTATTAAATAAAACAATACAATTATAAAATTTGGAAAAATAACTTAAAAAATATAGAATCAAATACAACTTTCACTACCATAAAACTTACTTTTTTAAAATATGCAATATTAATTATGATTGTTAAAATATGATTATAAATTTAAATATAATATTTACTTAATTATAAGTTTTAAAACTATTAAAATTGAACTTTTTAACATTCTTTTAAATATTTATAGGTGTGTTATTTATTATGGCCAGCTTTTGCAACCATATGAAATAATATTTTTAGCTTTATTTAACTATTCTTAAGTGATTCATTATAATTTTATGCATTGCATATTTTAATTTAGCTTTAAATTGTACTTTAAGATATTATTAACAAATTATAATCAACACATCAAGAGAACATATTCTGAAATTTAAAATTTTTAGTAATTTACTGCGATAAGCTATTTCTGATCTATAGAAAAGGGCACAATATATATATTGATATGAAGATTTTCACAGATTGCATATATAAAAAACATATTTAGCAGTTCATCCATGTTAAAAAAATTAAATGTTAATATACTGACATTTCAACTTGATTACACATGTCATCTACCTTTTATCATGAAGTAGATGACTTGTGTGATGAAGGCAAAATGTCAGTATATTAATATTTAAATTTTTTAACACTAATATTTAAATTTTTTAACACAGATGAACCCGCAAAATTATATATATATATATATATAAAGGAGAGAGGTTGCCTTGACAACAGTGAGAAATATTGATTACTATCTATGTTGGCATGCTTAGGTGTTGACAGGTTTCTAATGTATATATATATAAATGCAAAACCATAAAACAATACAATACTAGATTAAATTTTAAAAATTTTACCAAAATCCTTACCCAACCATGGTTTTATCTACTACAAATAGACCTTCTCAAGTGAAAATCAATCTAAAGGAAAACATATATATATATATATATATATATATATATATATATATATATATATATATATATATATATATATATATATATATATATATATATATAACAAACAAACCTTCCCATAATTCACTACAAATTCCATGTAGTAAAATAACTAAATAGCTGATGTTTCAGTACAATAATAAGTACCTTCCTCAGAGCATCCTCTTTCTCAAATCATAGGATTGCATGTGAGATTTAAAAGCATTATTTTTATTTCTTTTTCTCTTCATTTTCAAATTATATTTGTTGAGAAGCATTAAAAATTAGATTGTCTTCCAATAGCTTTTTTCAAATGTTATTAATATTCTTTAATTAACACTTTTCTTTTAAACTCTTGAGCCTTTTAAAAATCTTTATGGCTCTTTTTAGCAATCTCTGGTCATATTGTTCACTTTTTACTATAATATTTGTTTTATCAAAATTGATATCATGATTACTTAATTTTACATATATATGAATGATAGTCTTTTCAAATTTATCTGTGTATGATTTTGCATAATGAATATGTCCACATTTTACTTGATTACATACAATTAATTGTGTGCTGAATACAATATTGTAAAGTTGGATGTTGAAACCTTGTAAATACTGGTTTATGACAGTGATAAATTTTCAACAATATAAAAAGTCTTATATAAGATTGAAAAATAGTCAGAAAATTTTTACAATAATATATTTTAATAAATATTTTTATTTTTACACAATTTGTCAAAATAGCATATGAGTGAAGATTGTTTTGTTGCCAAAGACATTACAATAATAAGTTGTTTTTTAAATATATATTTCAAATAGGAAAAATGTTGCATGTATCATCAAGTTTATTGATACAATTTGATGTTTTACATATCCCAATAGCTCCTCTACTCTTATATTTAAAGAGACTGCTACATCTGGATAAAATCCTGGTATTAGAGAAATAAATATTGTGATCTGTATCCATAACATGGAGTAAAACTTCTAATGACAATGAATGTTTTAACTGCATTAGCATGTATATATCGTTTAATACTGGTGTGACAATTGCTTATACTTATATAAAAAGCTTAACCATTGCGATAATATATTTTATAAACATTATGAAACTTCAAAGATTTTGATTCTTTAGGCTTGGCTATGATTTTAACAAGTTTTTTATAAGTAGTATATATTGTTTTTATGTTGTAACATTTTAGAATATGTCCATAACTTGTCTGCAATTCCTTTTTTATATGGGACACAAATCCTAGTGGTACTTTTTGGGTTTATGTTTTGATTATTTGGGGCTTGATTTAAGACTTGGTGAATAACTTTATTATTATAAATATCAGCTAATAAAATACTATTTTTATGATTTTTTTCTTCTGTCAAATCATGATTTATCTGAAAAATAAATTGCTCTATCGAAAAATGTTTTGGATACAGAAAAAAAAATCTGTCTTGGATGATGATCTGAAGAAAGTTGAAATAATGTCTATGTGCATAGTTTAATTTGTTTCTTGGTGACGCCAGCCTTTATCTGCATTGCAGCATTAAATAAATTGAAACATCTTTCTTAAGATTTAGGAGTCTTTTGTGATTTTGGATCTTTTTACAGTAGTAAAATTAGCTGCAAATAACTTAAGCATTACTGATCATCACAAATTTTATTTAATTGGAATTGACATTTTTTTAGATATTTAAGAAGAAAAAAAATTAATATGTATATAGAACCTTGATTTTGTCATAAATATGCTGCCAGTGTAATATATATATATATATATATTGTAACGGGTGTACTGTTTACAATATATATATATATATATAATATTACAAATCGATGTCTGTATTTCTTCAAAATAATATACGTAAAATTATAAATAAATATTTGAAAATACAGTACTTAAAAGTTTATAAAAAATATATGTATAACTGTCACTTAGAAGCGCTTTTAACTAACTTGTAGCTTTTTCAACTATCACTTTTAAAATGTCAGCTTTCCCATAATTCCATGATGTCAACTTTTCCATAATTCTGTGATCTTAACATTTGCTGCTTGCCTATTAATTAAATCTTGTTCATATTTATATATTAACATCATCTCCTTAATTTTCCTTTTATTATTATTTCTTTCAGTTTCCAATATTTTTACGTTGTTATAATTAAAATCAAAACCATATATACATCATTTATTATGGTCATAAAAGACAAAAGCTGATAAAGTATAATTATTTTTAAAATTTTGTTTTGTATTTTGAATCATTTTAAATAATAATAAGTGCTCTTTTGCTCTTTTTTCCATTGTGCACCTCAATTCACCTATATATCCACTGCCACACCTACATGTCCATTTGTAAATGATACAATTTTTATTTAGCAATAAAGTTTTATCTTTTGAATTGCTTATTAATTTATATAATGTAGGTGGTGCATAAAATGCAATATTGCATATTCCTTTATAAATTTTCTTAATGAAACTTGCCTGTTGATTCAAATTACATGGTATTAATATCCACAGTTTTTTTATCAGAAGAATTAACATTACTATTAATATTTTTATATTTAGAAGTATATTTTTAACAGTATAATGAATACAATGATGATTGTATCCAACATTTAACCATTCATTATAATAAATTTCAATATTTTTAGTTTTATCTGATGCATATTTACAAAGGTTATCATTTCTAAATAAAAAAAGGATTTAAAACCTGCAGTTTTATGTGACATTGGTACTTTTGATTCATACAGAATTTATCTTCTTTTTGCTATTGGTTTAAGAGTCATATAGGAATCCAGTTTATCATTGTTTCTAGTTATCTTGAGATCTAAAAATTGAACACTCATTGAATGTTCATCTGTTTTAATCCACTTTAAGCCCTTTATATTATTTAGTTCATTAAACAAATCATTAATAGCATTTGGCTTTCCACAAACAAAAACATCATCAACATATCGATTGTATAAAATAATATCTCTCTGATAATTTTCCTTTTTTAAAATATTTTCTTTATATGCAGATATCACAAAATTACATATTTGGGCAACTGTAGGAAGACTCATGGTTCACCCATTATTTATTTTATAAAATTTGTGCTTAAAAATTGCATAAAAGTTATTATCAATAAAGTTTAATGTTTCAACAATAAATTTTATTATTTTAACATTAGACTTTTTTTAACTTTAATGCATTATTAATTAATTCAATAGAAGTCATTCTGTCAATTGATCCATACATTTCACTGACATCAAAGATACAAATTACATCATGACTATCAATAACAACAATATCAATTTTACCAACAAAATCAAATGATGAACATATTGCATACATATCAAAACCAAGAATTTTCTGTTACATTTTCTCAATTAATTTACATGTTTCATAATAAAATGTATCCCAAAATCAATCATTAATCATAATGGTTTTTTTTCTTTATGCAATTTTATATTTGAAAACATTCTAGGATATACTGCAGCTGAGGGATAAATCCTATATTAAGTACTATTATCAATTACATTATTTTTGGCTTTTTTTAAATGTTATTAACAAATTGAGCATGTAAACTTTCAATATTTACTGTATTAACCTTTATAAAATTAAGAATACTCATTTGAGCAATAACTTTATTTTCGTAATCTGATTTTAGTAACAATCACATAAGAACCTTTATCCTCTTTTATACACACAAGATTATTTTCAGATGTAAATTTTCTAAATTTAGAAATTTGTTCATTCCAATTATTATTTATTGCAAATTTAAAATTCTTTTCTTTTACTTTTTTAACTAAATAGTTTCAAACTTTTGAATCACATTTAATTACTCCCAATTCAACAGCAGACTTCAATTCCAAATCACAATCTTTCCATTGCCCACCAACATATTTTACACCTAGATTTAAAATATATTTTTCTTGAAAATAGAGATCCACACCAGCCCAATTAACAAAGTTATTATCTTGAAGTTTATTTTCAAATTGTTTCTTAAACAAAAAGTTAATTTTCTTATTAAATTTCTTACATAGTCTGTTATAATATCAATCAAAAAATACTGAAGAACTACTCTTAAAATTGTACCAGCCATTTCAATTATTCAAATCAATCAAATAATTATGCCATTTCAATTATTCAAATCAATCAAATAATTCAAACTTTTTAAATAATGTCTTTTATCAAAGATTAGATATTCACACAAAGAAATAATATTATGCAGCATATTGTTTTATACAACAACGTATAAGACATATTAAATTTTTATCTGACAACAATTTCGGAAAACTTTTAACATTTTACAATTATATAAAAACTGCAACCTACATTTTAAAGTAATTATTTTGTAGGTTACCTTCTGCCATTCCTTGATAATTCACATATCATTTCTAGAACTCATTTTCATTAATATATTATAATAATATTACAAATCGATGTCTGTATTTCTTCAAAATAATATACGTAAGTTTATAAATAAATATTTGAAAATACAGTACTTAAAAGTTTATAAAAAATATATGTATAAAAATATGTAGATATCAATACCATATATTTTGAATCAACAGACAAGCTTCATTAAAAAATGTATAAAAGAATATATAATATTGCATTTTATGCACCACCTACATTAAATAAATTAATAAACAATTCAAAATATAAAACTTTATTGCTAAATAAAAATTGTATCATTTACAAATGGACATGTAGGTATGGCAGTGGATATATAGGTGAATCGAGGTGCACATTGGGAAAAAAGAACAAAAGAGCACTTATTATTATTTAAAAGGATTCAAAATACAAAACAAAATTTTAAAAATAATGATACTTTATCAGCTTCTTTCTTTTATGACCATAATAAATCATGTATATATGGTTTCGATTTTAATTATAACCATGTGAAAATATTGGAAACTGAAAGAAATAATAATAAAAGATAAATTAAAGAGGCGATGTTAATATATAAATATAAACAAGATTTAATTATTAGGTAAGCAGCAAACATTAAGATCACAGAATTATGAGAAAGTTGACATCATGGAATTATGGGAAAGCTGACATTTTAAAAGTGATAGTTGACAAAGCTACAAGTTAGTTGATAGTGCTTCTAAGTGACAGTTATACATATATTTTTATAAACTTTTATGTACTGTATTTTCAAATATTTATTTATAAATTTACACACAAACACACACACACATATATATATATATATTAAAAAATAAAGTAATTAAAATTTGTTAAAAAGAGCAAAACATATAAACATCACTTAGGATAGTTGAAACAACTCCTAAGTGACGATTATATTTTTTGTTCTTCTTAACAAATTTTAATTACTGTATTTTTTAATATTTATTTATAATTTTAGGTATATTATTTTGAAAAAATACAAACATCGATTTGTAGTATTACTATAATATATATAAATATAAAACTACATTTCCATATTCTGCCATTCTAAATAGTAGTAGGAAAAAATATTCATACAGATGTGAAATATGAAATATAATATTTTACTGAGTGTATATATATATATATTAAAAAAAAAAACAAAAACCCCTATCTACCACACTCTCCCTAAATATAAACACACAATTTCATAGATTATCTTAACAAAAAACACATATATTATTATCAACTTACAATATCTCAACCTAAAAATTCAATGTCTATTAAACTCATTTATAAATTTTATAGTATTTGTAAATTCTTATTAATTTAAACCATAACTGGACTAGAAGATGTAAACATGTTAATGCAGTTAAGCAACACTCATCAGCAGCAGCTCTCTCACTCTGTCGTATGGATTCAGATGATAGAAATGACCCTCTCTACTGATGTAAAATCTAAAAATCCATTAAGATACAGAAAAGATTAAATTGTATCTATAAACATGATGAAACATGTAAACTTCATTGTATTTGAAAGAATTATTTTTTAAAAACCATTAACCAAAATATTTTCTGATTTGTATTTTACTTTTTCAATTTTGAGTACTTGTTTTTTTTTTAGATTGATGGAACAATAATGTGTCTCTATAACTGTCTTTATAATATTCTATTTATAACCCAGTTGATGGATTTCTACTGTGATCAAGTGAACAGTTTTGTATATTTATAATCAAATCATACACAAACGAATGTGCAAAATAAATCATATATATATACACCTGGGTCTCAGTTTATGTGGTAGATAGGTTCCTCAGAAAATGTGCACAAAAGAAATCGCACAAAAATAGACTTAACTTATCTTGAAAAATGGGGGATAAGTACTGTAATTTTCCAAAAATCACATAAAAGCAAATCAACAATGTAAAATTACTTTAAAATTCGCATAAAAAAATAAAAAAATAAAATATGACTAACAAAAACTTCAAATTTGAAAAAAAATTGATAGAAGACAAGCTTATTTTTACTTTTTTTATTAACTACAGTATTTAATTTTATTCACAACAATATATATTTATGTGTAATTTACATTTTTTCATCATGTAGGGTATTTTAAACATTATCACTATTTGAGACATTAGATTTGTCATGTGATGATGTGATGTCCTGTAGTTTTCCTTAAATGAAATCAAGAATCTCTCATCAATTATGCCCAGATAAACCTGTTAGCTACTTTATTTTTCATTCCCCAGTCAAAGTTTTTTCCATATTGTGCTCCATCCATTTCCACAACATAATCTTTGTCAACTCTATGGCCTTTATATCTAAATCCCATTAAATTGCTCTCATAGTGGATTCACCCAAACTAAAACATTTTCCAATCACTGTTGATACTTTCCATTTCACTAAGTGATCTAAAATTGAAACTTTTTTTCCCAAAGAAATTCACTTTCTTGAATGTTTTTTCCTCTCAATTAGGGTGAACTAAAAGTTTAAAATAAAAATAAGATCTTAGACTTATGATAATAAAAAGACATCTACTCACTGCTGTTGAGAAAAATTGAATTAAAACTAACAAAAATTAAATTCTTATTTTTGTCTTTACTTTTTGACTTTTCAATTTCATTTAAAAATCAAATTTCATTGTTTCATGATCACATTACATAATTTTTAAATTGTTAATTACAATTAAAAACCAGATTTTAAGTTTTATTTGGCAAATTTAATTATGCCCAATGCTGTTACCCATCTTTTAAAAATAAACTTGCAGACACTGAATGATTAATTGATTACATACTCTTTTTTTAAATAGCAAAAATAGAATGTGATTTAAAATGAAAAAACAACAATATGCATAGTATAGGCATCTATAACATTTGAACAGATTTACATTATAATCTTGTAAAATTTAATGTGTGTATATAAAATGGGGAAATCCAGATTTTAAGTGAATTCAGAACTTCTTTATTGCATAAAATCTATTACATTACTGTTATAAAGCACTGAAAATATTGAAATTATTAGATCGTAGTTGAACTCTGACATGTGAGTGCGCAAAATGTATAATATTTAAAATAATAGTGCATTGTTGAAACTTGACTTTTGAACTAATAATTTTTATAGCATAAAAGAAAACCGCATACAATGATATTAAGAAGAAACATGAATCGCATAACTTTAAAAATCACATTAAATAAACCTGCATAAAACTAGACCTGGGTGTATATATATATATGATAAATAAAAAGGATACATTTTCAAAAAATGTAAAAACAATTTATTTTGCTTTGCAATTACTTGTCTATTATATGGAATAAAAATAAAATTGAAAACAAAAACTGTAAAAATTATAGAGAAAACAATAAAATTAATTTTATTTTTTGGGATTTAATTATGGGTGATTGCAAAACGTTATCTTTGTTCTTATTAACGTTTTGATGTTTTTTTTTTTTTTCATTAACCAGTTGTTTTAATTTTACTCATAATTATTTCTCATAAAATATATTAGAAACAAACATGCAATGACAGATACAAAGAAAATAATGCAGAAAGGGAATGTAGTGTCTATCACTATTATTATTTAGTAATGTTTTACATTATTAAGGTATAGAAACGTATTTGATAAACTGTGATTATCTATATTTGAAAATGTCAAGGCTGTCAAGAGGAATCTTTTAGAGAGAACATCAACATCCAATAATATTTGACTTTAAATTTAACATATATTTTTTGATAGTTCCCATTGATATTTGTTGCGTATTTTTTTTACTTATGTGTTGAAATTAATCATCTTATAGCGTATGTGAATCATTATTGTCAAAAGTTGTCTATTTTTTTTTTTTACAATTTGTAGTGGTTCAAAAAGTAAATATCAGTCACTACTAGAAACTTTTTTAAAAAGATTAATGATTACAATATACTTACATATGTTAAAAAATATTGTAATAGGGTAATGATACAAATGACATATTATCCAGATACATCTGTGTATGATTCATAGTACCATTATACACTGTAAAGATGTTTGTATAATAAGGAAACGATAATTCTTACACAGATAAACCTGGAAATCAGTTACACACACATTTCACACACACACACATATATATATAGGCAGAAACGTTTGGTCTACAACGTGTGTGAAAATAACATTTTATGTTAACATGTTTTTATGTATATATATACACATACATTATCAATTTATACGTTTAGTTAGTTTTATAGATATTTACTAGTTTTTCTCAGATTTTAACGCACACTTGAATTTCTTCTTTTACTTTTAAATTACATTATCATGTAATTGCCTAGCAGTAGAGAAAAATTCAAGGAGTTTATGTCAGCTGTAACATTAAATAAATTGAAACATCTTATGATTTAGAAGACGTTTGGGGTATTGGATCCCTTTGCAGTAGTAAAATTCGTTACAAATAACTTAAGCACCGCTGAACATAACAAACGATCTTATTTGATCACAGTTAAATTTTCTTTTTTTAGATATTTAAGAAAAAAATAATAATTTAATATATATATATATATGTATGACTTGTTTTCATCAAAAATATACTTCCTATTGTAATATATATATATATATATATATATATATCATTATCAACAATTATCAATCCACTGCAGGATGAAGGTCTCACCAAGTTTAATCCATCTTCTCTGATCTTTAGCTTCTCTTCTCCACATCACCCCTGCACACTTTCTTATTTCATCCATCCATCTCACATGTGGTATCTTTCTGGGTCTTTTACAATCTCTTGGAATCCAGTTTAAAATTTCAATTGTCCATCTATGATCATCTCTTCTAACAATATGTCCAGCCCAACTCCACTTCAATCTTTTAATTTTTTCAATGAGGTCAGTAACACCTGTTTGTTTTCTTACCCATACATTGTGTTTACGATCTCTTCTTGTTACTCCCAACATACATCTCTCCATATTTCTTTGAGTAATCTGAAGTCTATGGATTGCTCTTCTATTAAGTGTCCAAGTCTCAGATCCATAAGTAAGAACTGGTAAAACACATTTGTTAAAAACCATCCTTTTCAAACACATAGGCATATTTCTTTTTAGTATCAAGTTATCTCTACCAAAAGCACTCCAACCAAGTTTAAATCTATGATTAATTTCCTCCATTATGTTTCCATCTGTATTAATAATCTGACCAAGGTATTTGTAACTGTTAACTTCTTCTAATTCATAATAATCAATCTTTATTTTCTTATTTTGAGCAAATCGATTAAACATTACTTTAGTCTTTTTAACATTTATCTTTAGTCCTACTTTCCTACTTTCATCTGATAATTCCTGCAACATTTCCTGCAGATCTGAAACATTATTTGCAAAAACAATTACATCATCTGTGAAATCTAAATGACTTAAATAACCACCATTTACTTTCACTCCTTTAGTTTCCCATTTTAATCCACAAAATACTTCTTTCAGCACTGCTGTAAAAAGTTTTGGAGATATGGAGTCACCTTGTCTTACACCTTTCTCAATGTTGCCTTTCCCAGTGTTATTATGTAATCTAATTGTTGCTGTTGCATTTTTATAAATATTCTTTAAAATATGACAATATCCTGGATCTATACCTTGATGATTCAATGCTTTAATCACTGAAGAAATGTTTATAGAATCAAATGCCTTTTCATAATCTACAAATCCTAAGCATAATGGCAACTCATATTCATTTGTCCTTTCTATAACTTCTCTCAATACCTGGATATGATCTACTGTACTAAAACCACTTTTAAATCCAGCTTGTTCTCTTGGTTGGTGGAAATCCAATGTTCTCTGTAGACGAGTAGTAATTATCTTGGTAAAAATTTTATATAAAACTGATAAAAGGCTGATAGGTCTGTAATTTCTAATATTTTCTTTATCACCTTTTTAAAATATTAATATTATTACTGCATTCTTCCAATCATCTGGTACATCTTTATTATTTAGACATTTGGTATATCTTTGCTATAAAAAATTTCTATTTCTTCACCTGCTTCTTTTAATATATCAATTATAATTCCATCATTACCTGGAGTCTTTCCTTTCTTCATACATTTAATTGCATGTCTCACTTCTTCATTTAAAATTGTGGGCAATTTGGAAGATGTAATCGATATAGGAGGTACTTGTTCTTTATTACTATATAATTCTTGATAAAAATCTTCTACCAATTTCATGATGTCATCTCTCCTTTTAGTAATAATTCCATCTTTTTTTCTTATTGCAGATATAAATTTCCTACCAATACCAAAATGTTGTTTTACATTCTTAAGACTTTTATTTTCTTCTACAGCTTTCCTTGCTAGTTCAGAGTTATACTTTCTTATATCATTTTCAACTCTTTTCCGCACCATTTTACAAAATTCAAGATATTCAATTCTTTTTAATGCATCATTTTTGTATATCTTCATATTCCTTCTTTTTTTCATAAATTCTCTAGTCTCAGTAGAAATTTTATTGGTCAATTGCTGTTTCTTTCTACCAGCTATCTTTGTTGCAGTTTTCAAAAGTGTATCAGTTATTTTCATATTAATTTAATTCAAATCTGAATCATGTTCAAAATCTATTAATACTTGAAACCGATTTGTAAGTTCTAATTTAAATGCATTAGAATGTTTCTGAAGATTAGGAATATCAACTGTAAATATTGTTTTTCTTAATAATTTTTGTCTCTCTAGTTTTACAATAACACGTATCTTACACCTTACTAATCGATGATCACTTCCTGTGTTACATTTATTAAGAACATTACAATCTTGAAATATGTATTTCCTGTTAGTCAAAATATAATCCAATTCTGCTGTACCTTCATTTGGATGCTTCCATGTCCATTTCCTTTTAATATTTTTCTCAAAAAAAGATTTCATAATATAAAGTTTTTTTTCTTTTTCTGCAAACTCTACAAGTCTATGTCCTCTCTCATTTCTATTACCATAACCAAAATTACCCACAGCACTTTCATCTTTCATTTTTTTACCAATTCCAGCATTAAAGTCTCCCATAACAATTTTAAAATGGTGTTTATTCTGATCAAATGTGTTTTGTACATCCATATAAAAATCTTCTATTACTTCATCACTATGAGAACTTGTTGGGGCATAAACCTGAATTATCTGCATTTGGTATTTGCTATTAAGTTGTATAACTAATCTTGCCACTCTATCCAATATGCCATCAATCTCCACAATATTGTTTTTCCACTTTTTATTTATAATGAATCCTACTCCACTTGTATTTCCAATATTTGTACCTTTATAATAGAGTATATGTCCACTTTTTAAATCAATTGTCTCTTCACTTTTTCTTCTAACTTCACAAAGTCCAATAATGTCCCATTTAATATAAGATAGTTCTTTTTCTAATTCTTGCAATCTTCCTTCACTTGAAAGTGATCTGCAGTTGTAAGTATTTAAATAAAAAGTCGTCATCAAATGGCAGCCTGGGTCCGCAATCAGGGGATTCTTAGCACCCTCCGCTTTTGGCCACCAACCGCTGCCTTGGTTGGTAACTTTACAGCCTCCTGGGAATAAGAGCCATGCTATATATATATATATATATATATAATACTTGGACGTCTGTTATTTTGATAAATACTATGACAGAATCTAAATACTATTACTTTCAATTAATTTAAAAAAAATCTAATTATATTTTTGATATTCTAGAATCATAATTCGGATTATTAGATAAAAAAGGAAAATAAAACAACAGCATTTCACAGTTAAAATTTTGTAAAATCCTGTGTTTTGCTTATTTGAATACTACTGGTTCCCTGATTGATCATATATTATTATTATTATTATTATTATTATTATTATTATTATTATTATTATTATTATTATTATTATTATTATTATTATTATTATTATTATTATTATTATTATTATTATTATTATTATTATTATTATTATTATTATTATTATTATTATTATTATTATTATTATTATTATTGATATTATTATTATTATTATTATTATTATTATTTTGCAATAAACAAAGCCTCCATAATCTTTCACTTTCTATCATTACTTTCTTTACAATGCACTTCAACTATACCGGAATCCAAACACGTCATATTTCTTTTCATAACTAAAATTTAGATTCATTTATTAAATCAGATGTAGCTTTTTTGTATGTCAACTGTTGTCAACGCAATAGAAAGAAGTTTAAATAAGCCTTCTTAAACAGGTACACATAACCTGTTTTGAATGCAGACTAATAAATAGCCATTATAACATTAGAAATTGCAATTATCATTTTCAAATTGCACCCAAAGTATTACAATAATGTTCAAGGCAAAATAAATGTTTGTAGGTAACCATTAGGAATCAGTAAACACTTAGCCAATCCCAATATACATAACAATCAAGAACTTCAAACTGTTGACAAGGCAATCTCGTTTTAGCAATAGAAGTGGATAATATATATATATATATATATATATATATATATATATATATATATATATATATATATATATATATATATATATATATATATATATATATATATGGGCAATCCAATTGGCTAAATCCCACTGCACACATGCTATTAGATTGATTCAATTTATTTATTTGATTATTATTAATAATAATCAATATAAATTTAGTGCTAAAGCACATGAAATTATAAAATGTTGGCTATGGGATTTTCTATTATTGCAGTTATTTTTATTTAATATTGACATCTAGAGACATAATAAATTTCTTCCTGTATTAAATCAATATAAAAACTGTATGAATATGCTTTGATATGTACATCTTAGCCATGTTGTTGATTATATGTTTGATGAATTAATTAAAATATACTTATATTTTGTAATAACTTGTATATTTATATTTTACGTTTGTCAGGACATGTGTTCGAACCCAATCTGCAAAATTAGTTTGTACTGAGAGGCATGATATTAAGCGAAAGGTAAAAGAAGCATACTTTATAGCTGATGACTCTTTCGCCATTAATCGTAAGGATGCATGTTTTGCGATATCTAAAAGATGGTCTTAGTGACTCATTTGCATATAATTTGCATATTAAATTTATTTATATAATGATTCCAAAGAATGGATCATAACTGGTTACGAATATCAGAAGTACATCTTGAAAGCGCTCAGCCATTTAATTTAGTTTTCAATTTGTTGTTATAGCTTTACGTTGGAAGTGTGAAAGCACGATTTAATATAATTATATTTGACAAAAAAGTGTGAAAGAGTTGAAATTTATCGTTTAGATTTTAAAATAAAGCAGTGTCTTAATTTTGTATTGTAAAATGATAGTTAATACTAAGAAAGTATCACAAATTTATCAAGAAATTTATTTAAATAATGTTTCTTGTGATATCAAATTGTTACATACAAAAAAAAAAAAGAAACAGAGTAAACAAAATCAGTGCTTAAATTTACATATAATGTGACAGCTTTTAAATTATATATTTAGAGACGATTGTGTCTATTACCAAACATTCCTAAAATCATTAATGTTTTTCATATATTTGAAAACTGATAATATTATAGAAATAACAGCAATAAAAATAATATTATGTTAATTCATTTTATTTTATTTTAATAACGTTTATACAATTTAATTAAATAAATAATTATTTGTTTAATTACTAGATAAGTCATACTTTTATTACAATATCATTATTTGACTTCCTTAAAATAAATCAATATGATATCACTTTAAAGAATACACATTTAATAAAAGTGTTACATAGAAAATAGGAATTCAAAATGTTCTCAATAGAACATTTGTCAATTTTATTTGTTTAGAAACCTTTAAATCTAACAACGACAAAATGTTTTAAGTTTTGTTTAAGTTTAAATAACAGAAATACCAACACTATTTATACATATACACATAACAAAGATTTTCATGACTAAAAATGAAATTAAATATTATTTTATAAAATATCACATATCACTAATTATAGTAGGATATATATTATCATTAAAAAAATTCTGCTTAAATTCTGCAAATAAATCCTACTGTGTTAAAGTCTTAAAATTTCTCCACAGAAATAGGCTCTAAATATATTAATAAAGTTTCATTCATCTTTATCCCGTAATTAACACAAAGAATTATACTTTAACTTTCAATTTAAAACAATGCATTTAATGAAAAATACTTATTCTTTTGTCATATGGCCAATTAATGTTTACAAATTTAATATAATTTATAATATTTCATTTATAATAGTCTGTGTTTGATAGCATGATGAGAAATAAAAATGATTTAAGTTATAATTAATATTTTCTTCATTTATGAAGCAATATTGGATTTTTGTTTAATCAGTTACATTTTATTGAAGTATTGTCATAACTTTTGGGAAATGTACATTTTGATATATGTCATTAATTTTAGTAATGTTATAACATAAACTATATTCTAGCATAATTATTATTACATGACTGAAATAAGAAATATTAAAAAAATCCAATATATTTAAAGAAATTTAAAAAGAAATTTGTTTTATGTTAGCAAAATATATTTTTCCCCCTTGATTTCTTTATATCAGATTAAATTCTTTTAAAAACAGAATATAATTACAAATATAAAGTATATTTTATATATTTTTTTTTTTTAAATAAATAAAAATTATCTTGAGATATAAAATTTCATGAGTGTGTGTGCTTAATTAAAAAAAATAGATATATTAATTTTTTAAATAAAAATCAAATTTTATATCGGTGCTAGATATAATCTTTAGTTTAATAAATAATTGGTAATTATCTTTACTACATTTATCTAAAAAGGATCATATCAGAGTTGTGGGTGGAGTGAGTTTGACACTTGTAAATCAAAATGTAATAAAACTTTATCTTTGAAATTTTTCTGGCTTTGCAAATAACAAAACAAATGCCAACAATGTATGTATCTTGATATCTGAATGATAACTCATGCATGTTAGATCATTTTTATTTAGTTTTAAAAAAAATTATTTAGGGAGAATACACCTGGGTCTCATTTTATGTGATAGATAGGTTCCTCAGAAAACATGTGCAAACAAAATCATGCAAAACTAGACATAACTTACATTGAAAAAGAGGGATGTGGTCTGTGATTTTTCAAAATTTGCATAAAAGCAAAGCACCAATTTAAAATTACTTTAAAATTCGCTCAAAAAAAAAAAAGAAGGAAATAAAATATCACTAATAAAAAATTTCAAATTTGAAAAAAAATTGATACAAGACAAACTTTTATTTAATTTTATTCAAAATAATATATTTTTATGCATAATTTACAGTACAGTAATTTACATTTTTATACATGTTTTAATTATTATCGCTACTTGCTGAAAAACACGTTCATTTGCAAACTGGTAAAAAAATCAATTTTTCACAAGAGAAAATACAACTAGCACCAACTTCACACTCATGTTGTGTCAATAGTTTTCTGGTGACAACATAATTAGTAATTAATCTTTGAGATGATGATTTTATTAATTTAACCGTTAAGCATCACATGTTCACATTTCCTATACTAGCACACTAATTGTTGATAAACAGAGCAAAACTCTCCATACAGTATTGCCACCTGTGCTAAACAGAGTAATCAATGGATTCCAGAAGGCTTGTGCATAAAATCCCTATCTAATGCCTACTCATCCAATATCCCCAGACTAGTTTCTGGCTTGTGGCCTTCATCAGTGAGGAGCTTTGGATCTGAGAGCACTGCATCTAGATCTTAGGATCTAATGCAACCCTCTAGCAACCACCTTTTATCTCTACTTAACTACAAAACTATAGGAATGAGTTTTGCTCTGTTTATTGAGCTTAGATTAAAAATATTTTTTTGTGTTTTTAATTTCATTCTCATAATTTTTTAGTTAAGTAGAGATAAAAGATGGCTGTTAGAGGGTTGTATTAGATCCTAAGATCTAGATGCAGTGCTCTCAGATCCAAAGCTCCTCACTGATGAAGGCCACAAGCCAGAAACTAGTTTGGGGATATTGGATGAGTAGGCATTAGATAGGGATTTTATGGACAAGCCTTCTGGCATCCATCGATTACTCTGTTTAGCACAGGTGGCAATATTGTATGGAGAGTTTTTCTCTGTTTATCAACAATTAATGTGCTAGTATAGGAAATGTGATCATGTGATGCTTAATGGTTTAACACCAATCCTGCCTAATAGGATAGTGGTGGCTATGGTTGTAAAAGAGCCAAAGACACCAAAATGTATGGGTGCTGAACTAAGTTCAGACCCATATGACTATATGAGCTATTGAGCTTAGATTGAAAATATTTTTGTGTTTTCAATTTCATTCTAATAGTTTTGTAGTTAAGTAGAGATAAAAGGTGATTGTGAGAGAATTGCATTAGATCCTATGATCTAGATGCAGTGCTCTCAGATCCAAAGCTCCTCACTGATGAAGGCCACAAGCCAGAAACTAGTTTGGGGATATTGGATGAGTAGGAATTAGATAGGGATTTTATGCACAAGCCTTCTGGAATCCATCAATTACTCTGTTTAGCACAGGTGGCAATACTGTATGGAGAGTTTTGCTCTGTTTATTAAGATTTTATTAATTGTTTATGAAACTAACAACTAAAAATTAAATTCTCATTTTTGTCTTTAATTTTTTAATTTTCAATTTTGTTTAAAAATCAAATTTCACATCACATTAATTTCAAATCACCATAAGTAATTTTTAAATTGTTAATTACAATTAAAAATCAGATTTTAATTGACAAATCTAATTGTGCTCACTGCTATTACTCACCTTTTAAAAATAAACTTGCAGACACTGAATGATTAATAATTGATTATGTTCTTTTTTAAAAAGCAAAAACAGAATGTGATTTAAAATGCAAAATTAACATGCACAATTTTTAAACAAATTTACATTATAATCTTGTAAAATTTAATGTGTGTACATAAAATGTGGAAATCATGATTTTAATTTCATTATTGCATAAAATCTTACTATTATAAAGCATTGAAAATATTGAAATTATTAAGATGAAAATCGAATTCCAATGATGTGCTATTACTTTCAATATAACATAAGTGCACAAAATTTATTATTTAAAGTAACAGTGCATTATCGGAGTTAGACTTCTGGTGAAACATGAATTGCGTAACTTCAAAATCATATTAAATAAGTCTGCGTAAAAAAAGACCAGGTATATTGGCTTTTTATACATTAACTTCTTAAAATGTATTGACTAAACAGGAGTCTATAATGTTACTACTGGGTTGATAGTGGATGATTTGTAGAGATATTAATCCTGGGTATGGAATTAATTTTGTGGTTTATAGATCATTGTTATCAGCTATCTGGAACTGTATTGGGCTTTGGAATTTGGAATAATGGAACAAAAAGATAGAGAAACAGATAAATTCAGTATCATTCTACTAGAACTAAATTAGTTATTTTTTGACCATACAAGTCACTTGATGGTGCTTTATACTGTTTAATTCTCATAAATGTTTTGTTTCCTGGCCTATTCCATGTTACCAAAATTACATTTTTTCACATTATTAACTTCAAATCTTTCACATTATTAAATTACAAATATTTTGCATAATTTACTTTTTGAAATATGCCATATGTGATTCTTTTGCTGATTTTATGACTTCATTTGACCTAGTTAAATGATTTGTAATTTTTGGATTGACTTTTTTTTTTGATTGATCTATTTTTAAACCTATTTTTGGCATAATTTTCTTTTTTAAAAAATATCATATGTAATTTTTGGTCTCATTAAATTATTCTTATTTTTTTGGATTGCCTTTTTTGTTTTTAATTGACTTATTTTTAAACTAAAGATCATCATTTCAAGCTAATGTACATGAGCTTTTTTATGAATGTTAATAATAAATGAATACTTTCATTTCCAACACAAGATAAAGTCTTTGCGAAAGGATATAATGAATCCACCTATTCTTTCAACCCAAATGCTTAAGTATGGGCAAATCTTAAGCAATAGAAAGGAAAGTGTGAAGATAAACCAATCACTTTAAATTAATCTTTACCATGTCTGAATGAATGACACCTATGAAATTTTCATTTATTATTAACATTCATAAAAAAGCAAATGTGTATTAGTGTGAAATGCTGATCTTTAGTTTATTACAGTCTCACTATATAAATAAATATCTTATTGACTTATTTTTAAAACTTTTTTGGAAGTAATTTCCTTTTTTAAAAAATATCACTTTAATTCTTTTATGGACTTCTTTTGGCCTAATTAAATTATTTTTCATGTTTTTTTTGTTTACTTTGATAAAAGTGAAATTGGCTTCTTTTTACTGCATAATTAAAATCTTTTATTTATTTTAAAAGCAGTCCATAAATTATAGGGAAAAAAAACACATCTTTCATGACTTTAAAAAAAATAAAAAAAATACAAACCCCAATTATTTAAAAAAATTAAAACTTTAATTCTTTAAATAAATACTAATAAATGTTAACATCAATTTGAATAACAAAATCTAAAGTGAACTTCAAAAACCCACAAAAATATTGCCAAAAAATTAAAGAACTCTCCAAATCATTCATTAATAACCATTTCTTTAAGAATACATATAAGCAAATCTTCTCTCTTGTGCAGAAGCTTCCACATAAATTCTGACAATTACTCATTTACATGATAACAAAGCACGTCTTGCTGTCTTCCATTTTCCCACTTCAACAATCCCCACAGGCATTCAATATTTTGGATGTTTGCACCTGTTGTGGGATATACAAAACTGTATTGATGATTGACTTGGATGGGTTTGAAGCCAGAAGCATCAATACCAGTTGTCTGGTATTATATACAACAATCAGAGAAGATTGTGGAGCTGGGTTTAATGTTTTTTATGATGTGCTTTAAAGGGTTTTTGGCAGAATGTGATGAAACCACAACAACAAAACATTCCATCATCTCACTACACATACTATTAAAAATCCATTGCTGTGGGAGTGACCCTGATGGTTTTTTCTCTTTGAAAATATAGTTTTGTCTATCTTGACACTACAGCCTCTCCCTCTGATTTGACAGTAGTGAGCATATGAAAGACTTTATCTGCAGAGTCATGAAGCCCACACCTCCACTTGATGACAACAGAGATGGATAGTTTTAATTCTTAACTGGACCTTTTGATTGTTAGTTCATTGTGGATCCACAAATGGACAAGCTTCAATGCTTTCACAAGAAGTATTTGAAAACCCTCAAACAACATATGCTTGTGCATGGAACACATTCGATGGCAGGATGTTGACTCACATTCAAAGGTGTACATTTTCACTTTCTTTAACAACATGTCTTGTCTGCAAATGCATTTTTAGCAGAGGGTATAATGTATTTATCTCGCAAAAATAACACTGCCTTCTTTTCTGTAGTTGGCAATTGGCTAAAATTAACAGACTCATTGTCAAAAAATGCTATTTGGAGAAACAATACAGTGTCGAAAAAGAACATGATGATTCACAATGTATACTAAAATCACACTCAACAATACCCTTTCCAAACAAAAAACACAACATTCCTAACTTGGTTCCAAAAAAAAAGCAAAAGACAATTTTTAAAAACAAATTTTAAGACAGTTCATGTGTAAAACCCAAATATTTCAATCAATATTTTTAATTAACACTGATATTTTAAAAAAAAACATACTCATAAATGATACCATAAAAACAGACTAATTCAAATGTTTGAAAAAATAGTCAAACAAAATGATGTCACAAGACATACTATGCTAGGCATATTTTGCTAACCACATGAGGATTGCGATAAATTTGCAAACCACATTAAACTAGCCATTACAGGCCATGTAAAGGCAGTTTTACAGGCGAGTTTAAAAGATTTTGTACTCATTTTTCAAATATAAACTGATAACATGACTAAATGTAATGAGCACCACATAACTCAGATAGAATTAAAGTGGATAAGAACTGATTAAAATATTAACTTTTAAAATAAAAATAATCTTAAAGTTATTAATAATCAACATTCAATGTTAAAGAGTAAGTAATAAAATTTATAAACAAAAACATTTTCTGACAGACATCACTTAGTTTACAGTAGGCTAAATTTCATCCTAAACATTTTATTAAAAAATAAATATATAATAGTTTTGCTAAGCAATGCTTTTGTGAGAAAATAAGGCATATACTTATTTTTCTGTAAGCATTAGGAAAAAAACACATTTTGCAAGAATTATATTTTCTTCCAAAAAAACACTGTTATATGAACACAATAGTTACACCTTTTGATAGCTGGTAAAAAGTTAATATTCAATGAAAACTTGTACAATTAATGACCTAAATATAATTTAGCTATTTAATTCTCATATTGTGAATTACATTACCAACTGTTTAAAATTAAATATATCAATTATAGGATTAACGGATCTTATTTAAATTTAAGTATTACAATTTATTTTCAACTGGAAAAAAATCTTCATTTATTTTACTTCTAAAAACAAAGGTATCTATGTAATTTTATGTTACCATAAAATTATTTATTTATATATAATATTTAGTGAATTAAATGTGAAGATGTTTAAAGTTTTGCTCTCTTAGTTCAGAATGTTTGAGTCTGATTTATTTATATATAAATTTAAGGATAGAAGAAGGTGGCTCCCATTTTTTCTTGTGTTCTGTCTTGTATTCTTGAATTGAGAGTTCTATGTGTGTTCATTATTACATCTGACTGGCTGTCACATCAGCATTTAAGGCACTTCTGTTGAAGGTTTTAGTATTTTATGTTATTATTAGATCATCTGCTAGTGCTTAATGAATTTGCAAGATCATTAAGTAAAAATATATTACAAAAAGCTTATTATAATTATTTAAAAAAATAAATGATTTACAAATTTACTAATATCCAGAAATTTTAAGACACTAACTTTAAATGTGTGTACAAATATATTAAATTTTTATGAAGGTTTCACTAGATTATCTATTCTAAAATCCCTATAACAATGTTATCAAAATTAAAAGAAAAGAAAGGACAGGAGAAATGGAGAATATAGAATAAAATTTACCTTTTTGCAATCTAAATCTGCTGCTGATAATATTGAACATATTTCATGAAACAATATACAATTGGTGTTTGAATAACATAATGCCTTGCTAGAAGTCAACTAGAAAAAAGGTCAAATGCCTGTGATTTAATACCTACTTATATGTTGATCATTGTCATTTGACATTCACTTATAAGTCCTCATCAATTTCAAAAGAATCATTTTATAAACATTATTGCAAAATTTCAATAATAATTATATTTCATTGAATTCATTCTTAAGAAATTGCAAAATAAGAAATTTATTTCATCATAAAATATGCTGTTTTAGCATTACTATAGGATAAGTATTTGAGAAAAATTGTTTACAACTTAAGAAACAAACATAGCTCTCCTAAAAAATTGCATCAAACTACAAGTTATAAAGGCAATTGATTTAGAATGAAGCAACCATTGGTTGGAGCAAACTCATTAATTAGGCTTGCTAAGCTTCACTGATTTTAAGATCTAGAATAAATAACTTTTATAGAAGAACTCTTTAAAAAAATAAAATTTTGCTTATATATATAATAAATATATGAACTAACTAGAGGAAAAATATAATAAAAAAACACAATTACTTCTTTATAAACATGTTTTAATATTTCAACAAGAAGACTGATTTTTATCAGAAAGTACAGCCAAATCACTATTTTCAGAATTTAAATAATAAAATATTACAAACAGTTATGTATCAGATAACAAAACTAATTCTTATAGGCTAAAAATCTTTACAAAACATTGTATAAAAAATATTTACAAAGCTTTGTATAGAAAATACAAATATTCTTTCACAAAAAACTATTTTTAAAAAACTAAAACCATACATATATCAATATTATTATATATTAAAATATATCAAAAACCATAAAAATATACTACTATACATATACAAACATATATATATATATATATATATATATATATATATATATATATATATATATATAGTAAGCATCATCATCACTCTATCATCATGCCTCATGTTGGGTGCCAATCCCCCCCCCTGTAAACCCTCATACCTATCACCAACACTAACAATTACCTGGGAGTGCCAATTCTATGGATCATAGAATAAATTTTTTATTTAACTTTACCTAAATCTATTCATGAGGCTCTTAATTAAAGGTTTCACCTAAAAATAACTCAGTCAAGGGATACAGAGATGTATGAAGTATACAATGTATATTAGATGTTGGAGAAAATATTATAACTAATAGGAATAAACATCTATCAAGTTCTATGCTAAACAAAAATTAAATTGGTAAAATTCTACCAGATAAAATTAACTAATAATACTCCATATTTCACCTCCTCCCATCATCCATATGCATTGAGCAACCTCTACCATATTATACAATTAAACTAATAACTAAAATAAAATAAAAATATTATTTCAGAAATTGTAATGTATAATTCATTAGATCTAAACTCAAACTAAACTTATCATTACTAAATTTTTAATTACACTAATCTAACCTAATTATCTGAATTTATTATCTGATCTGAATTAAAATTGAAGATCTCAGGGAATTAACTTATGGTATGGCTTGATCTAGCATTTCTATACCTCAATATTATTACTTAACACTATGAAAATAATATTATAAACCAAACAATACCCTAATTAAATACTTGCAGTTAGATAATGAAAGAAATCGGGCACATTTTGATTTCAATTCATCATCTAAAGAATTATTAAATAACAAAACCCTTTTAAAATGATCAGTAGGTAATTGGCATCTCATATAGTGTTTGAATCAAGGAAATCAATATCATCATATCTAGAAATTTATTATAATTAAATAAAATGCAATTATATTACATTAAATAAAATAAATGTATAAGCATGTGTGGCAGTGTGAAACACGAATGAATGCTATAGAAAAAACTCCAAATACAAATTTAGATAACAAAATATTTATTAATCAAATAGAAAATAGCTAAATCAATATTTACTTTTCTTTTATTGGTATGAACACAAATTCCATAAGGATTTAATATTATTATTCACAGTTTATACAAGAATAAATAATACAACATAATATGTTAACTTTTTATATCTACTATATTTCATTCATCAGAACATTTTGATAGATTGGTAAAACATTTTTATTTTTAACATTAAATAAATTAAATGAATCCATATCATTTACCATAAAAGAAATGACTTTTTAGCTATCAGTTATTTCTGATAAACTTATACAAAAATAAAAAAAAATATGGCCTTACATTTTTAATAACTGATTTCCAAATTATCTTTTATTCAGTATTTTGCTGAATATCACTCATTTACCAATTAAAATTTATAACAACAACATAGATTAATATTCTAATTGCACTGAACAAACTTAAGATTTTGCATTGTTACTTTAAAAGTATATTAACTAAAATTAAAATAAGGGGATTTAAACTAGGAATAATATTGGACTATCTTACCAAAGAAAATAAATACTTCTATTAATTAAATGTATTTTTCTTTGTAATTTTGAAGTAAAGTATTCTATTAAATAACTAGGTTCTGCTTTGCCAAAATAAAGTAAAACATGTATTCATTAACTAATGTCCTATCTTTGCTTGATTATTTATGCAAATTATGATTAAATGATAAAAATCAATGAGATGAAGCTTAAATGATTACTACAAAATGTTTTAACATGATAAGTAGAGTTATACATTAATAATGATTTTTTTATATCTCAACATTAACAATTTGTGCATGAATCTGTATTATGCTGTGTGTCAAAGACAATAAATAAATAATGTTAATCAATCTAATCGGTTTGCTTATGATATTTCAATATAATCATAATATGGATGAAAGTGAAGACCAATTTATCTTTATTTATTAACTACAATACAGCTGTTTTATAAGACACTATACTTTCCTTTTATTCTTCTTTTTAATCCACAAACTATCAAATACTAGGCTATAGCATATGCTGGAAAACATCCACTATACACATGGGATAACAGATTTCTATAATTCAAATCAGGTAAATACAACAATAACTTCCAAGTCTATCTTTAAGACTAAATAACTGGTGGAATAACACATCACCAAATGAAAATCAGGGAGATAACATCTGTAGCTTCATACACATTTAATTTGTCATAACAAATATAAAAGGAGGACTCAATCCACTCCTATCAAAATACTACAATACATGGAAAATAAAGGATTACTCAATCCTATACACTACACTACACTAACAAATACACTGACTCAATCCCATAAAATATTATAAAACATTGTGAACATTATAGCATATATACACAAAAAAACCTTTCATTCAGGCATAACAAAAAAATAATAATTTTCTCTTAAATAACTTTCTAATTCTTTAAAATGACTGATCATCTTTTCTCTCCAAATCCGATTGATTTAAACTCATTTTTACTTGCAATTACATATAATTATAAATAGGTTTAATAATGGACACACACATGTATAAGCATAATGATATACAAGCCATTTAAAATCACCATAAGTAAAGAATTACTGTTAAAATATTAATTATTACTGCTAGAATTAATAAAAAATAAACATCTCATATCCGACAATATTTAGGACCTGGTAATGTTCAAATAACGGTTGGACAATAAAATAATAATTACGGTGGACAAAGCAAGACAAATATTTTTTTTATAATGCATTGATATTGACATAAGACTATAGTAAAATTGAACCTAAATAAATAATAAAGTTGTATATTATAGATGAAATAATTATTGAAAATAATGGTATTTTAATTTATAAAAAAATATATATAATTAAGATTTAATATAATGAACTCTTTTTTTAGAATAATTATTCAGCCCTATTGATCTATAAATGGACTCTTCCATTCATCTTATTATATGCATGGGTTACTAACACACACACACAGCCAAACTTCATATTAAATAATAACAATAATAAAAAACAATTATCAGTACAATATCTTCCATTAATACTGTAAATTTATGAGAAGTTCTAGGAGAACAAAATATAATAAGACATATAATAAACATATTTAACTAACACTACCTATCTAAATACTCATAAATAAAATAAAGTTCTCTTCTTTTTTCTTTCCTTCCAAACAAACCGAAAAGTTTATGAATAGTTTTACATGACTTTCCTTGTCATGTCTCCAAATAGATAAGGAAAATAATTATAACACATAAGACAAATATTGACACAAAACAGCACATTCCTGCAGGAGAAATGAAACAATATTATTTTTAATTTAGAATAACAGGTTCAATGTTCTAGAGGTTTGCTATGAATTCCTGTTAACGTTGTGTATTAGGAAACATTAATTAGGCAAGACACACTTTAAGATGTATAAAGTAATAATTTCCTATTTCATTCAAGAAATTTTAAATGCCTTTAATAAGTGTAAACATATAAGTTTATCCATTTTATAATTTATTTCACATATTAATTTTAGAAACCAAGTTAAATATCATAGTCCTCTCATTTGCACACTTAATTTTTTATATCTCCTTCAATAAGTAAAAGTAGAAATAAATGTCTACTATTCCAATAAACAGAGCAAAACTCTCCATACAGTATTGCCATCTGTGCTAAACAGAGTAATCAATGGATGCCAGAAGACTTGTGCATAAAATCCCTATCTAATGCCTACTCATCCAATATCCCCAGACTAGTTTCTGGCTTGTAGCCTTTGTCAATGAGGAGCTTTGGATCTGAGAGCACTGCATCTAGATCTTAGGATCTAATGCAATCCTCTAGCAACCAACTTTTATCTTTACTTAACTACAAAACTATGAGAATGAAATTGAAAACACAAAAAGTATTTTCCATCTAAGCTCATCAGCTTATATAGTCATATGGCCCATACATTTTGGTGTCTTTGGCTCTTTTACAACCATAGCCACCACTATCCTATTAGGCAGGATAGGTGTTAAACCATTAAGCATCACATGATCACATGTATACTAGCACATTAATTGTTGATAAACAGAGCAGAACTCTCCATACATTATTGCCATCTGTGCTAAACAGAGTAATCAATGGATTCCAGAAGGCTTGCGCATAAAATCCCTATCTAATGCCTACTCATCCAATATCCCAAGACTAGTTTCGGGCTTGTGGTTTAACAACATTCCTGCCTAATAGGATAGTGGTGGCTATGGTTGTAAAAGAGCCAAAGACACCAAAATGTATGGGTGCTGAAGTGAGTTCAGACCCATATGACTATATAAGCTAATGAGCTTAGATTGAAAATATTTTTGTGATTTAAATTTCATTCTCATAGTTTTGTAGTTAAGTAGAGATAAAAGGTGTTTGCTAGAGGGTTGCATTAGATCCTAAGATCTAAATGCAGTGCTCTCAGATACAAAGGTCCTCACTGACGAAGACCACAAGCCAGAAACTAGTCTGGGGATATTGAATGAGTAGGCATTAGATAGGGATTTTATGCACAAGCCTTCTGGCATCCATTGATCACTCTGTTTAGCACAGATGGCAATACTGTATGGAGAGTTTTGCTCTGTTTATCAACAATTAATGTGCTAGTATAGGAGATGTGATCATGTGATACTATACCAATAAATATATCGATAAAATTATATAATTCTTGTGTATATTTTTGAATTTTTTTTATATCTAGCATTAAATTTATTTATTAAAGTTCTGAAAACATTCAATAACAGTTCACATCTTTCCCACATATAAACGACACACATTGCAATTATTCTCTTCACATTATGATTAAAACTTAAAAAATTAATGGTTATAAAATAAACAAACATTTTTTATTCTTTCCTGTTAAGTTTAAATTTAAATAAAATAATTTTTACAGTTCTATCAAGCATTCCCATTTCTTAAATAATAACAATTTATTTTGAATAATAGAATATAACACTTACATGTACTTTAACATAATGTTGGGAAAATTTAAACAATCAGCTGGGAGCAAAATTGAAGTATCTTTTAGTGGTTTCAAGTACACATTTCGTAAACAAATAATATATTTATATTTTCAACTGGAACTCTGGAAGAGGAAAAATGATTGCACTATTAAACTTTGCTAAATAAAACTTAGTTGTAGTTGTTCTTAGTTAGTTATAATTGCCCTCTTAAAAATAATAATAATTGACTGCCCTAAAGTAATAAATATTCCTTTTTATAGATTTTTTTAATAATCATTACATCACATTGTTCTCTTCCAATTGTTTATGACAATATTGACATCATCAGAAAAATATTGTCAATTGCTCCTCCCACTGCAACTTACTTAATTATGCAAAAACTGGTGAAAGTAAAAAAAAAAAAAAGCAGAGATAAAAAAAAAATATTTCGTCTTTTAAATAAATGAAAAAAAAATATTGAACTAATAATTAAATATTTTTTAAAACAGTAGAATAAAACTGATGACAATTGTTTTAATAAATAAAATATTTTACAGTATTCATCATTAAATAATCCACTAGTCCATAATTCATTGATTTATTTAAAATGTAATTAAGCTAGATTTTAATACTGTTATTGATATAATTAAATATTTGAATGTGATGTAAGATATTTAATGGTTTAATGAAACATATGAATGAAAAATGAAGTTGGATAATGCATGAATAATCAGTAGTAATATCCTGACTGAAATGACAATGTGAATGATGATGAGTGAAACATATTTTACTGTTTATGCTATAAATTAACATGTATAAAACAAATGGACTAGAAAATCATTCTAACAAAACTGAATACTGCTTTATGAACAAATAAAAGAAGTAAGCAGCAACTTAAACTGTACTGATTATGCATATAACAAATTACTTCCTATTCTATCACTGATTATACCCCAAAAGAAGATACTAAACATTTAAGAAATCTTTTTAATGACACCCACACTTACTTTTAATTACAGTTTTAAGTCAAAATAAAATAAAATTAAAAATTTCACGTTATTTCATCATTTTTTTAAAGAGGATTATATCAGTATATATATATATATATAGTGCAAGTACACCTATAAAATATTTTTTTAAAGATATTATATCAGTATATATATATATATATAGTGCAAGTACACCTATAAAATAATTTCCTAGGAATAAAAAAAAATCCCTAGGAAACTAGGTAATTCAAGGAGGTGATAGTATCTACTATATTCATATCCATACCATGAGAATGTAATATATTAAATTTAAAAATAAAATAAAAACTTTTTTTCTGTTTTCTTTTTTTCATGAAACAAAAATTATCTTTCACTTTAGCTAATCTTAAATCATCAAGTGAGTGATCAGATAAATTGAAATGTTTAGAAACTGGTCTATTTTCATTTTTATGTAGAACATCAAACTTATGGTTGGCCATTCTAATATGTAGACTGATTTCTGCTTCACCTATGTAATGACTCAAGCACATATTACATTCTACTAAATATAACAAATTTATATTTTTATAATTGACATAGTTGGGGGTATACTATTTAAAATCATGAATAGTATCTCCCAGGACCATCTTTGTAACAATAATAACTTTGCATGTAAAACATCTCTTATTTTCACATAAAAAGCATTCCTTTCCTGACACAAAATTAGTGCCAAAATCTGTCCTTACAAATCTATCCTTAAGTGTCCTATGCCTATGATATACAATAATTACAATTTTGTTTTATTTAATGGACACACACATATATATATGATGGTCCCAGACCGGTTTTGAGCTATGGCTTGAGTTAATATTTTGAATCTTATGTCCTAGCTCCTCACTGATGAGAGCCATAGCTCGAAACTGGTCTGGGGATGGGGACCATCATAGATAAAAGCTTCATATATTTTCTCTTGTAGCATTTATCATAAAAAAAAAATTAAGCTTGTTTAGAGCTAGTAGCAGGCTCTTTATATATATATATATATATATATATATATATATATATATATATATATATATATATATATATATATATATATATATATATATATATATATATATATATATATATAGTACCCTCACTTTCAGGAAATATGCAATTATAATCACTTGATCTAGCTCAGATAAATAACTATGTTCATCTAAAATGTATCTAAATTAACAATAACTATATTCTTTAATAATATCAATTATCAAATTAACTTAACTAATAAATAATAATATAGTTCTGTTTTATAAAATTAAATAAATGAATATCTAATAAAATCATGAGACTATGAAGTGAGTTTACAAGTGGCAGAACGAATACATTAAGCTAATATCCCATAGGATATCACCTTAATGACATAAGAATACTATCCCTACTCCTATTACTTAAATTCTACATTTATAGTACTCTTATGTCTTTAATCAAAATTAATTAAGTACATACTCTTAACAAATTAATCTGAACATCTTTATTAAATTAATTTAACTCAAATTATCTCAGGTTCTCTTAAAAAAATTCCAAATTAATTATATAATTATAACTTTTGTAATCAAGTATTATAAGGGATTTAATATCATTCCTAACTACAACTAAATAATAATAATAATAATAACAAGATAATAAAATTACTAATCTTTAATCTATAATTTACTCACCTATATTTATAATTAGAATGTTGTGCTTGTATATCATATAATAATAATGTAATATAACCCTCTCTTATCCATGTGGCATCTTAAGTAAACATATATGATATATTATAATCTGAGAATATGTGGCAATCAGTACTAAGATAATTCAATGTAAATCTTTGGTAATTATTCCATGACCTTCATAATAATACCATAAATAAAACTTCTTAAATAAAACATGTCAATAAAAACATTATAACTCTTAAATAATAATTTTATTTATGATGTGCAAATAATATGTCTTCATTATAATTGTCTGTGATTATGCAATTGTGATGTGAAGAAATTGAGTCAACACCCAGACTTATAAAAACAAGTTTAATAATTTTATTAAGAAGCTTAAGAATAAAATTATTTACATTATTTACATTTTGATAGAATTCTATTTATTCATATTCAGGTACTTTTCTAATACAAATTAAATAATTCAAAATCTAGGATGCAGAACATTTTTCTTAAAATATCTCTTATTTTCAAAATATTATATATGATTTTTTTATTACAGTTATTACATTTTATTAATTGGATAGGTTTTTAAAAATATAAGGTAATACTTTTAATATGAACTTACTCTTGTTATTTAGCTTTTAAATAAATAATTTATTATTCTGTACAGTCATTCTTCAATAAAAATTATGTGAACGACCTTGATTAATGGCATACCATCAAATTAGCTACTTAATAATTATTACTTTAAACTTTAAATATAACATATGTATTAGTGTTGTCATAGAATTACTCTTATAAAACTTATGATTACTTCCATTTATTAAACATGATTCAGTTTATTACCTTTATTTGTAAATAAAAATATGCATTAAAAGTATGTCTTTAAAATTCTTAATAAGTAATTAATATCGTTATAAATTCCTTTTAATTATCAATTATTTATTTTATAAAAATAAATAAATATCATTTTAAATATAAAAAGTTTTATGATTCCTTCACTAATGAAATTATGTTCTTATAATTTTTTACACTTACTTTTACTTTAAGCAACATAACTTATCTTATCCACTTTAAGAACATTTTTTATTTCCAAACTTATTTATTATTTCCAATATTTAAACGATCATCCTTTACGATGCAACCCAATAAATTTCAATAATAAATAAACAAGTAGGTATATGGTAAACACTATAACTTCAATTTAATAACACCTTTATCAACTGATTATCATGGTCACAGTATACAAGCAATGAGGTATGACTTATTTGTCTAATAACTTCTACTACCAAATATAATGTCCAGGCTGTTTATTCAGCACTATAGCACATTAACCTTTAACACCTAGAAAATAAACACTGCCATGAATATACACAAGCTATAGGGTTTTGTTATCTATACTTGCGTAATCATCAATATAATATATTCTTGTTCCCACACAAATAAACCCTACATACAATATTATCTTGATCTTATGTAATCTAATACTAAGATATTATAATTAAAGATCTATCACCTTACATCACTAAATCCATTCCCAAATCTCTATAATAACATATAAATTTGTTTTTAAATAACAGTCTAACTAACTAATAAGACAATATTATTTCATTATTTGATAGTTCTCAAACTTAAGTATAAACAATCAGCATTAATGTTATATTTTTAATACTTTAAACTACTCCAATAAAACCTCAAGTTCAGTTATAATAGAATCATAAACTTATATTTCCCTTATTTTTGAATATTTTTACAATATCAATAAAATTATGCATATTCTTAAAATAACTAAACAAATGATAAATTATGTATAGGTATCATGTTTTATATACGCATCCATACATCCACACAAAATAATAAAATACATTATAAAAATCATACATATTTTACATTATTACCATAAGTAATTTCTGTTGGCAATTACTTAATCGATGTCTTCTGGATCACAAACTAAATAAAACATTTTAATTATCATTTATTTCCCATTATCACACTTTAAAATATATTAAGTTTTTTTTTTTTTTTAAATTATTAAAAAGTTTTTTCTTTACAATAAAATTTAAATTACTAAGTTAGTAAATAATTGAATGTTCTATGTTCCTACACTATCACTATACTGTGAATAAACATTACTATAAACTTGTTAGTAAAACAAAAAATTATTTTAAATTATATTTACAACAACTCCATTAACATTCCTTGCGATGAAATGTTATTTTCTTGATCATAAGTTCATTACAGGAAGTGTCTTTTTTTTCTGGTAAAACATTAATAATTACACTTTTGATGCCAATAAGCACACATGCTCTAATACTCCACATGCAACATAAAATTCAAAATGACTGGTCAAGTTAAATACAGTAAGTTTACTTTTATTCCATAATATCCTAAACTGATATAATTAATATTTTTTTCTATCTCCAAAATTTTAAAAATATTTAAGCATTCATTACTATGTAAATTTCTACTTAAAATATCTTTGATATTCTTCATTAAGACAATTTTCAAATTCTTCTAACTTTTCCATATTTACTGGGGTCCGTTCAATGTCTTCTGATATACACAATAAACTTCCCCCAGTGTTCACTCAAATTATTTTCCCAAATAATTTTCATAAACTTTTGTACATCCAGCATATGCTAATTATTAATTTTAAATATTTTTAAATATGATATAAGTCATATTTGCAAATAATTTTAATTTTTATATTTTCTAGAAAAAAAATTTAATTTTAAATTATTTTCAATATTTCTTCAGAAATAAATATATTAGCATTCCAAAATAATTGTTTGGTCAAATTTAAAGGTTTTTTTTCTTTTTAAAAGCATTTTTCCATCTTATTTTAAATAAGTTTTCTTAATAAAATATATTATATCATTTTACTTTATATTTTTGATGAAATTCTTTATATTTTTTCCATGAAGTTTTTTTCTATGAAATTCAGTTGTAAATTAATGTAACTCATTAACACAGGCAAAATTATATGCTTTATACAACAATAACACTTGAATATTTCCATCAATCTTTTTATATTTAGTGATGACTTCTCCATGTTTAAAGTTAATGATAAATCGAATAAAGCAGATTGGCAAGTAAGGAACTACTTATTTTCTAGCCTCGCATTTTTATGATATGACCTTATAATAATAATATATTACTGTACTTTTATAAAATTGAAGCTAAATAAAATTGACTATTCTTCTATTAATTACTTTACTGAAGTTGTAGAAATACTAACGATGATATAACAGTACATCAGTATAATGAAATAACAGTATAACAATAACCAGAAAATTTTCTGCACAGCTGTTTTATACCTCCCAAATTACATGTTTTCATTGGTTAATTTCAACAATTCTTACTTCAATAGCCTGGGTAATGAATGTCAGATTAAATTTAAAACTAATAATAATTTATTAAATATTTATATTTATTATATTATTCAATTCTTAATTAATTTTCATATTTTATTTACACTCAATAAATACTTTAAAATAACTTTTAAAAATCACATTTCAATATTTATTACTATTTCTACCTTTATTTTAAACAAAACATATTTATTTTCAACATAAAATACAAATCTGATTTTATTTATTATATCTAATTTTAAAACCAAATTTAATATTTATAACAGATAACATTATTTTATTTTCAAGCACAGGTGTGCATATTACACATCATGTGATTTACAAAACAAAATGAGATGCTAATAATTTAAAGGAAACTAAAATAAATAATATAATTTATAAAATATTACATAAATCAATATTATATAGCACAATTTTAAAATAATTATTTTAATTTTATAAAATCGAATATGCACTTTTCTTTCTACATTATTACTTTTAATTAAATGATTTAAAATATAATACTAAATACAATTATATTATTGAATACTATTTGTTTAACTTTAAAGCATTACTTTTAAAATTTACCTTAATTATTATTTATAAGGCTTATTAAATCAGTATGTCATGTGACCAATTCTCCCAACCATACAATCTTATAATGTTTTTTAGCTAACTATTTTCTTACATATACCAACACAATATTATACATCAATTATTTTACTTGCCTTAACTAACTTATTCAAAGATTATTAGCACATAACATACATCATCCTTTACTTAACTTTAAAATTTAAATTTTTTCCAATAAATTGATAGAAACAATCCATTCTAACCTAAACCAAAGGGTATTATATATATATATATATATATATATATATATATATATATATATATATATATATATATATATATATATATATATATATATATATATATATATATATAGTAACCTTATATTTTAGTGTAAAATATAAAGATTGATACAACTGATTAAAAAAAATTATCTGTCATTTTCTTGGTGATTTGATTGCCTTGGTTTGCATTTTGAACAGACTATTTACTTGTATTCAAAATAATTTATTGGTGAGAATATGTAATATTTTGCCTTGTTTATTGCCAATATTATTTTAATGTATTTAAAATTGCTCCTTTTCCATTCACTGATTTGGGTCAAATATGTTTAACTTGTAAAAAATCAACAGCACACATCAAGTTTAGTAAAATGTGATTAAAAATAATAATTATTATTATTTATTTAAAATAATCTTATAAATTATTCCATTTAAATTCAAAAGCTATTTGTTTAACTAATTTTTAATTATTAGATAAAAATATAATAAACACATGTGTATTTCAGTGAAAGACAGTGTTCAATGACAGCATTCGTGGTTATTATTAAGAAAAAAATGGTGTAAGAATAAAATGTAAGCAAAATATGTTAAGCATATTTTTTTAAAAAATAATTAATAAGCAACGAGTTAACTAAGAATTTTCATATGGATTTAAAAATAAAATGGTAATATTTTATATTAATATGAGTTTGGAAAATAATATGGGCACTATTGCACCTGACCGCAAAGCTATTTTTACTTAAAAACAAAATAAAATTGTATTACTCTGCAAGCACTTTCAAGAGACATGCTCTCATCTTCACAGCTCTAAGTAAAATGATTATATGCAAATTATGCAAAGTTCAAAGGTTAATTGTTCCATTTCTTTGAGATTACAAAACATGTGTCCTTATGGTTGATGGTGTTGCAATCCATTGCCATGAAGCAGGCCTCCTTAACTTTTCTTTTTATATCGTGCCTTTTTTGCAGGCCAGGTTGACATCTTGAGATTCACACTGGTGTCCTGTTAGTTTCTGATGAAGTGCAAAAATGGAAAAATGTGATTGATCTGACTGAGCTTTAATATATGCCTATTTATGTTGTATTAATCTGGTTCTATTGCTGCTTTGGTTTCCCCATAATATGAGGCTCTACAATTTGGATGAGTGAATGCATTATTATAAATGGCTTGAAGTGTTTGAGCCAGTGTTAGTTGAATAGTGGGTGTTGAATAGGTTGTTCTGCTCTGCTTGTTGGTTAATTTTTTTTAGTTTCCCATACTGTAAGAATATTTATCATGTGACAATGCTTTATAATGGTGATGAAATATTGTATGTTTCACTGCTATATATTTTTTTCAAATTACTTATATGGATTTCTGGTGACAATGGCAATTGATTTCCAAAATATACATATTTTTATGATTGAATATGTGAGGAGTTGGTTTATAGGCTAGTTGTAGTGATTGCTGCAAATAATTATAGTTGGGTTTCAGATTATTTCAATGTAGATGTGATATACAATGTGAGATATATTATTGGTGGTAATGATTTAGTGGTTAGTTGGCTTGAAAACATTTTAATTAATTATTGTTATGAAGTCATAGATAATTTTATGAAGGTGAGAGTTTGGTCTTAGAGAATATTGAAATAGTTGTTTACAAAATATTCAAAACGAGTGATTCCAAATAGATTAATGATCCCACAAGAACCCAAGGAGTTTCCAAACTTGATCACCAACAACTGTTTATGCTAATGTTTGAACATATAGAGATTGGGTTGAAAGAGATGTCTGAAAATTTGACTGAACAATCTGAAAAATTTAATGAACAATTTCATTCTCAAAGAGATGTTACAAAAATTGAATGAACAATCTCATTCCCAAAGAAAGATGTCTGGAAAATTAGATAGTTTTGAGAATAAAATTGTTGCTTTAGGGGATAAAATGATTGAAGTTCAGGAATTTGTAAAAAAAAAATAGAAACTGCTAGGGTAAGAATAGTTGAAGAATTTAATCAGAATATTCAATCATTGGAAAATAATTGTAAAGTAGAAACTAAGGAATTGAAAAAGGCTAATGCTAAATTTAGTGGGGATTTAGAGATGATACAGAAAGAGTTGAAAAAAGTGATAAATAAATGTCAAGAATAGCCAAATGAGTCAGATAAATTCAAGGAGGAGGTTAAGATAAATTATCTTAGAGAAATGATAGATTTTATAAGAGATGTTGGTAAAGCAAAGGTAAAATTTAAAGAGATGAGTAAAAATATACTTGATCTATATCTTGGTAGAAAAAGAATTGATAAAGGAAGAGATATTGGAAAAGCTAAAGTTAAGTTCAATATAATTGAGATAAAGTCTATTATAGAAATCCTTGACATATATCAAAATGTGGAAAAATCTAAAACGAAATTTAAATGTGATAATCATAGAAAATTTGAGAAAAAATATATTAAATGGTATAAAGGTAGGGAAAAAATAGTTGTAAGCCTCATTTTTTTAAGATTAGAGATTTCATATCTGTTCATACTCATGTTAGCAAATTACACAAAAATAAATTTAGAAAGTTCTTGAAGCTATATAATGGGCCTTTCATGATTGAAAGCCAGGTGGGAGAGAATGTGTTTATGCCCTCAACTCCTGAAAAAATCCGAGACATCTATTAATGTGCATAGTTTAAAGCTTGCATCTTCAATAAATTAATGTCATTTATATATCATGTAAATGTTATACCATATTCAGATTAATAAGTAAGGAAATGGAAAAGAAACGAGTTTTTGGTAGATTATAGTTAAGATAATAGAAACAGTGAATTAAGATGTACATTTTTATAGAGTTTGGTGAAATGAAATTCTGAAGAAAGATTTTTTTTCATAGGGGATTTAAGCTCTAACCTTATATTTTAGTGTAAAATATAAAGATTGATAGAACTGATTTAAAAATATCTCTGTCTTCTTCTTGGTGATTTGAATGCCTTGGTTTGCATTTTGAACAGACTATTTACTTGCATTCAAAATAATTTATTGGTGAGATTAAGTAATATTTTGACTTGCTTATTGCCTGTATTATTTTAATGTATTTAAAATTGCTGCTTTTCCATCCACTGATTTGTGTCAAATAGGTTTAACTTGTAAGAAATCAACAGCACACATCAAGTTTACTAAAATGTGATTAAAAATAATAATAATTCTTATTTATTTATAATAATCTTAGAAATTATTTTCATTTAAATTCAAAAGCTACTTGTTTAACTAATTTTTTTAATTATTAGATTAAAATATAATAAACATGTTTGCATTTCAGTGAAAGACAGCGTTCAATGACAGTCTTCATGATTATTATTAAGAAAAAAAATGGTATAAGTAAAATGTAAGCAAAATATGTTAAGCACATTTTTTTAAAAAATAATTAATAAGCAAACGAGTTAACCAATAATTTTTATATGGATGTAAAGATAAAATGGTGATATTTTATAATAATATGAGTTGCTAAATTTAAAAGTCTGTTCATGTCAGCTGATCAAGTGAATCAAATTGCTAATAATTTACTCAATATCTACATTTGAAATATGATAACTTTAAAAGTAAAATTAATAGCAGAAGATCAGTATGTTTTGGAATACATTATTACATACAAACTGGCAACATTAAATAAATATTTTAATTGCAGGAGTTTTTCGATATGAAAAGTTTATTTTTAAAAAAGAAGAGGTTTAAAATCAAAATCAATTTTAAAATTTTATTGAAACGCTGGTATAATATTTCTGCATATCATTTAAATTATAAAGAATTAACTATCATATCTGAATGTATACTGCAAGTAATGTATTTACTATTTAATTTGTTTACTATTTGAATAATAGTAAAAGTCTTCAAATAATTAACTAAAACTACTTTCTGATTTCTATTATCAATTTTGAATTAATAAATTATTTTGCTCTAATTATTATTCCTAAATTTAAATGTGGATAAATACATTAATATAGCCTGAATATCATTAACTTGGACCAAGGTTATATAAAATGTACAATGTAATCACTTATGAAGAACATTTTCATTTAAACTCTATATATCATGCTTTTGGAATTATCTCATATTCATAGAGCCTATGTAAAATTCATTAATTTAAAAGTACTCTTAATAACTAGAACAAATGGATATAATCATATCTATGGAATTCAGCTGTAATTTATAATTATTACTTTGTGTAATGTGTATTTATTGTTCAAGACATTTTTACATTGATTTCATGGATATTTAATATTCTAAAAAATGTTGTACACATTTATTTATGTATTTAAGTAAGAATGAATTAATTTTATTTTTTATTGTTATATGAAGTTATATGTGAAGTTCATTATTTATACTTTTACTATGTTTAAATTAAATTCATGGGATTGAATAAAATATTTATTTGAGGAAATAGTGCTTGCAAAAAGCTTGAGAATTACTAATAAATTTATGGCATATGTCAACCTATTATGAAGTGTCTTATGAGTCTTTCCAGAGTTAAGTTTCTATACTCATGTACTTTGTATTACATTGTTAGTATGTTTATATTTTAAGCAAGATAATTCAGTATATTAGTTGTCCTTATTATTGAAACACTTTTCATTATGTATGAATCCACATCTGCTACATTGCTGGTGTCTTTTTGAATTGTCAGAATAATTGAGGAGGATGATTTTTGTACTTTAAATATGAAGTAAATATTAATATTGCTTTAGAATGTTAAATGACATTAGTCTGTGCTGGTGGTTAATCTTCAGATTAATTATTTGTGATGTTCTGTATTGTGACACGTATTCCTGTGCTGGTAGTTAATCTGCAGAATTGTGTAATTATATTTGTTGCTTTATAATGATGTATAAACCCACAGGGCACTCAATGTTGTATCATTCCTATGTGTAGATGAATGCATCTACAGGAATATCATTTTACATCATAAATGTAAGCTTGAGCAAAGTATTTTGTATTATAATGCTAAAATTATTTTCTTCCATTTATAAGTATAACTTATAAGCTTGGTCATAAAGTGTAGCAGGGCATTTTACCTAAATTATCCTCATAATGATTAACTGCTTGTTAATTAATATTTTATCTGAACTGAAGTTTGAATTTTCACTTTGGTTTAGCATTGCATTTTAGCTAATTCCTGCAAGTGTAACATTACTTATTATATTATTATGGATTTATAGTATAGGTTTATTGGTTCTGGAATTGAAACATTGGGTATTTAATGATTTGATGTTGAATTTCAGTATAGTCTCTTCAAGGCAGAAATTAGATCAAAGTATAATACAATGTACGATTAGGCTTTTATAAAACTGTGCCTATGATGTATTTAGTGAAATGAACAAATGGAATGATATTTTACTTATTTATTTATTAATTTGTTACATTAAACATCCTACATCAATTATTTGTTAATCATAGAATTGTAAATAAATATTAATTTATAATTAAACTTACTGTGCATTGCTATTTGTCATTCATAAAACCAGAAATTCTATATCTTGAATAGAGCATACATTGCAATAGAAACAGATGTCAATATGACATAAGAGTCTTAGTAATATTCTGAGAAAACATTTGAATGCTTTTTGTCTGTCGTAATTTATGATGTATACGGTACAATAAAACCCCATTTGCCTTTTCCATCATTTTAACTTTGCTTTGTTGATTCTAGTACATGATACACAATTGATTGATTTTATAAACATACAAACAGATTTATCAGATAATGCTCTGATTGAATATATTTGCTTAATGTTATAATTGTCATTCATCAATATAACAAGAGTCTCACTGCTATTTATTAAATTATACATTTAAGTTTATAAAGAAAAAAAACCAAGTTTTTCATGCTTATTATTATTGCAAAACTCATACCTAGACTAGCATTTGTACCAAAATTTTATGTCATTTTAAAATTCATAATCATTATTAGTTTCACAAAAAATATGATCTTGTCCATGGTTAGCCATAAAGTCTCAGGCAATGAAAACTCGCAGATTAAAATTTTGAAAGATGATAAAATTATGTATTTTTAATTTGTCTAATGTACTTTCATATACTGCTATGATGGGTCTTCGTGGTGTACCCTGGCTGTGACCAGATTAGTTAAAAAATAAAAGAAGCTATATTAATTAAGAAGATAAAACAAAATTTACATAGAGATAGAGAGGGGTAGAGACATTATTTTTATAGAAAAATTAATAATAATAGAAATAAAATAAGTAAATTGTAAACGAAAATAAGGATGGGAATAAAATAAAAATTAATAATCAAATAATAAATATAGATAAATAATAAAAAGGAAGGAAACAAATTAGACTTATAAGTATTGAAAATATATAAAAAGATAATAAAATATAATAGAGAGCAAAGTAGAATGATAGATAGGCAAAGAAGTTAAAAAATAAAAAGAGAGTAGAAATAGAAAAGAAATACTGAGTAAATAATAATTAGGAAAAAATTAAAGTAAGGTTTAAAAATAAAATATGATTATGAATAATATATATATATATATATATATATATGGAATAATGATTATAGGAATATATGTTTAAATATTTTAGCTCTGATGAAGACTGTAGGACACTCAAAACTATTAGAAAATCAAAGAAATTATATTAAAATTTGCATTAGAGCAGGGGTCCCCAACCTTTTTGCACTTAAGAGCACATTCTATAATACTGGACAGGTGGCAGACCATTTATTTTTTTCAACCAGATGGTGGGCACTATTTATTTTTTCAATGTAAATTTATAGTTGGATATTGTTAATAATACACATAATGTACAAAAAAATATTTATTTCAAAAATAAAATTTTAACATATAATTAACGTTTATATTTTTACGCTGTAAAAGTATAGTATGCCCTAAAATTTGATTACAATATAATACAATAATTTATAAGAAATTTTAAAAATTAAATTTATTTTTATTATATATTTTTTATCATGTTCGGATAACAGTGGGAACACGTAAAATGGTCTGCAGGTGCCATGGTGCCAGCGGGCATAGGGTTGGGGACCCCTGCATTCGAATATATATGTGATTTATAAAAAGTATTATATATATATATATATTAGCAGGTAAAATGATAAACCTATTTTGTACATTGGCTATTAGACACATGGACATAAAATATAGGCTGCAAAATACTAAACTATTAAATTACATTAAACATCATAAAAGAAGACAAAATATGAAACATATTATATTATGCTTAACATAAATAACTGTATGAATATTTATAAAAATTCAATAAATCTTGTTAGTAACATAGTTATTAAAAATAAATGAAAAATTATATAATAAATTTGTGACTATAAAGTTGTATAAGGTATGCTCTTTACCATAATTTCATATTTAATCATGTTTTTTGTTATTCTTGTTATTTTTATTTCTTTTATAAAACACTAAATAGCTTTTATAAGTTAACATTAAAATAGGTGTTTAACATTTGAAATAGTTAAAACTATCTGCAAAAAACTATATGTGTAATTATTAATATACATATATAGTATACAGCAGTAATATATATATATTGTAAATATCGATAAGTCTATCTATATTTTAAAAATTGTCATTTGTTATTAAAAAAAAAATCTCTTTGAGTTGATGTTTATAAATGAAGTATTATTATTGTTTATGGTTATTAAGTATAGTTATTGTTTGAAGTTATTATTTTATTTATATGTTGATGGTACATCGTTATGAATATTTAATTATTATAAATAAATAAAGACATATAAATTGTTGATTATATAAAAAAATTATTTTATTTGCAGTGATTATTTAAAAAATGCAATATTATTATTTATGTATATATATATTTTTTAAAGCTGTCAAATAAATTTTCAATTTAATATTTTATATATGTATGCTTGATATTTTATTTTTTTTTAATGTTAATTGTTTAAAATAAAACATGTATAACAATGCTTTTCAAAACAGCATTTGGTAGCACGTGGAACAACAGCAACAACAAGAAGAAGCCATTATTATTATTATTATTAAGATAGTAATAAAACCAACTGAAGGATAAAATTTTGTTGTACTTTGTGTCTTTGAAATTACCATTCTTCAGAATATTGGAATAAGATAGATTTCTATGGTAAATACATAAATCATGACAGGCTAATAGGGATATATCGCAGCCAAGAGGCTGCACCGTTTTCTTTCATTTATTCCAAGGCAGTTTAAAATGAAAAAACTAAGAAAATTTCAATACATATATTTCATCACGTCTGAAGCCGAAATTTGACATAGCTATCTGGAATCTATAATGGTCAATCTAATAATAATCTGGAGGTAACTAAAATTAATATATTGGATTCAACATTTCAATTTATTTATTTATTTTTCAAGGGAAGAAATTTTAGAAGGATAAAAATATACATACATCCCAGAATTGACAATTTTCTCTAACGTGATAATTTCTTCACTTTAACTAGAATGCATTCTAATATTAAACGGATAAAGAAATAAAACAATGGAATAAGTTGACTTTTGAAGGAAAACTAACCAAGTGAACTTTGAAAGGTAGTTCATAATTTTATATGTATAAATGATATATAAATATATTTTTTGAGATTGATATTTTTGTTTACTTTTATTTTTCATTATAAAAATATAACGTTTTATAAATAGTCAATTCAAGCGTCTTGTTTTCTAACAGCAATAAACGTTTAACAGGTGTTAAAATTAACACTTAAGTAATTTAAAATCTTAAAGTATGGCTTATAAGTTTGGGTTGCATATGAGTTGTTATGTATATTTTAATAAGTAAATTTATATTCGCAAATTTTTATTATAAAAAAAAAAAATGTTTTATTATTAATTTATTTCCATTTTTTTTTTAACTTTATATAATGATTCTTATGCATACCAAAACAATAATTTATATGTATTTGCTGTATATAATATTTTTTTTTTTTTATTTTAAATATCTGAAAAATATAAATATGGATTTGTATTTATATTGATATCTACTTGTTAAGCACAGATATGTCTTTAAATAATAAATATACATATATACTTGCAATAAGTATATATGTATATTTATTATTTGGGTTTGTATTTAAAACATTGATATTACCTAAAATTAAACCATAATATAAAATAAAGGATGTACTATTTGTTTTATAAGTAATGCCTTTGTAATTTATTTGAAAGAGTATTAATATTTTATTCTTATTTTTCTTTTAATGCCAGAGTCATTATGAAATTAATTGAATTCACAATTTAATAGAGGATAACTTTATATTTCACTTATTGTTTAGTCTTTAGGCCACTTACACATATTGTTATTCATTGATATGTTTAGATATACATAAATTTACATAATAGATGTGTATATTGGATTTAATAGAATTCCCTTTGTTTCTGATATATATTTGATTAGTTAGTCATATCAACCTTGAAAATAAATTATAATGATAGATCTCATTGCTCGGTATGATTTTAGATTTATTTCATGTATAGCTAGTTGGAAGGGCATATAAACAATTTATTTAAATATAACTGGGATAATTTTGTTTTTCTTCATTTAAATCATACAATCTATTATATTAGGCTTTCTCAACAATTGGATTCATTTAGATTATATATTCCATTACGTTTATTATCCAATGTTTGAAGCATTATTTTCTTCTCATATATTGATGTTCCATTACATTTGAGGTATAATATGTTTATATGATATATTGTCCATTACATTTGGCACCACAAACTGTTGGTCCCAGTTAACTGATGATTGGTATAATGGAGTAAAAGTATGTTCCATTACATTTGGACGCCACAACGTGGTCAGCATAATATGTTCGTTTAATTATTCATTACATTTGGTGTATCAAAGTTAGGGGCTTGGTTAACTAATGATTATTGTTACAAAGGTTCATATGTTTATTTTCATTTGAGATCATATATAAAGATACATTCCATTATATTTGGCTTTCCCAATGTTTGGGGCCTTCTTTCTTCAATTTAAATGGAATGCAGCAAGTACGTTCCATTACAATATATATATATATATGCCAAAAGAGAATAAATTCAAAATCTCTATTGGAAAGTCCTCATTCCCAGACCAATTGTTTTTGAGCTTATGGCTCACCTATAAGCTCAAAACCATTTAGGCTGGGGATAACAAATTTCTGATAGATATTTTGAATTTTTTCTCTTTTGCACTTATAAAATATAACTTGAGGTGAGCCTTAAGCTTAAAACCAATTGGTCTGGGGATGAGGACTTTTCTGTAGAGATTTTGAATTTTTTCACTTTTGGCATTTATAAATTAAAGCTTGATATATATATATAAAATCCCAGTGCATAACGCTATACTGAAATAAATATACAAATATTAAGCAATTAAATCATCCCACATGATTAAGAAATCCAGTACTGCCCTCTGTGAACTAATATATAAATACATTAGAGTTCGTATTGACCTGGCTATTTTAAAATACAAACTCTAATGTATTTATATATTAGTTCACAGAGGGCAGTACTGGATTTCTTAATCATGTGAGATGATTTAATTGCTTAATATATATATATATATATATATATATATATATATATATATACAGATATACTGTTTCACGTATATATTTAGAAGATCGCTTCCCCACCCAATTTAAAAGACTAATAATAATTTAAGTCAGACTAGTAATATCTTTTTAAAAAAAGAAAAAGAAAGAAGTAATGAAATTTAACAGCAATTGAAAATGATAATTTAGTCAAATTAAAACAAATCAAACTTTTTAAAATAAAAAAAAATAAAAAAAAATATGTCTATATTTGAAGTTAAAGAAAGTATATATCTTTCTTTATTAAAATTAATAAATTGAAGTCAGAAAAACAAAATCATTTAAATAAAAATATCTTTACTGCTTTTCAGCTCCTATATTTCAGAAGAATGATTTGTGAAGCAGAATAACTGTAGATGTCAAGTCATTGTCGCAGGCAATAAAAAATTAAGATTCAAAAATAAATGAAAGCAAATAATGAAAAATAATCACTAATTAAAAGTATCTTCCAGCCAAACAGAAACTTTCCAATAATCTAGGGGACTAAAAAACATGTACATGGATGAAAAATCTGCTACCAATTGGAGAAAAGGATTATGTAAGCTGAATCCATTTGTCAGAAAAAAATATATAAATAGTGTGGAAATTCAGTAGAAGGTATTATTATTATTATAGTTAATTTATTCAGAGATAGAATATTTAGATAGAAGACTACTAAAAAGTGAATTAATGGAACCATCAAACAGCCTAATGAAATGTCATTGTAATATGATATTCGACTAGAGACTGCTTGTCTTCTCTCCATCTGCAAAACATGTGAACTCCAAGCCTTGCCTAAAAGTTTCAATGTGCCATTCAATGTGCATTTAATAATGCAGTAATAAACAAAGACATGAAATTTAGAGGTAAGCAATTAGAAATAATTCAATTACAATAAAATATGAATTAAAATTATAGCTATTAATTTTAATAAAACAAAAGAGAGAAAATTTTATATTACTAGTCTTTAGAAAAGTTCTCACAGTCAATTATTAACTTCAGTCAAAAGTTGATGATAATTTTTTTATCTTTATTTAAAAATGAAAACAAGAAATTAAAATCATTATTATTTAATTAAAACACTCACACACACACACACACACACACATATATATATACACACACACACACACATATATATATATATATATATATATATATATATATGTGTGTGTGTGTGTGTGTGATATATATGTGTGTGTGTTATATTTCATTAGTTAAATGTCAATTATTCCATATAATTTAAGAAATGTTCAAATAATAGAAATACTTCTAATAATAATTGTAATAATTATTTCAACTGAACCAGCTAAATGTAAATGATAATCAAAGATATGGTAAAAATAATAAAATGCAATATGAATCATAAATACTTATATGCATGTTAGCTATATCTTAATAAAATAACAAAATGTATGTGTATAAATGTACATCTATACTGGATTGGATTATAAATGCTCCACAAACATGGAATTGCTGATATTACCTGCTTACTTACCTGCAAGGATTTTTAAAAATAAGCTGCTATAACCTGCTTACCTACCTGCTAGGATTCTTAAAAATAATAAGATGCTATATGAATCATAAATGCTTTTGTGCATGTTACATATATCTTTATCAAATAACAACACATATGTGTATACATATACAATCTACCTGAAATACTTTCAAAAACATGAAATAATAATTGTACTACTGATATTATCTGCAACTAAACAGGTTAAGACTATAAAAAGAAAGATTTATTGATGCTAAGTACTTTCAATACAACCAGTATCAGAATCATAGCTGTGTAAAAAAAATGAGGAATTGTGAACCATAGATAACATCAAAAATAAATATTAAATTGATCAAAATGAATAAATACTGAGAAATTTTACATACTAATGAGAACAGAAAAACTATAGATGTGATTTCTTAGAGAAGACGGTACTGGACTCCTTTTTATTGATATCATTGGCATCCTGGCGATTAATAAAGGGTACTTTTTTTTTTCATTCTATCATCACTTTCTGAAAGGATAACTTTGGCTGTTGAACGATTGAAGCAATGTCCAGGTATCAGTTAATGGTCAAAAAAAAGAGAAGAGTGTCTGATGCTTTTATTAGATTGTTTGTACATGTAAATAAATTAAACGAATCTTGCAGACAAGCCGGTGTGGATTTCCCCCATAATAATTATTTTAAGAATTTTCCAATAATATATATATATATATATATATATATATATATATATATATATATATATATATATATATATATATATATATATCATCATCATCATTATCAACCATTATCAATCCACTGCAGGATGAAGGTCTCTCCAAGTTTAATCCATCTTCTCCGATCATTAGCTTCTCTTCTCCACATCACCCCTACACATTTTCTTATTTCATCCATCCATCTTACATGTGGTCTCCTTCTGGGTCTTTTACAATCTCTTGGAATCCAGTTTAAAATTTCAATTGTCCATCTATTATCATCTCTTCTAGCAATATGTCCAGCCCAACTCCACTTCAATCTTTTAATTTTTTCAATGAGGTCAGTAACACCTGTTTGTTCTCTTACCCATACATTGCATTTTCGATCTCTTCTTGTTACTGCCAACATACATCTCTCCATACTTCTTTGAGTGGTCTGAAGTCTCTGTATTGATCTTCTATTAAGTGTCCAAGTCTCAGATGCATAAGTAAGAACTGGTAAAACACATTTGTTAAAAACCTTAATTTTCAAACACATAGGCATATTTCCTTTTAATATCAAGTTATTTCTACCAAAAGCACTCCAACCAAGTTTAATTCTATGATTAATTTCCTCTATTATGTTTCCATCTGTATTCATAATCTGACCAAGGTATTTGTAACTCTTAACTTCTTCTAATTCATCATAATCAATCTTTATTTTCATATTTTGAGCAAATCGATTAAACATTACTTTAGTCTTTTTAACATTTATCTTTAGTCCTACTTTCCTACTTTCATCTGATAACTCCTGCAACATTTCCTGCAGCTTGGAAGCATTATTTGCAAAAACAACTACATCATCTGCGAAATCTAAATGACTTAAATAATCTCCATTTACTTTCACTCCTTTAGTTTCCCATTTTAATCCACAAAATACTTCTTGCAGCACTGCTGTAAAAAGTTTTGGAGATATGGAGTCACCTTGTCTTACACCTTTCTCAATGTTGACTTTCCCAGTATCATTATGTAATCTAATTGTTGCTGTTTTATTTTTATAAATATTCTTTAAAATATGACAATATCCTGGATCTATACCTTGATGATCCAATGCTTTAATCACTGAAGAAATGTTTATAGAATCAAATGCCTTTTCATAATCTACAAATCCAAAACATAATGACAACTCATATTCATTTGTCCTTTCTATAACTTCTCTCAATACTTGAATATGATCTACTGTACTAAAACCACTTTTAAATCCAGCTTGTTCTCTTGGTTTGTGAAAATCCAAGGTTCTCTGTAGACGAGTTGTAATTATCTTGGTAAAAATTTTATATAAAACTGATAAAAGGCTGATAGGTCTGTAATTTCTAATATCTTCTTTATCACCTTTTTTAAATATTAATATTATTACTGCATTCTTCCAATCATCCGGTACATCTTTATCATTTAGACATTTGGTATATAACTTTGCTAATATTTTTTCTGTTTCTTCACCTGCTTCTTTTAATATATCAATTATAATTCCATCATTACCTGGAGCCTTTCCTTTTTTCATACATTTAATTGCATTTCTCACTTCTTCATTTAAAATTGTGGGCAATTTGGAAGATGTAATAGATATAGGAGGTACTTGTTCTTTATTACTATATAATTCTTGATAAAAATCTTCTACCAATTTCATAATGTCATCCCTCTTTTTAGTAATAATTCCATCTTTTTTCCTTATTGCAGATATAAATTTCCTACCAATACCAAAATGTTGTTTTACATTCTTAAGACTTTTATTTTCTTCTACAGCTTTTTTTGCTAGTTCACAGTTATACTTTCTTATATCATTTTCAACTCTTTTCCACAACATTTTACAAAATTCGAGATATTCAATTCTTTTTAATGCATCATTCTTGCATATCTTCATATTCCTTCTTTTCTTCATAAGTTCTCTAGTCTCAGTAGAAATTTTATTAGTCAATTGCTGCTTTTTTCTACCAGCTATCTTTGTTGCAGTTTTTAAAAGTGTATCAGTTATTTTCATATTAATTTCATTCAAATCTGAATCATGTTCAAAATCTACTAATACTTGAAACCGATTTGTAAGTTCTAATTTAAATTCATTAGAATGTTTCTGAAGATTAGGAATATCAACTGTAAATATAGTTTTTCTTAATAATTTTTGTCTCTCTAGTTTTACATTAACATGAATCTTACCCCTTACTAATCGATGATCACTTCCTGTGTTAAATTTATTAAGAACATTACAATCTTGAAATATGTATTTCCTGTTAGTCAAAATATAATCCAATTCTGCTGTACCTTCATTTGGATGCTTCCATGTCCATTTCCTTCTAACATTTTTCTCAAAAAAAGAATTCATAATATAGAAGTTTTTCCTTCTCTGCAAATTCCACAAGTCTATGTCCTCTTTCATTTCTATTACCATAACCAAAATTACCTACAACACTTTCATCTTTCATTTGTTTACCAATTCTAGCATTAAAATCTCCCATAACAATTTTAAAATGTTGTTTACTCTGATCAAAAGCCTTTTGTACATCCATATAAAAATCTTCTACTACTTCATCACTGTGAGAACTTGTTGGGGCATAAACCTGAATTATCTGCATTTGATATCTGCTATTAAGTTGTATAACTAATCTTGCCACTCTGTCTGATACACCATCAATCTCCACAATATTGTTCTTCCACTTTTTATTTATAATGAATCCTACTCCACTTGTATTTCCAATATTTGTGCCTTTATAATAGAGCATATGTCCACTTTTTAAATCAATTGTCTCTTCACCTTTTCTTCTAACTTCACAAAGTCCAATAATATCCCATTTAATATAAGAGAGTTCTTCTTCTAATTCTGCAATCTTCCTTCACTTGAAAGTGATCTGCAGTTGTAAGTACCTAAATAAAAAGTCATCATCAAATGGCAACCTGGTTCCGCCTCCAGGATATTCTTAGCACCCTCCGCCTTTGGCCACCAACCGCTGCCTTTGTTGGTGACTTTACAGCCTCCTGGGATTAAGGGCCATGCTTTATTTTTGTCTGTCATAATTGTATAATTGGGAAAGATCTTTATCATTTACACAAACATTCATTCTGCCTTATCAGGCACTGAGAAGAAAGACCATGGTGTTTCTTGATCTTAAACTCAGAGGTAAAAAGCCATTAAACTCACCATGCTGGCTAATGTGTGTTGGTGAGCAGCCCATCCATGTTCGTATACTATATGAATAAACATATAGTAATAATAGCTGCAACGACAAGAACGTATGGAGTGGACATTAGGAATTTGCCCTGCTCGGTTCCCTTAAGGCCTCCAAGAGGAATCAAAGGGTCTCCTTTCAGTTAATAGCAAACTCCTTTCTGCAGCCATATATATATATATTAAGTTTAGCTAAGTATTACTGTCATGATCAATTTATAACTAAATTTTATTTAGGTATTGATAATCACAATCGTGCGTATGTGTAAATTAAGGAAGACCATATGAATTGACAAATACAAATCTTCATTTCTATTAGAGTGAAAGAGGTTATCAGTCTCTATGGCAATAAAAATAAAGTCATAATAAACAAAAAATAGAAAAAAGTAATACATAAAATATTAATTGATATAGAAAACATGACCAATAATTGAGAAACTATCTATCTTATAATACATATTATTAGCCAATTGATTATTAATGAAGGTTAATCTATTGTAGCATCTACCACCTGTAAGTTACTATTTGTAGCTCATGTTGGTTCAACACTTGTAGTTATATATATGTTATGTCTTTAGAATAAATAAAAACACTACAAATAATGCTTAAATTAAATGTTAGCTATATTTGACATAAATTTTTATATAGCTTACAGATCGATAATTAGTTGATTAAATAATACACATATTACTGATTTCTCACAATAATATTATTACAAGAACCTGGAGGTTTACAAAAATAAAATAAACCCATGGTGGGTTGTACATTACCCTAGTCGGTACTTTTGACCTTCAGCCCCGAGTTGGCTGGGTGGCGTCCGATATTCCTGAGTGAATGTATATTTCACAAAGTTCTTGCACTCACTTCGGCTCACAGGAAAATAATGAATCGCTTTCTCCTTATACTATGTTTTAGTCTCATGCATTCCCTTGTCTATTAAACCCTTAAACCACTAATTATATTATTGGTTGTATGAGGTAAAAATCAAACCTTTTAATTGGACAACTCACAAACTGAAGACATAGCCTATTGTTAAAACATATTCACCTATAATATTAAATTCAACTCAGATACGTTTATAAAAAGTATATTACTAATTTTTTAGGGTATTGAAAGAGAACGAAAGTTCTTTCAAAAATAAATTGCTATTTATTTATTATGAAATATATTCAATTTTGGCAAATATAAAGCGAATGTCTAAACAAAAAAGTGGTGACGCAAATGCTTTTTTTCAATGTTACATTGAAAAGTAAAGATTTGTTTTTGCTAAATCTTAAATATTTTTACTAAAATCTTCAATATTTTTCGAAAATAATTTTGTTTTTTTGGTATATTTTTTAAAAAACTAGTTTAATTTCTCAAATTATATTTTTTTAATACTTAAAATTGCATTCAAAATAAAAATCTCAGTGTTTTTCTTTATTTTCTTTGATCAGGCGGTTTCTTTGTTCTTTCCAGCCAATCAGAATGTCTTGTTCGGCTGAGAGCTCGCTGACAACCAATGACTGACAATGTTCTTTCTTTGTTTAGGTTTAAATGTGTTTTTTTTGATTTTTTACTTGTAAAATAATTCGGAAGAGGGCACCATCTTACAGAACTTTTAAAAACCTAATCAATACCTGTCAAACAAATATTTTAGCATAAGAACTGGCAGAGTTAGAGTGACGTCAGATGTCAACGAGAGGCCTCGTAAGAGGTGGGAAAAGGGTTAAAAGTTATTTTAATTAATCTAGTTTCATATCACTTCAGGAATTCATAATCTTTTTATTAGTCTTTACTTCCATCTCAGATTATGTTTATATAATTTGATTTAACATTATTCCTGTTTAAATCATAAGTTTATTTACAGTTTATACAATTTTAATCTTTTCCTTCTCGCTTCAATTACGTATGTTTTCTTTGGCCATACTTTAACACTCATTTTTAAATAACCATTATATACCTTTCAATTCTTTCTATTTCTTTATGTGCGCACATACTTTTCTATTCTTAGAATAATAACTTTTATTTTCCCATGATTTTACTGCTAAAGTAATTTTATCGGCAACAATTTACAGATATAACACTCCTCCCCCACTTTAGAAGTTTGTTTTTCCGATGTTACAAAATCTTCCAAATAAGCTGGTTTTCTTTTAAAACGCACGGGTCTCGGTGATTTTTTTTTCTCTTGAGGAAAACTGTTATTGATTTCTGTTGTCTCTTCTATAATGATTTCCTCATGTACTTTAATATCCATATTTCTCTCATTCTGTTTTATATCTTTAGGTTTGTCTGCTATCTGTATTTGTTGTTGTGAATCATAACTATTTTGTTCACTTTCATACTGTCTTCTAATATTATTTTTATGATGTCTATAGATTCGGTTATCTTCACCTTTAATTATGTAAATTTGCTTTGATAATTTTTTCTCTATCATACCATTTATCCATTTTTTCCTTAACATGTCTCTCCACATTACATTCTCTCCAATTCCAAATTTCTCTATTGTTTCTTCTGTTTCCCATCATTCAAATTTCATTGGTTTTAAGAAATCAAGTCCAGTTCTTATTTTTCTTCAAAATAGTATTTCCACAGCAGATTTTCTTGTTGTTGTTGATGGTGTAATGTTTTGATACCACATGAATTCTTTTAAAATATTCTGGGTTTCCCTACTAGTACTCTTTTTAATAAATTGCTTTGCTTGTCACACTGCTCTCTTGGCTAAACCATTTGACTCGGGGTAATATGGCAGTGTCAAGATATGTTTTATATTCCATGAGTCCATCCACTGTTTAAATTCATTACTCACAAAGCTTGGTCTGTTATCTGACACAATCGCTTTAGGGAAACCATGTGTTAAAAATATTTCCTTCAGGATTTTTATTGTTTCCTCACTACTTGTAGATTTTGCTTGATGGCATTCTATCCATTTTGAAGTTGCATCAATTAATATAAAATATGGTTTTTTTTTATAGGCCCAAAATGGTCAATATGTATATGTTGCCATGGATTCGAAGGCTTTGGCCACGACACATATTGCTTTACTGGTAAGGTCCTTTCTGCTTGGCGTATCTCGCATTTATTTATAAAGTTCTCAATATCCACATTAATTTTTGGCCACCACACATAACTTCTGTCTAGAGCCTTTGCTCTCTCTTTCATTGGGTGACCTTGGTGAATTATTTTCAAGACTCTCCATCTACCTTCAGGAGGGACCACTATTCGAAATTCCCTTCACTATACACCATTTAAAGATTGATAGTTTGTCTCTGTTCATCTAGAATGCAGTTGATAACTGTTCCGGTTTCTTTTATGGCCATCCATGTTTAATCTACTTACATAATATTCTATAACTTTCTTGCTTTTCAGTCCAATCCTTAATGTTTTTACTATTTATCATTTTAGAATTTAATGTATCAATGAAATTCACTTCAACTTCTATTTCACTTTTCTTGTTATTTTCTGGTTCTCTTGATAAAGAATCTGCATGTGCTATACTTTTACCTTTTCTGAATTCTAAAGTGAAACCATAACTGTTTAATATATTTACCCATCTGATCATTTTCAGGCTTAAATGTTCCGGTATAGGGCAATCTTTCCCTATAATGCTTATTAAAGGCTTGTGATCCATTATTATTGTAAAATCTCTTCCATAAATATATTGATGAAATTTTTTAATGGCCCACATTATTGCTAGCACTTCTTTATCTAGTTGGCTATAGTTACATTCAGCATTTGACAACGTTCTGATGTATACACTATGGGTCTCTCTAAACCATTAATTTTATGAGCTAATACTGCTCCTATTCCGAAATAAGATGTGTCAGTCATTAATACTACTTCTTTATTTAAATCAAAATGCCCTAAAAAGAATCTGATGTTAATAATTGTTTAACTGCCTTAAATGCTTGTTCGTGCCTTTCATTCCATGTCCACTTTTGATCTTTCCTCAACAACTCGTACAGTGGTGCTGTTATCATGGCTTTATTTTTTTTAAAAAGTTCAAAAAAATTTACCAGTCCTAAAAAAGCTTGCAGCTGTTTAACACTCTTAGGTGAGTCTACATTTTTAACTGCACTTATTTTTTCAGTTAAAGGTTTTTTACCTTGGCTAATAATTAAATGCCCCAGAAACTTTATTTCTTGCATTTACCATTCTCATTTTTTCAAGTTAAGTTTAACCCCTGCATTACATAGCTTTTTACAAACAACTATAATTTTTTCAGCTAACCTACCAGATGTTGATTCTGCAATTAAAATGTCATCGTAATATGGGTGTACACCTTCAATACCATTTAAAATACTGTTTAATTTTGCTTGGAAAATATTCGGAGCCGATGTTATTCTGAATGGTAAACGGTTACATTTAAAAAGCCCAAATGAGTTGTCAATGTTAACACATGAGCTGTATTTTCAGTAACTCTAATTTGGTGATAGGCTGCATTCAAATCTAACTTTGCAAAATATTTTGCACTCAATAAGCTACTTAATATTTCTTTAATATTTGGAATGGGATATGAACCTTTATTTAAATACTTATTCACAATTGTTCTATAATCTCAGCATATTCTAATTCTACCAACTGGTTTGTTTAAAATTACCACTGGTGTAGCCCATTCCGACTCTTCTATAGGTGACAAAAACCTCGGTTCCACTAATTTATTAATTTTTTCCTCCGCCATTTTACATTGTGCAAACGGTATTTTTCTGGGTCTACAAATACAAGGTTTTGCATGATCACTTAGATTTAATTCAAACAGTTTTGTATTCATCAACCCCAATTTCTCTGTGAATAATTTTGGGTATTTTTCTAACATTTCATTCTCGACTGAAATCTTGTTAACTATTGAAAATTTTATTCCCAACTTATCAAACCAATCACGACCTATTAATGGAGTAATATCTTTCTGTACTACATATACTGGAAGTACGTAATTCCTTTAGCTATGAGTTATTTTTGCATTAATTTTCCCTACTATTTTAATGGGATTTCCATTTACATCTTTAATTTTTAACGATACTTTTTGTAATTCTATCCCGGGATTATCTATAAATATTTCATTCCACAACTTTTTAGAAATTAACGAAATCCTGGACCCACTATCTATTTCCATTTTAATTTTCTTCTGAAACATTAAAATTTGTAAAAACAACTGATCTTGGTTATCCAGTCCATTATTATTTTTAATACTATTTTTCTTAATTTTAAAATCTTTTCTACTACTCATTTTTCTCTGCGTTTTTTTATATACTTTTGCTATGTGGCCCTTCCCACCACAATTATAGCATTGTTCCTTTCTAAATCTACATTCTTTTGCAAATGGCCTTTTTTACCACAAGCAAAACATTCAACTAGAAACTTATTATCAGTTTTAAAATCTTTCTTTTCATACTTGTTAATTTTATAAATCTCTATTCTACTAGTTTCTTCTTTTTTAGAAAATTCTCTTACTTGGTCTATTACAGATTCGTATACAATCCCTTTTTGGATTGCACCATTGTATGTTAATTTTACTTCTGACAATAAAGACTGTCTTAATCTCTCATTGCAAATTCCCCAAAGTAGTTGATCTATTAAGATCTGGTCTACAAAATTGCCATAATCACAATTTTTAGCTAGTTGACGTAGAGCGATATCATACTCTTTAATGGATTTGTTTCTTTCCTGTTTTCGTTTCCGAAGGTTTAATCTGGCTAAGTATAATGATAGCTCAGGGCTGAAATATTCTGTTAACTTATTAACTAACTCATCATAACTAATTAGATCTGTTATTTGTCCCTGAAAATGTTTATTTGCTATTTCAATAACCTTTCTCCCTAATAGATAGAAAAATGCGGCTACTTTCTTTTCATTTTCACAAATTAAATTCAATTTGAAAAAATTTTGCAACTGCATTACATAATACGGCCATTCATGTGGACTACCTATAGTCAAACTCTGTGATGCTAGCTTGCTCTATCGACGTTTTTTTTTTCAACTTGAAGAAAAAAAATTTTTTATTACCGACTATTCCTTAATCTACCTACAAAAGTTCGAACAGTGACTGCACCAATTTTGTTATGTCTTTAGAATAAATAAAAACACTACAAATAATACTTAAATTAAATGTTAGCTATATTTGACATAAGTTTTAGTATAGTTTACAGATCGATAATTAGTTGATTAAATAATACACATATTACTGATTTCTCACAATAATATTATTACAAGAACCCAGAGGTTTACGAAAATAAAATAAACCCATGGTGGGTTGTACATTACCCTAGTCGGTACTTTTGACCTTCAGCCCCGAGTTGGCTGGGTGATGTCCAATATTCCTGAGTGAATGTATATTTCATAAAAGTCCTTGCACTCACTTCAGCTCGCAGGAAAAGAATGAATCACTTTCTCCTTACACTACATTTTAGTCTCGCACATTCCATTGTCTATTAATTAAAAGTTATTTTAATTAATCTAGTTTCATATTACTTCAGGAATTCATAATCTTTTTATTAGTCTTTACTTCCATCTCGTATTATGTTTATATAATTTGATTTAACATTATTCTGTTTAAATTATAAGTTTATTTACAGTTTATACAATTTTAGTCTTATCCTTCTCGCTTCAATTACATATGTTTTATTCAACCATACTTTAACACTTGTTTATAAATAACCATTATATACCTTTCAATTCTTTCTATTTCTTTATGTGTGCACATACTTTTTTATGCTTAGAATAATAACTTTTATTTTCCCATGATTTTACTTCTAAAGTAATTTTATCGGCAACAATTTACAGATATAACAATATATATATATATATATATTAAGCATTAAATCACCCCATATTGTTAAGAAATCCAGTACCGCCCTCTGTGAACTATTATATAAACACATTAGAGTACGTATTTCAAAATAGCCAGCTCAAAATGATTTCAATTTGAGCTCATGTGGGGTGATTTAATGCTTAATATTTGTAATTTTTTTTCAGTATAGCATTATGCCCTGGAATTATTTTATATATATATAAATTTATCATTTTTATTATTTATTTTAACCATTTTATAATTAGTAGTAAATACTGGAGTTATTTTAATGTATTTTTTTAAATTCAAAGTACATAGAAATATTTTAAAGATACCATTGGTTTTTCTTTTCAGTAGCAAGTTTGTAATTTCTCAAACTGTGATTAAATTCTAGCTTACTCTAATATTTTTTTTTCAAAAGCCTTTGGTTTTGTTTTTTTAAAAAAGAAAAACTTTTATGAAAAAAAAAAATGTTTTTATTTATTTTTATTTTTTTACTCATGTTATTTAAATGCATGACTCGTCTAAAAACGAGAAGATTTGATGTCACTCTAAATCGGCTACTTTTTATTGCACGTATACATATTATATGTCATTCGAAAGAAAATCAAAAGTTCTGTAAGATCGTGCCCTCTTCAGAGTTATTTTACAAGTAAAAAATCAATAAAAATGACCATATATGTCAAACAAAACCAAAGCACCGCCTCCTCACCAACTTTTCTTGAATCTTATTGGCTGTCCCACTTCTGTCAGAAAGGGAAATGGCTGCCAAAAAGTAAAAAGTTACGTTCATTTTTATTTTTATTACTAAAATGATAAACAAATGTTTACAACATTTTAAACAATATTTGAATTGAATTACAAATTATTATTGATAAAATAATACTAAAAATCAAATTATTTTAGAAAAATAGTTAAGATATTACCAAGAATTATTTATTTATTGCTACATATTGATCGTAACGTTAAAGTGAAAAAAAAAAGATTGCGTCAGCAATCTTTTTTGGTTGGTTGAATAGCGGTTACTTTTATTTCACCGCAATTGAATATTTTTTAAATTATAAATCAAATTTTATTTTTGAAAAGACTTTCGTTTGCTTTCGTAATCTGACAATTCAGTAATATACTTTTTACAAACGAAACTAACGTATTTATATTATTAAAAGTGATCTATTTTAACAATAGATTTTGTTAAAGTTGTGTGTTGGCCAATTACAAGTTTTGATTTTTAACTCATTTGGCCAATTAAATAATAATCATTGAAAGGGTTAATAACATTTACATGAATATATCTTTGAATGTGTGTATGCAATAATTAAATTATTAAAGTTGGAGGGAGGGATATATGCTGAAATTGCAAATTTGGTAAAACATTTACAGAAGTCAACACTATATATATATATATATATATATATATATATATATATATATATATATATATATATATATATATATATATATATATATATAAACATAAAAATAATTATAAATCTATCTGTTTTTGTATACTACCTATCATTTTTTCAATTTTATATTTCTCTATTTATAAATCTATTTATACATCTGCAAAACAATCCATCTACTAATATACTATCTATATTATAACATAAATGGATATAACTAAACTTATTCTGAATAAGTGTCCAGGGACTATCAATGTTGCCCACAATGCTTCAGTTAGTATTGGTATTTGATATATGACCACATTTATGAGTGATGATGATGATTAAACAAATTTTATTTTGTTTATACTCTTCTTTTTATTTACAATAAACAGAGGATGTATTTTTTGATCAACATCATTTTTTGAAATTTTACTTTTCTGATATTTATTACCTTGATTCCTCTACACTGATACCTTAACTTAGAGAACTCATAGTATAATCAAGGCCTCAAGATTATATCTTTTATCACAAAAGAACCACAACTTGCACAACCAAAACATGCCTCAGCTCTACAATTCTAATAACATATCTGTTATCATTCCAACAGTAGCATAGTATAGATAATGGACTCACTCTATGGTTCAAATAATGCTTATAATATACTTAATTGTTTAACAAATTTGTGCACTGTGACAATGAATAGGAATAGCAAACAATGACATGTTGTTATTATATTAATAACAAAGTTTATTTAACAAGCTAATAACATCATAAATATAATTTAATGAAATCCATTATGTTATTGTTTCATATAAATTATAATAAATACTATATATATATATATGAAAAACAAAAAACAAGTTAAAAACTTGCTAACGCTTGTATTTATGTCTATAGATGGCATTCTACCAAAAACACTGTCAAGCATACATTTACATAAATGTCAGAGATAGTAAATGCTTGCTCTGACGTTTATGTAAACATATGCTTGACGGTGTTTTTGGTAGAATACCATATATATATATATTGTACCGCTAGTGAATAGTGTTACATGTTTCTTTTTTTTTTTTTAAAAAAAAAGATTAGTTTTAAGATTTTTAAAAGGAAATTTTGAAAAATTAAAAGAATCACATCCTTTTGCTTTTGAAATATAATAAAACTATTTGTTAAAAAGCAAGTGAGGAGAGAATCTAAAGTAGAATTAAAAGACAGATTTAAACTTTTTTCTCTCTCTTTTTTAAAGAAAACTCCTTTTATAATGTATAAAATAAGAAAATGTGAAATCAGACTAAAAATGAGTCTGTAAAAATAAAATATTTGTAAAACTTTCAAAAATGTAATTAATTAGTTTATATGATTGCTGATTAAATTGTAATAATTAAAAAACCCTGCAAACGATCTTATCAATATTATATGAATCTGAACAGATTAATATTAAGGCAAATGTAAAAGTCAATTAATTAAAGAAATGTAAAATTAATTAAAAGTCTGATTCACATCAAAATAAAGTAAAACAATGAGAGAGTTAAGATATAAAAGTTACATCTTGGTTATTGTTCTTCAGTCTGGTCTGCATTTTTGATCATGTTATGCTACTCATCACTTTGTTATTAGTTGGAGTTTGGATTCTTTCTAAAGAATGCAAAATATTCAGAAATTGTAAACACAGTGTAAGCCAATCATTACTGTTGCAGTCAACATTAATGGAGAGGATGCATATGCCATGGATGTGACCAACAGGTCTTCATGCCCCAAGCCTTTAGCAATCAACTATGCTTCCCTCAACTGTCACCAGAAACAATGCCTAGATAGTGAATTTATGCTGCCACTAATCTCTCTTTTCCATTGTTGCTCCAAAGAATGGAAGACAAGCCCTGAAAACTGTTGATGGAGAAACAAAAAACCAACTGGTTGGAAAGCAAAACCAAATGGAAAACAAAACAATTGTACAATACAAACAAAATAAAACCCTGGATAAATATCCTTTTAAATAGCTGTATTCCCACTTAATTTTTAACAAAATGAACTTTAATTAATGGACTGATATAACTATGGCCTAAAGTCTTTTATATTTTTTCTTATGTAAAATTTATCATTATTTTATGTTATATTAAATATATGTGTGCATAAATAATTAAATATTAATGTTTGCTTCAATTGTTATTTTATCTATTTTCTCTTTCTCTCTTGTCACTGTATCACCAGTAAATTAGAGTAGAGTTATTTTATGCGTTAAGTAAATATGCTGGACCCTGAGACAGAGTGGGAGATATTCACAGGATATTTCAAGTGTTGGATTGTGTGTCTGCCATCTGAAGCATGATGATTATATAACTTAGTATTGGCTGGTGCCTGAGGGTTCATCTTTAAAACAAATAAAATGCTTTGAATGGCAGAGGTTTGAATCTAGCAGTCAAGTTGGGCCATGGGGGTTAATGTAATCATGTAATGCTTTGCATAGCTCAATTTGATGGTGGGTATCGTTGATGGCTTGGCTATCAATGGTATTCTTCCCTCTGCTTGAAAGGCTGTTCGGTTCACATAATATTGAAAATATAAATTCAAAATTATATTAGAGTGTTTAAATCCAATTAGATAATAGCTTTTAAATGGACCAGCTTCAATATATACATATAATACTATCATTCGATGTCTGTATTTTTTTCAAAGCAATAAACGTAATTATAAATATAGTAATTAGATAATTAAAAATTTTATCCACTTAGGAGCACTTTCAATTATCCTAGTAATTATGTCAACTAACATTTTGAAAGGCTAACCTTCTCACAATTCCATGATCTTAATGTTTGCTGCCCCTTCCCCCATTAATTAAGTAATGTTTGTATATTAGCATAGCTTCCTTTATTTCTTTTATTGTTATTCTTTTCAATTTGAAATATTTTTACATTATTAAAATTGAAGTCAAAACCATAATTGCATGACTTATTATGATCATAAAAAACAGATGTTAAAATATTATTATCTACTATATAACTTTGTTTCGATTTCTGAACATGTTTTAATAACAGCAGTGATCTTTAGTTCTTTTTTTCAATGTATATCTTGATTCATCTATAAAGCCACTGCGACACCTATTTATCCATTTATAAATGACACAATTTTTATTTATAAATGAGGTTTTATCTTTAGAATTATTCATTATTTTGTTTAATGTAGGAGGTGTGTAAAATGCAATATTACATATACCATTATAAATAATCCTTATAAAATTTACTTGATCATTTGACATATATGGTATTATTATCCATATTTTTATTAGCAGGAGAATCAATAATATTTATTATTAAAATTTGTATTCTTATATTTTGTATTAAAATCTTTAATAATAATAATAATAATAATAATAATAATAATATATATATATATATATATATATATATATGATTATAATTGTAGCCAACATTTAACAATTCATTTGAATATATTTCAATATTTTTGCCTTTATCCCATGAATATTTGCAAAGACTATTATTTCTAACTAAGAATGACATTGTGCATTGTCTTAATTGACTATTTTAAATGTATAAGTTCATTTAATTTTTACAAAATAAATAAATAAGAGAAGAGGAGAAGATGATAATATTTATTGAACAAATAAAATATATAAATTATGCTATATAAATTTTATTACATTGATATAATTTTCTCTAGTCAAATAATTATAAGTACAAAATAAATAATGTATAATGGCTTAAAAGTTATTATAAAGATATAGCTCTAATATCTAATATAAGTATGAATATATTGTTTAAAAAATAATGCTTATTATATGTATAATTTTATAGACAGTAAAAAGTAAACAGAAATATATATATATATATATATGGGACCGAATATATATATATATATATATATATGGGACCGAATAAATATAATTTTATGCTTTAAGCAAGATAATTTATGAGTTTATTTGTGTTATGATATAATTATTAAATTAAATTCAAAGTGATTAATAATTTAGTTGAGTTATTTGTATTTAGTAGAGTTTAAAATATCTGAATAAAGCTGATTCGTATATTTTAAAATAAATATCAAGTCAGTTTATAAAAATTCAATTAATTATGAACAGGAGTAAATCTTAAAAGAATGTGAAGTAATTTCCTGTCTGTGCGTGTATAATGTATACAAATGCATGGTGTATTATTGGGAATGTTATTTGTAATTAGGAAAGTTAATTTTAGTTTGTTAATTTATCTAAAAAATAAATGAGTAATTAGTTTAACATTGAAGTTGTTCAAAATAAATGTTTAGGAATTTCTGAAAAACTAAAAACTGATAATTTAAAATAATAAATATTAACTGAAACATAGGCTTATTTATACTTGTATGTATATATATATATATATATATATACATAGTATAAATACATACAAGTATATATATAATATATACATATACCCTATATATATATATATATATATATATATATATATAATATTAGGGTATGAGCACAGACTTTCACACGACCCACCACTCTCCACTCCATCTAATAACACTGATACACCTAAACATACATATGTTGAAAAGATAAATAATCACCAATATACGTGTTTCATGCTAAACCAGCAATCATCAATTGGTCCAGATTATCATCTCTACACATATATACTATAAGTGCTCAGATATATATTAAGATAGACAATCCTCATACTTTAATGGACAGGCTCCAGTCTACTCCACACTCCAACTCTTCAACCGTCCATCCAATTGAAAATCTCCAACAACATATGTATGTTTATGTGTATCAGTGTTATTAGATGGAGTGGAGAGTGGTGGGTCGTGTGAAAGTCTGTGCCCATACCCTAATATTAAATAATAAATATTATTTATTCTATGCTTTTATTTTTTTTACTAATTAAATATTTATTTTACAAGTAAAGGTCAACTGACAGTTTTTAATTATCATGTGGTATTTAAAAATAAAACAAAATTATGTAATATTTTAATTAGGTCCACATAGTAGGTTGCATATTTTTGATTGATATCAGAAAGTATGAAGGTATGTCTAATTAAGATACCTATCAAATTGAAGGTATAAAGATAAAAATTATCAGTATGTGTGTGTTACTATTGTCTCCTCTGCTGCTGACTTCTTGTGCATGCTTGCTCCTCAAGAAAACATTATTTTTTTATTTTCATTATTTTTATTTAAAGTGTTGATTTTTAAAAACTTTGATTATTTTTTAATTAATAATAAGTGGTTGGATGAAAGATAATAAAGTGCTTTGGTTTTATACCTAGCCTAATTAATCTAAAGAGTTAACAAAATGATTGGGAAACATTTTTTTTTTACTAATTCAGTTTATTCAACCATGCTTAAACTGGAATTTAAAGAAGATAATAATAATGTGTTTTATATTGTTTTTTCAAAACTATATCGATCATTGTATGAGATTATTTTTAATTTCTATGTCTCACCTTTAGTAAAATAATATTTAAAGTAACTGTAGAAAGACATTTGAAATTGAATTTAAAAATATTTTTTTTTTGTTTCACCTGATATTAACATTTGCTCATCTTAAATCATGCAATTCATGACAGTTTAAGTGAATTTATTTTAAAGCAATCTCTTGATAAAGTCTTTTTAAATGCTACGTGCCTAATTGATACTTTATTCTGTGATTACTTTATTAAAGTTTGCAAAAGAACGTTTAAAAGATATGTTAAATGAATACAATAATGTGAAGCTTTACAAAAAAGACTTAACTTTAATGTAAGATAATATTATACCTTATGAAACTGAATTATTAAAATTGCAGATTTTTAAACTAGATAGGAATTATTTTAATTAGTATAATTAAGTGTTTGGGTGAACAGAAATCTATTTTAAGAATAATATTTAAAAAGCTTTAATAAGTGAAGGAGCCATTCATTTTTCTAGTGTATAACTACAGATAAAATTAAATGAAAATTATCTTAATAATATTTGCTGTTAAAATTAAAATATCGAAAACAATCTAACTGATTTTTTTACATAAACCTGTGAAAAATAGATCGAAATCTTTGCTAAAACTATTTGTTAAGTGTTTCTGTTATATATCGTTTGTTCCAGAAGGTCCTACTTGCTCTTATTTTTTATACAAAAATATGGCAAGTATGAATATGCTACTCTTTAAAATATTTTTCTGGAAAAAATGATATTGTTCATCCATTTCAGATTGCCCACAGCAGACAGAACCTTTATAAAGAACCATGGGCGTTTTTTTTTAAAAATAAATAATTAAAATAATAATTTATTATTATATTATTTTTAATATTATACCAAGGAATTTTTCTATAATTTATGTCATAATTCTGAAATAGCTCTTATGATAGAGAAGGCAAAATGTTATATATTTTATTTTTATTGTTGAGTTAAAGTCAATTGTGAGATATAGGTGTTCAGGTAAATATACATTTTTTACATTTATAAATAGTGTTTATTAATTCTTTATTTATGGATAAACAGCCAGTATAATTTATCAACAGCTTGTAATAGTTTTTTTTTAAATATAATTATTAAGATGTACAATTTCATTAAGAAGATTTTCATTTCTTAAAGTGTCTATTGGTTTCTTATTTAGCAATATTTGTCAATGTCAATTATGTCCACTTAGTTATAAAATTACATGTTGTCTTGTCATATGTGTGTATTTCTTATTAATTGCAAAAAACTTTATTATGCTATTTAAAATATTTTATATTTTTTTGATTTATAGTAATCTGTTAGTTTCATACATTGTTAATGTATGTATTTTTAGAGAATGAAGATTAATTTCTCTAGCTTTTAAATGATAATTGTTTTGTCTTTCTATTTTTATTGCATAGGATATATGCTCAATTCCATTTTAATATGTGTGGGATGCATGTGTTTTTATTATAAGTTGTGTTTTACTTACGTTACACATTAGAGTATTTTAAGCTTGCTGTCCCCAATGCTTAGTAGTTATTTATTTTAAGAGGATTGAATTTTAATATTTGATATTATTTTGATGTTTAGCTAGTGTAACTTGGTCCATAAAGAGGATAGTTTTCCATGGTATGTAATCTGTTTCCATAGTTTGAGACTTGTCTACACATATATTTACTTAAGGAGAAGGTATTGTATCTACCATTGAATTTTTTCTATTGTGTAGATAGCTCTGAGGATCCTTTATTCATTGTCTTGCCTGTCATAATGACCTTAATTATTTTCCACCATGTAAGATGAGATTATTAATGTTTTGAGATTGGTATAGCAATGATAAGAAAATTTTTTCAAGTCTGTAGTTGCTTCCCAGACACGTTTCTATCTGTAGAGTTTCATTAAAGGAAATAATATATGTACTGTGCTGTTATACCTTGCCAGCAAAGCATGATGAGAAACTAAGATGTACATATGCAATATCATTCTTATCACAACCCAGAAGTAGTTCCCCTATGGATAGGTAAGACATTTTAAGGTTAAATATTTTATTATATGAACATGGGCAAATATAGTATGTTGTGTACATGGAATCTGATGTGTAATCTCATATTTATATTATTAATCAAGTAACACAAGACAACAATTGTCTTATTTGTGTTTTATATGATAATGAACATTACAATAACATTTTTCTGACAAAAATCCAGCCATTTGTTAGTTCAGATTAAAGTTTTTTAATCTTTAGGGTGTCTTAAATGTTGTTGTTAAAATATTATAAGTTATTACTGGACAAAAGTTTATCTTAAAGATAGTTTTGCATTATTATAGTTTGATAGTTTTAATAAATAATTATTTAATAATGTAGTTTACTCTAAAACCATGTTAAAAATAAACTAGTCAAACATTGAAATAGTTTTATTTTAAATGAGTGTATCTATAATAGGTCACCCAAATGCTTGTATCAGTAATGAATAATTGTGTTAGTGTATAGACGATCATTTTATCATTTATTTTATGACATCCTGTCAAAAAACAGCGTCTATGTTTAGCAGATGACTAGAAAATTGTATATAAAGTTTTGTAACTTGTAAAGTCGATGTTAGTATTAATAAAGGTGTTTACTGTTATTAACATTTAGTATTTGTTTTCTATATATGATTTCCTATGTCCTAATTCTTAATCATATTATTGAAATGTTGGTAATCAGATAATCAATTTCCATACAGATCACAAATCCCAATTTGAAAATGCAAAATTTGCATAGGTGTTACAATTCCAAAGATTAGAAGTGCAGTTAAAAAAATTGAATATTAGTTGATTTTATTTTGAATTATTTTACTTCATTTCAGACTGAATATTATTTATTTCGTTTACAAACAAAGTATGCATTATTTAGAACTTGATTATTTCGGATTGTGTTGTTGAGGTGTAGAAAAAAGATTTAAATGGTACCCTTTCTTTCTATTTACTGCAGTGTCATCCTAGGAAAAAGTCTTTGATTGTTTCAAATTTATATTTTTTGTGCAATTAGTAATTAGATTAAACCCTTATTTAATTAATTGTTATTACTATAATATATTAAGATACATTAGCATATAAAAAAGTATATGTCTCCTTTAGTGTACTAGGATGTCATTAACTTGTTCAGCAACTTAATATGTTGATTAAGATTCAGAATTAATAATAAAAAAAAAAACTCTGAGAATAGTATTTATTATTTCATCGATTATTGTTAATTCATTTTATTGGTGCAAAAGTCAATAGTGTGACATGAGAAACTTATAGTTCATTGTACTATAAAAAGTATATTTTCTTTCACTCTATAAGAATAGATTAAATCATATCATGACAATAAAATTGATTGGTGATAAATACTTGTGTATTAAGATATTTGAAGAAGACACAATAAAGAATTTCATTATATGATTTTATATTAAATGCAATGCATTTTGAAAATTTCTTGGTTTGAAAAGTATTAAATAGAAATGAGTGATGTTTTTTCCTCTTCTTAATTTATTTATTTACTTTATAATAAAATGCATTTGTCATTGTTTTAAAATTCTCTTTTATTTTAATACATGTATCTATAGTAAAGTTTATTATAAACTATAACCAACTGTTCTTAGCCGTATCATCATCATCAACTTCGTGATAGTTGTCAAGAGTCTCTGAAAGTGCTTGTCATTAATCTCTTTATTTTAAATAAAATGTGAAAGGAACCAATGCATTATTATTATAACATAAATTAATTAATTAATCCTATTCATTTGAAATACATGTATTAATAGTACAATTTATAATTTTAATAAAATTATTATTATTTATTTATTCTATGTATTTTTATTTACTATACTCATAAGTAGTAGTCATAAACATTACTAGAAATATTCAATATTTTAAATGTATATAGTTTTGTGTTTACATTATGTGCAATGTTTAAGTTAGAATTATATATATATATATATATATATATATATATATATATATATATATATAATATATATATTATATATATATATATATATATAGAATTATATATGTGTGTATGTATATAACTACAACCATTAAATGTCTGTATTTTTAAATCATATAATAATAATTCAAACAAATATATTTAACACAGTATTCAAAATTAAATAATATTTTCTTTACCAGAAGTACTTTCAATTGTTTCACTGAGAATCTTTATCAACTGTTAATACAAACGTACAAAAAACAAAAATCTGTATTACTCATCATTCAATCTATTCAAATTCCCCACAATTCTGTTGTCTTTATATTAGCTGATTGTTTATTCATTTAACCACCTCTATTCCTAGATATCATCATTGTCTCTGTAATTTTACGTTTTTCACTACACCTTTCAATTTGAATAATTTTTATATCTCTATTATTAAATTTAAAACCATAATTACATGTTTTATTATGATAATATATAATTGATGGAGTATTCATATTTACTGAAGATATATTTTTTTCTGTACACATTTATATAAGGTCTTATGATCAGTATATCGTTTTTGTAATGTACATTTGGATTCCCCTATATATTTTATTCCACAACCACATTCCAATACACACACACACACATACATATATATATATATATATAACAGAACTTAATTCAAACTTAGATATATATATATATATATAACAGAACTTAATTCAAACTTAGAAATCTTGGCTTTAAAGTTATTTATCATATCATTTATATTATTTGAAGAGAAAAAAAATTCTACACAAACCACTATAAAGTTTATTAATTAATTTAGCTTGTTGATTAGATATAAAAGGAATAGAAATCCATTTATCACTTTTTAATTTACTTAATATTTTCTTATTATTACTTTTATTTTGATTATATTTTGTAATTGTATTATAAATAATATTCCTTCCATAACCAACATTCAACATATCATTTAATATATACATTAATATTTTAAATTTTATCACTAATAAATTTGCACAAATAATCATATCTAAACAAACATGATTTCAAACCAGCTAATTTATGACTCATATGAACTTTAGAATTATATGGAATATAACCCCTAATTTCCACAGGCTTTAAAATCATATTGTAATCAAACACATTATTTCTTTTAATAAATGTATCTAAAAACTTTATAGAATCTTCTTTCTCTTCATTTAGCACTCATTTTACATTATTAATCATATTTAACTCATTAAACAAATTAACTATTATTTCATTATATGCACATATAAATACATCAACAACATATCTACAATATACTTTAATTATGTTGATACAATGATTTTCACGGGTTGCATATATAAAAACATATTTTGTGAGTTTATTCATGTTAAAAAAATTAAATATTAATATACTGACATTTTGATTTGATCACACAAGTCATCTACTGGGTGATACATTTATCAATACAGCAAATTAATTTGAAGGCAAAAATATCATGACATCTATTCTCCAAGCATTAAGCATCAATATTATGCTTTTGTTTTACTCCAGTCTTGCATGGATTTAGTCTAATAAAATATTTATTTTGTGAAACTAATATTTTTTTTTCCATATGTCATATCATCGGTCAGGAGACGAACCCACAACAACTGTCAGCAACCAACTGCTTGCTTGCAAGGTCACTGCGCTGACCTCTCAGTTAACAATGCCTGACAAAACTAATATTTTACTTACTCCTACTCTCTTATATTTTTATAACTCTGATATTTAATCAAAATGTGATTTGTCATTAATTTAATAGTAATTAAAATAATTTATTTGTTGTAAGCTTTATAAATTTACTTGAAAAAAACATTAAATTTTTTATTCATTTATTAATGTGTTTTTTTTTTTTTTGCTGACAGTCTAATAATTGTTTTCTTTATATTGTAATGGTATATGATATGCCATTACATTAATTTAAAATTAGAATAATTTTTTTAAGTTCTTAAATAAAAAACTAAAAGCTAAGATTATAAAGAGTTGTTCAATGTATGTATATATATTTGCACAGATGCAAAACTTTAAAAGTATTTTTTTTAAATAAAAAAAAAAGTATTTGAATGTATTTTTTTTTTAAAAAAAAAGATAAAAGATCTAAATATAAAATATTTTAGTAAAAAGTAACATAAGTAAAAATAGAATCATTAAGATTTAATCCCTGAAATCTCAAAATGGAAATCAATGTGTTATTAATTATCGAAAAGCATACTAGCCCTTCGGGATCTTATATAATTAAAAAGTCAGATAAAAGATATACATAAAAATTAATGATTGTTTCCCACTCTGAAGCAGAATGTCCAATAGAAGCAGAAAACCAGTGCTCAGACTCTAATGAAAATAATTGATTGTGCAGTGAATCCGGACAATGTGTATAAAAAGAAAAATATTAAAATTAAGGACAATTCCAGCTTGATTTTATGAGAAGGGCGATAAGATGCCCTTGTCATCCTCTCTCACTTATTTCAAATGAAATAAGTGTTGAATTATGAATGAGCATGTTGCAGACCATTCTGCAAGAAAAGAAAATAATATGATGATTGAAACAGTTAAGGCCACCTTCAGATAGACCGGTCTTCAAATAAAGGCTTTGTGGGAATTGACACCAGGAACCAGGACTCGTCTACTGTAAGAGATATAACTGAAAAATTTAAAAAAATAATAATTAAGAACTTTCAAGATTTGACAAACTATACCTAAATCTTTTAAAATGAACTTTAATCTGACTTTTTAAATCAATTATTAATGTTTAATTTTTATACTTTTGAGTTTGCGGACTTAATCATTTCCATTTTTTTAATACTTATTGATTAAATTATTTAAATGCATTAAATTTAAGTTGGGTATAGATGACTGCATGGATTCATTAATATTTAATTATGTTTTTTTTATTTTCATATTTGATTAGAATATATAGATATTCGGTAAATATGATACCTCACATTGAGTATCTAAAAATGTATTTATTCGAGTGTCTTTTAAGTTATTGGTGTCAATGTGGCATCTTATGATGATTGCCATTGAGTTTCTTGTAAATTTCCCTCTGCAATTACAACAATGACTTTATATTTTGATCGTTTATGTTTATTTTGAAATGTTTTTAACTGAGTAATCTATGTAACCTATCTAAACTTAACATTCTAAAGTAAAATTTATTAAAATGTCCATCTGTGTGAACTGTTTATAATAATTTAAATTTAAAATTAATATTAAAATCTAAAGAAATTTTATTCCTCAATTTTATTTATATGTGCATTAATAAATATTTGTGTTATTAGTACTGGCAGTGATCTATTTTTTTTTTAATCTTTATTAAAAATATATTTTAAATAAAATATTGTATTTTATAAATCTCTGCATCTCACTGAGCTAGTGACTAGGGCTAGTGGTTGTGAAAAATATCTATGTAGAAGTTGGATCTTTAACAGTGCGTATCTGCCTACTTTATAAATTTTCTAAGTTCAAATAGCCTAGTGGCACCCTGTACAGCAGATATGGTAAGACTGCAAATTTCACTTCTTTCTCTGACCGTTATAATATTAATCATATTTTAATTAAAAAGTAAAACATTATTTAAAAATACACCAAATACATATTTGAAATATTTTGTTTTTCTTTGTAGAGTTATAATACATGCTGGTATTTTATTTAAATTAATTATTTAATACCAATTTAATACAAAAAAAAATATTTATATTTCTTGACAATGCAAACATAAATCAGAATTTTTCTTTTAATGCAAGGATAGTTTCAATTGTCAAATTACATTAGTATTTTCTAAATATAAACATAGCTAAACAGAACACAACTGTAAAAAGGAACAATTATTTTTTTATCTTCATAGTTTTAAATAAAAATACTGTTATGATACATTTACTGAATTATAAGAATAAATTCTTTATATTACCACTGTGTCTGAAACCGTTAGGAAATTTTTTTAAAAATATGCAATACAATTCAAAAATGCTAAATTTGTTGAATGCAATATTTAAATAAGTAATACATTTTCATATTAATTTGGTTACATACAAGTTTGAATATTATTCATAATATTAATTTGAAATAATGTCTTATTTGTTTCAGGTATAATATAAAACTAGCAAATTATTGTTAATATAATAAGTCATGCGGATATCTTTGTCTCGCATAATATTATTTCTTTTATTTACTCGTCAATCCGCTCTCAAATTATCACATTTTTATACATCTAAGTCAATTGATAAGTACATAAATTCATCTTGGAAAACAATTTCTTTGAAACTTTTTTTAGTGTTAGTTACGATTAGATATAATTTTAAGAGAAAGATTTGAGTAGCAATTCTAAAATTCTTAATAAATGAAGTATAATTAATTTGTTTATATATATAATATTTTTTACAATATTTAATAAACACCCAAAAAATTACATATCTAATTTTTAAGTTAAGCTTTTAAAACATTTTTTTTTTTAATTTCACGATTTTTTTAATGATTTTTGACCAAAAAAGTAATAATGTAATTGCTTTATTTAAATAGGAAAAAGGAAACTGCATGTTAGCTTATTTTTTTTACTAATAAATGTAATATTATTACAGTTAATACCTAATTAAAGGCCATTTTAAAACATTATCGGTTCGATATTTTTTATTTATAAATTGTATTATTAAAACGTTTTAAAATTTAACAAATAATCTTTACAAAAGCAGACTTAAAAATACTTTTTTATTATTACATTTTTTGTCTTGGTGATCAGCAAGCTTTTAAACAACTTTTTTTATAAAAAAGGTAAATCTAAAAATCAACAACAAAATATAGCTTTTAATTTTTTTTGTGTCGTAATTATATTAACAATATTTAAAATCTTAATGAAAAAAGTCAATTATAAAAAATAAAATAAAAAACCTAAATTGCAATTTGCCTAATGTTTTTCTTTTTTTCTTATTTTCTTTACGGATGGGTAAACAATATAAATACTATTTATTTATAAATATCTACTATAATGTAGATACTTTTCAGTAGGCCATCAATAAAGAACAGTTAAAGAAAAGGCAGTATTCAACCACATTTCTAGTACCTAAGTAGTAAGAGTTTGAACATTTTTTAAGCATAGTTTATTCTCTGGAAAATAATATATAGGTACTTGTTTATTGAAAACTGATAAACAGGATAGGATATGGGCCAACTCTGTAAATAAATCATGTCTATTGAAAAAAAAAAGTTGTCAGACTGAATTTGAAGCCCATGTTCATGTCGTAAGTATGGCAAGCAGTTATACTATTTTTATCATAGAAGAATTTTTGAATGATGGACAGATACTTTAACATCAAGACCAAACAATTAGTATTTGATATTTTAAGAATAGATAATGGGTAACTTTTTTATTTTACTGCATTTGCAACAAAAAAAAACTTCAAACAATATTAATTCATAATCGTATATAAATTAACTTTTAACTAAGAAAATATAAACTTTTATTTATATAAGATAATGTATTATCCAGAAAGTGGGGCAATTTTTACAAATAATAAAAGTAATAATTCTCTCAAAATTTAAAAGTTTTAACAGTAATAAACATATTCTAAGAAAAGATGCAAAAGCCAATATATTTAATATAATAATATGCAAATTCACTTATATGAATTATTCTTCAAAAAAAATATTCAGACAATTTATGTTGTTATTATTTGCCCAATTAGTCATGGAGAATATACAATATTTTAAATAAAATCCCAAAAGTGAAACGTTATTGTAGATTTATACGAGATAAATATTAGATTAATCCTCTATTAGCAACTGCAAATATTTTACTCTGCATTGTGAATAACTCTAAAATAGTTTATCAATGTCTCAATGAATTTGTATAATCATTATGATAGATTCAAGGACATATTTGAATCCTAACTTAGTGTTTTTTAATTAAGTACTTTATAATGACTCATTTTAAATAAGACTTTTAAATATAATTTTGTTATGCAATATTTATGAAATTGTCATAAAGTTTATGATCTGGTAAAGTGGTGTTTATGTGAGGGTTAATATAATTTTATTCATTTAGTCTATATTTCAACAGAGTAAAAATGAGATTAATAGTGAATATAGTATTGTATATCAGGGACTTAGCAAAATTTAATAATTCGTACAAAGTATATTTAAGTGCTCGTTGGTCACTGGTGAACACATTTCAATAATACATGCAGTTTTAGTTATACACATTGTAACATATGTTTATCTTGCTTAAGGGGAGAGTTTACAAATTTGTGTTTGAATGTAGATCAAACAACCATGACACTATTTTAATACATTTTAACCGAAAAGTAAAATAAAATAAAAGATATGATTTATTTTAAATTTTTCGATTTGATAATTTATAGATTTCAATTTTAGCATACATTAACATGCGATATTTGAATAGTATTTATAATAGCTGAAATACACAGGCTTATATATACCTGCGTCTATTACATATTAGAGATGTCTGCCCATCCCTTGTATATGTATTTAATGGATTATGTCCTGTACATGAGGGGTCAGATTGACTTTAGGTCAACATGGGTGTGACAATAATCTCGGCCTCAGGGTGGCCTTTGAGCGTTCCATCATCAGATTTTCAATTGGATGGATGGTTGAAGAGTTGGAGTGTGGATTAGATTGAAGCCTGTCCATTAAAGTAGGAGGATTTGCTATCTTAATATATATCTGAGCACTTGTAGCATATATGTGTGGAGATGGTAATCTGGACCAACTGATGATTGCTGGTTTAGCATGAAATACGTATATTGGTGATTATTTATCTTTTCAACATATGTGTGTTCAGGTGTATCAGTGTTATGAGATAGTGTGGAGAGTGGTGGGTCATATGAAAGTCTGTGCTCATACCCTGTCTATTACATAAATAGTATTTATAAAACTTTCCAAAGGATAATTTCACGTTTGATATTTTTTTAAAAAAATATTTACGAATCTTGATTTTTATAATGGGATAAATAAAAGTTTTATATTTTGTATTTTTTCGACTATTCATTGCTATGGGGTAATATTCAAATGCATCCTATTTTAATAATTCTTGATTTATTCAGACAACAAAAGGCCAAATATCACGTAAAAGGCTTTGACAAAAGAAAGTAAATTTGGTAGAACTCCTTGTTATTCCATATTTATTTATTATATTTCCAGAAATCAAGAAATATAAAGTTGTAAATCTACAAGGTTTGAATGAAAAGTAGTTAGATAAATCTATCCAAAATTGAAAAATGAAGATAATCATTCTGTATTTGGAAAAAGATGAGCCTTGCTGTTCAGAATCATGAAAAATGTTTAAAACATTGTCGTTTAATTTGGCAAGAAGATTAATTTAAAATTTCAAAACCATTTTAAAATCATGACCTCACATAAATACTCTTAATAAAATAAAGTAATAAAAGAAATACATTATTTTCAATATTTCCATCAAATAAATACTAAAATTTGAAACAGATGGGAGGTTTTTAACGAGAATCAATCATCATTAATATAATTTTCTTGAATCTCAGTCTTCATAAAAGAGTTAGTAAGTTCTACATTTGATCAATCCTAAGGTATAGTTATAAAAATAGGAGGTATCTTAAATTTATGTCTGAATAAAAATGAAGAAAAGTAATTGGAATGGTATTATGTGCCTAGCAGTAAAGAAAAAATACCCTTCAAAAGTGAAATGTAAAAAGTCTACACTATCCAGTCAAATTTACTTAGATAAATAGGAGAATAATATGTCCAGAGGTTATGAAGAATGATATTTCATCTTTATAAATCAATTATGAAATTATGATGATAATCGGTGCTAGACAGCAGAATTATTAATATTATGAAATATTCTGATCTGAAGATTTTACTGATGGAATTGAAGTTTTTAGAGTTGAAAACTGACAAGTAATATTTGCAATAGTTTAATCCATTGGTCATATTATGAACTCAAGAATGCAATAATTCATGGATAATTGTCAAATGAGAAAAATAAATAAAAACAAAATCTTATTTTTGTCATCTTTATGAAACATTTTATTTTTTCTCAATCTTCCTGAAATGACATATGACCTCCGTAATCACTGATTATAATATTAAAATCTTAATAGACATAAAAAAATAAAATAAAAGTTCCTAGAGTATGTATTGTTAAATGTAGAACATCTCAAAAGCAAGATATAAGTTTTTAATTTAAAAGAGGAGTTTCATTAATGCTTTTAAGCGTCATTAGCTATGTTCTAAAAATGGAAAAACAGTGTTGAATGTAACAGAACGATATCTTTACATTCTTCATATCGAAAAGTATTTAAATAAATAATAAAATCAAAAATGATATAATTTTTATTAAAAATATTTTACCATAATTTTTATTTGCATTTGTAGAAAATGGCAGTACTACTAGGGTTTTTTTTTTAGATTTTGCCAGTAATACTAAATAGCATCAATAACAATTATTATTTATATAGCTTTTAATGCAGTAAGCTATAAGATATTGTTAAAAATAGCCTTTTATTATTGACTTATGAAACTGATTTGGATGTTGTAGTTTTACAGAATTCTATTTTTTATCGTCTATTATTTTTAAACTATATATTTCATTTTTTTTTGTTTTTATCAGTGTATCTTTTACTTTAGCTCATTTCTACTGCAACAATTCATCAATCCCAAAAGTCACATCAGGTGCAATTATTACTATTGATGCATTTTGAAACATCTGCTACAAGACATATATAACACATATTTTAAGTTAATATAACCAAAGTAAACATTATATTGTGAATATGGAATTTTAAAGTTCTATTGCATCACAAATTCATAAAAAATATGACCAAAAATATGTGAGAAACATAAATGGTCTTTAAGATGGGTATTTAATGTTGAAGTAGTACTTATTAATTGGTCTATGTCACAAACTCATATGCATATCTTCATCATTAATTTAGCATTATGAAAACAGAAATTACTATAGTTTGACTACATGTGTTAAACATTAAACTTCTGATTTCATAATTTGATATCAAACATTTTATGTAAAAATATTAATGATTATTACTGATTATTTATTAAATCCGAGATCTTTTAGCATAAATATACCCTTTAAAGTTTGCTTAATTAATACTATATGTGCTCTAATATAGAAGTAAACAAATTCTGAGTTTCTTATCCGTATTGAAAGTTTGGATACCTGTTAGTACATACAAGGTAGGAACTAGTTTTTATCTGACATTGTTTCTCTGTATTTTTTCTTTCATTTTTTAATATTGTTTTCATACATTTCATCTCTTGATGAATTTTGTTATTGGCTTAATGTTGTGGGGACATGCACTATATTAATTATATTATTATTTATTTAAAGCATATTTATGATAGATACAAATAGTGATATATAATAGATTATGTTTTAAAGCTAGATAAAATAATAAATTTGCTTTATAAAATAAAAAGCAAAGTTAAAAAGACAAACATTTTCTCTAGAGAAAAATAAATTTTAATTTATCTCTTCTAAGCAATCTAATAAGCAGATCAATAATTCTCAAAAGGACACCGTATTGAATAAAGCATTTTCATACTTATAAAACAATATAGATATATTGTTTTTTTTAATAATAAATAAAACTAATTTTGTAAAGAATAATTTGTCAGTTCTTATAGATATTTAAGATAATGAAGGAAAGTTTTAAGTCTTTTCAGTAAACTGATCATATATATATATATCAAAGAAAAATAATACTAATTTTATAGCAGTATTATTCATAATAAAATGAATATAATAAAGTAAATTAAATGTGTGTCAATCAATAAACAAATAATTATTCAGTACTTCATGTTATTATTTATCTAATTACATATCCAATTGTTATTTACATCAAAAGAAAACAATGATAACAATATTTATAATGACGTCATGAGTTCAGATACCACTTAGAATAAACAAAACTATCACTTCAAATACCCTAAATACAGACTTCGTTTAAAATAAATTAAAATAAAGCAATTATACCAATATCAGGGTTTTAAAACAATGATATATGCTTAAGCTTTCAATTTAGCTGTATGACAGAATTTTGATTTTTGACCAATTCACCCCCTGGAGAATTTTTTGTAAGTATTATATGTTAAAATGTGTGTAAAATGGTATATTTTATTATATGAACTTTTCGCTAACAATTTTACAGTAGAAGGTAGAAAATTCATAATCCCCACTCATGAAATATACATAAGCCCTTTTCTGACAGGTTCAGCCAATGTATGTTGCCAATGCTGTAAAATATTTGGCATTTTATAACATTATTTAAAGAAAATAGTTCCAATGACCAAAAACATGTTTATTTGCGAATCTATTATATATATATATATATATATATATATAATATATTGTATATATATATATATATATATATATATACAATAAACACTATATTTATTACATATCAAGAAATATAAATTATTAATAACTTATTTGACTTGAAAAAATATAATGTTATATTAGTAGCAAATGTAAGCATGACATGAATCAATTTACAAGCTTAGTTTCTAGGTAAGCAATCTATTTATGCTTAGGAATATGAAAATATCACAATTTTGCAATAAATATTCAAATATTTTACACTTTTAAAGCATTATTCATTAACTATAAGAGAAATAAATAAATATTCATTTGGATGTTTAAAAATAATAAAAAGTAAGAAATATTTTGTTGATTTTATAAACAGAAAATAATCTTTCTAGAAACGATGACATCTAAACTCTTTGTTTTTATATACAATCTCATTTTTTAATATTTACAAAAATATAATATGAACATTTAAATGTTATATCAGTAGTAAACAAAAATATCTATTAAATGAAGTCAAATTTATTATTTTCAGATAATTATTAATCATTTTATCATATATTTTACACTGATATGTGAGACAAAGAAGAACATCAGATAATGCTGCACTATGGAAGGGTTAATATATATTTTACTTATAATCAAATGATACAAATAATAAACCATTAAACAAGTAAGTTCTAATATATCCTACTAAGAAATCATTGCTTATGAAGATAAAAATGTACACTGCTATTTAATATTCATATACAAATTAAATAATTCACAAATGGTTGAAATATAAGCTTTACTATGTCCTATAAGTTTGAAATATTCATAATATTTAATTAAGATTTATGATTTAAAATTAATTTTAAATCTTAATTCAATAAAATGATAAAAAATAATTATTCAGCCATGCTATATTCATATATTAACTGACTATTACTAATCACTATTTACAACAAAATAAAATTCTTAATAGTGGCGTAGTATCAATAAACCTATAAGATAATCTTGAGTCTATAATTTGCAATCATATCAGTATGTAAAAGAAACAGTAGTTTTATAATGGATATTTACTTAAGTACAATTAATTAATCTATATTAATTTATTTTAATTTTCCTGTATCTAAATCATTAAAACCATATATTATAATAATCAAAACATATGAAAGGTATTATTAGCATTTATTATAATCATTTATAAAAATTAAAAATTAATATTTAATTGAATTCACAATCCACACCAAAAAATTTAAATATAATTAAAGCAAGTCATTCTGGCTCATAACAAAACAAAATATATTAGTATCAGGTTTATAATTAAATAAGATTATGACCTTATTAAACAACCAAAAATTCAATACAGCACTCATGCAATTAATATTAATTTAAATAAAACACAAAAATATTTGACTAGTATTGTCATATAACATTTATATCCAGTCAGATAAAAACTATTAAACTCAGTACAAAAAATAATATCATATTTACTTACTAATCCTGTGATTTGATTTTTGGTTTATGTGATATAGCAATACTTGAATGTTATTAATCAATAAATTCACATTGCACAATTGAACAATAATCAGACAAGTTTATTTCATTTAAGTAATAATAAAATGTATTTATAAGAGAATATATATATATATATATATATATATATATATATATATATCTCTTATAAATACATTTTATTATATAGCATTTATATATATATATATATATATATATAAATTAAATGCTATTAATAGAAGAGATGACAAATCTGCATTATATGTTCACTACTTAAAATATGGACATAGAATAGATTGTGTTAAGAATATAAGTCCATTAAATTATATTAACGAAATTAATAGAAGGAAAATATATGAAACCAATTACATTAATTATAAGAAAAATAATTGTATGAACATTTATAAAACATCAATTAATTTAACTAACAATTGGATAATGAAAAATGAATGGAGGGTTGTATAATAAGTGTTGTTGTATTTAAGTATAATTATGGGCTTGTGTTAATTTTATATAGAACCAGTAGATGTCACTGTGTATGCAGTATAAGTTATTTTTGTAATTAAGCCACATTGAAAAGGGCAAAAATGTAAAATTTGCTGAAAAGAGCTTTTATATGTTTTATTTGTGATGATTATATGACTATATTACAGCTATTGTTATATATCATTTTGTTGTTAGTAAAGATATTTTATTATATCTATGATTTATATATATATATATATATATATATATATATATATATATATATAAATATATATATGTATATATATATATAACATAATAAATATAATTAGTAACTATAATATAGTTTAGTTCATGCTAAGTACACCGATCACCCTTATAGTTAGTTGTCCCATTTCTAACCTAATAAATTATAACCGGCGTCATACACATGCACCAATGTGCAAACTCAGCCTAGCTCAGTGGTCAGTTAGTTGTAAAAAAAATCAGCTGCAGACACATGCAGTTAAGCTAAAGAAAGAAATTAAAATCATAAAATAAATTATCATCAGTAAAATATCTTGGGAAAAAAAAGAAAACTGTCATCATTTCCTAGTTAATAATTTAGTATAAAATAACATCCTCTCTTTATCAAAAACACATTCTTTGAGCTATAAGTATTTGCACTTTTTAACAATGATGATAACTTCTTGTGTTCTTGTTAATGCTACTAAAAAAATATCCACTATGTAAATCATTTGCCAATATAATCTGAAAATACGTTTTTTATAGCACAATTGAAAAATTTAACTATTTTATGCCACAATATTGCTGTAGTATCAATAATAATCAATCACTTCTTAAATAAAGAATAATGATAATGATAATAATAATCTCAGGGTTTCATTGTTTACTTTACTAAAAGACTCTACACTACTGTGCTGTCACACATGACTGGCATTCTGGTAGGCTATAGGAAACATTCACTTCACTTCAAAGCTAATGTGTTCTCACATATCATAAAGACTATAACTATTTAAAGGAATGATAAACATGATCAACAATGAAAAAATAATCACATAAAATTTTGAATAATAAAGTTTTTCTATCCTGAATCTTAGCCATAATAATAAAAAGACAAGAGTACCTTTTGTATCCTTCTATCATCCATGACAACACAATAAATTAACTAAGACTAATTAATTCAATAATTTAACAAAATGTAACTGGAATAATGTGCAGTCAGTGTTAATAACTTGGAAATAAATTCATTTTTACAATTACATAATGTTTAGTCTGAAGCTTGAAATTCCATAAAGAATTATCATTAAAATAAAATGAAATGAAATATTCAGATCTGCATAAGTTTGTCTATCTGGTATATTAAGCTTTTGAGAGTTTGAAAAGATTTCGGACTCAAAAAAATGTTTTACAAATAATGTGCAAACCCACTTATATTTACCATACAAAAGAAAATAAATTCACAACGACTATTTAAAAGACTATAATTTATTACCAACATAGAACTAAACAAAATATACAAATTTATTAAATAATATCACATTGATATGAAACATAAATCAACACATTAATCTGTCTACTGTTCGGTTACAAATTAAAATTATAAATTAATACATGTTGAAGATCACACTATTGCATTGGATTAACTTGCTGAAACATGAATCTGATTTACCAATACACTAATCTTTAAATTTAGTAAACTTTCTATCAATCTTTTACTTGGAGTTATTGATTAACTATTTTTTTATTTATTAATATTATGATATGAAGTATGCAAAATAATTACATATGATTTGTGTACTTTAATAAAATGGGTTCTATACAATCCTTTTAAAATATTAACTCTATTCTTAAAGTTAACTAAGTTATGGTTTATAATTAAATAACTTATTACTAGTTATGGGTCATTGATCAAAAGACCCACTCACCATCTCATGATTAACCTAATGTCTATCCACATTATGATAAACACTTTAAATATAAATGTTTTAATGCACGTTAAGAACATTTCGTAACTCTTTATTAATACTAAATATTGTGTTCGAACATTACCTCAATAAATAAGCGTTTTAAAATACGCACTATTTTTTTATAATTAAATTTCTTCATTGGTTTGTTTGTGAACTACCAGCAAAGCTAGGTAGCACAATACAGATATTGATCTCCATTACTAAGTCACTACTGATACTAAAGTGCATATTGAGAAACTAACACATCAAATCTAATATTTACCCTTGCCATAACTTTTAAAAGAACACAATAATCAACACCTTCTATGGTGGAACTATCTTTAATTTCACATGAGGAATGCAGAATAACAAGTAATGTCTGCAGAGTAAAATACTACACTGAAGTATTTGGTGGTTTCTTGCCTATTACTCAGGCATAAAGTTGGGGGGGTCTATTCCCTCCTACTGAACTATGCACACACCAAATATAATCCTCTTTTGGGATTTAACAAACCTTAAGTATACTAAATGCTATATAAACTCTTGATCATTTAATTCATGAGAATCGATCACATGGACTATCAAATATGCCATCACATTATATTAAAACTATTTCTCTCATGGAAAAATAAAGTATTTTGGGGAGATCATTTCATCCCACAAAATAAAATCCATTATAAGTATTAAAATATACTGAGATTAAGCATATACCAACGCTACACTTAGGCAAGATAGTAAAACACACTAACAAAATAAACCTATTTTAAATGTATGCTTCAATCAATATCTCAAACCAATGGACATGACAGCAGAAAAGTATAATAATTTTAATTTTAATGAAGGAATATTCAAAAGCACTTGGTAGAACACCAGCTTAAACTAAATAAAGTGGATGTGTTATTAAAGAATAACTGTTACTAAATTACTTAATTAATATAATATAAATTCTGTTCAAACTTTAAACAAGAAATATCTTGTTATAGCATTTTTTTAGAGTTACTTCTGATAAATTTAAATATTTATTTTACCCGTTAATTAAATATAAATATAAAACATTGTTCTTTTAAGTAACTAACATGTAAAGTTCATATATTCAGTTGCATGTAATAAATCAATATATATTTTATAGATTTTACTTCATATTCAATACAAACTTAACCCAAAATAATTATAGTAAGACATACCTTTGTCATTACAAGATCCTTAAATGATACGTGACAGATATCAACCTTAACCTACATTGATATTATAAAAAAAAAAAAATCAAAATTTTCAATTAGTTTTTCTTAAAAAAAACATTTAATAAGTAAATGCATATTATCTCATTAGCATAACTATTTTTCTGTTGAGATGTTTGTCCAGGTGAAGAATTTTCATCTGGTCACATTTTTTACAAAGCACTGAAAGTAATAAACGCATTTTTTTTCTCTTCCTTTAATGAAAAGTTTTCATTTATTTAGCAATTCTAATAATAAGCTTGTAAAGAAAATTATAGTAGAATCGAAGATTAATTCTCAATTGAATTATAATAATAAAAAAATTTGGCTTCAAGAAAAAATAAATGAATATTATAACATAGACGATAAACACACATTATTTATTGACTACACGTATAATTAACTAGCTTATTTATTAAAGAAAATGCGCATTTTTTCCTATAGATTAGTACGATAATAACTGCAGTCGATTTATAGCATGCATGAAATTATAAGAATTCCATTTTCCATATAGCATACTATATATTTTACTTTTATTCTTAAGTCATTAAAGATATTAATTTATCGTTCATAATCTTAGAATTTTATTTTCCAATAATAATTTTTCCCTTAAAGAATGCACATATTTAATTTTCACGTTGACTTTAAGAAAGTTTTTATTTTTCCTTAAAAAAATGCAGGTATATAGCTTATTATTATTACGATTATTAATCTTTCTAGACAATTCTTAGTGAACAAAATATATTCCCAGGTATAAGATGGCATTATTTAGAAACGCAGACAACATATACTTAAAAGAAGTGCTAAAAATGTTTCTAGTTCTTTTTTTTCTTAATATTTTTTCTATTTATTTTTCTTCTGTACCAGAAAAATACCAAGTTATTAGATAATTATTTCCAAATTGTAAAATATCTATTTTCCTTAATTTAAGTAAAATAGGACTTTGCCCGATTCTTTAGTTAATTCTTTCATTTTTTTAACTTTCTTGAAAAACTTTACCTTTCATGAAGCAATACATTTTAAATGTAGAAAGTTTTTAAATAGTAAAGAGGGCATAGAAAGTCAAGATATCTTACCAAAAGATTCAGCAACCAATTTTCAATAGAACTTTCCTTAGATTATACATTTATTTGTGCAAAATTTTTAAAAAATTGTGTTACCAAATTACGGCACTGTTATATCTTTGAAGAGCAGAAGGCAGATGATTATAAATATGATTGGAGTATGAAATTGGTCATTCTTTTACCTTTAGTGATCATTTGATTATAATATAAACAAAAGGAAAAAAAAAACTTATTACAATCATATAGTTTTTAGTATTATTTAAAATGTATTACAAAGTAGTTTAATGATGAAAATAATAAGTACATTCAAGCCAACAATAATCATCTGTGATTTTAATTACACATAAATTTTTTTTTTTCAAAATGAATTTACTAGAAGTTACTTTTTCTTAGAATAAGATGATCTTAAAGTTATTCAACTGACATTGATGTTTTTCTTTTCTTCTTTACCAATCTAAAAACCAACTACAGTTTATTGTATTTGTTTTACATTATGTTAATTTGCTCTAATAAACAATATCTTAATTAAATCATTCACGTTTTTTTAAAAACATGATATTGCATTAGGGAATATATCATTTATTCACACAAACCATATCTAGGTGAATGAATAGCACATTTTATTAACCAAGAATTATTACTTCTATTTTATCTTTTTTATTTTTCTAAAGAATAGAGTTGATTTCAAGCAGAAATAATGCTAAATAAATCCAAGTGCCAAATGCACTGGGTTACAATATATATATATATATATATATATATATATATATATATATATATATATATATATATATATATATATATATATATATATATATATATATAATATCTAACCTCCCCCCTGCACGTCCTCACCCCAAAATATATTGTTTATTACGAATATTATGGGTTCTAGCTCAGTTAACAAATAAATAAATGAAATATTCAGGATTAATTAAAATGATTACTAGCTCTAATTTTAAAATACAAATACGGTTCAATTTTTAAAATGAATTAACAAATATTTACTATTTTCATGAGACATGGAGTGACAATACGGGGAACGAGATAGACTACATTGAGCCATTATCCACACGATACTACCTCAATGGCATAAGAACACTATTCCCCCTTTTTACTATACCAAATAACTAACTCATAGTATTCTTACGACTTTCTAAGCTCTATTCACTACGATTAAAGTAATAATCATATCTTAATCTTCTTTATAACAAGAATCTAGCTTAATTAAATAAAATGAAGTAAAATAAAATAAAATCTCAGGTTCATAAATTGTATTCTAACTGATTTAAAATTACGGTAGTAAAATATGAAAAGGGAATTTTATGTCATAATCTACTACACAGCAACTAACAATAATAAAAATAATAATAACAATAATAATATAATATAATCTTATTTCTTCCTGAAATGAAATAAATAAATACGTACGTGGTAGTATTTTAATAATTTGACAACAGAATACGTGTGGCAACATTAGCATACAATTTAATGTAATATTATGGCAACCGACTTATGACCAATAAATAATATAAAATTATGATCTTTTAATTTTAACATACCAATAAATTCTCAAAATTCTTATAACACTTTTATGTTTACCTTCTGTGCAAAATTTATATGTCTGTTTCAATTATAAATGTATCGTGATTTCATGCATCCATGTGGAGAAATAACAACTCGGACACAAAAACTTTAAAATAAATTTTAAAACAAAGTTTATTAACAACATAAATAAATTAATAATATTTTTACACTATTTACATTGGATATCCCTTACTCTCCTATCTCAACTTAGTTTATTAGTTTATAAAATGGAATCAAAATATTATTTATTTTTTCCTAGTTAAATCTTATCTTTTTAACACTTAAGAAAATACAGTATTATTACTTGATTTATTATTATGGTTAGCTTATTACAAAATGCATTTCTTATATGATTATCACAAACACTTTTCATCCCTAATATTATTAAAATTACATTTTCTACAACATTTTACATTCGTAATAAAATTCTACAAAATAACAAATTTTAGTTTTATATTGGTTGTATGGAATCTTACAAAGTCAAAACATTGTTCTACATTCGGTATTAGGGTTTTATTGTTCATTATCTGAAGTTTATTAATCCTAATATTCTCATTTAAGCCTTACTTCGGATGATATAATTACAACTATTAATATACCATGCACAAGTATATGTTTATTGTACATTATTGGACTATTTTCTTAATAAATATGCAATACTTATTTTCTAAATATTATTTAAAACATTTAAATTTTATTATCACTTTTTAAAAAAAAACAACTTTGTTTAGATTTCTCTTTCAAAAATCTTATATTCATTTCTGAATTAATTTTACAATGTATTATATGATTCTTTCTCTCTTTATGATATTTTGGACTTTCAATTTTAAAGTTACACAATTCTATACATTCCAGCAAATAAACTATTCTTACATAAACGATAACATATCTTCAGTTCTATTTTATTTATTATTTCTTTGAAAATATCTTTCTGACCGATGCAGATTCATGAAATAAGGATAGCGAAGATAGATGCATAGGATCAAAATACAACTAGAATATTACTCGTCATATACCTTGACAATCATGGCACAGTGAATTAAAAGATACTATAGAGGAGTGACCTTTACCTGTCTACCAACCTCTATTATAGGAGCGATGTTAAAGCTATTTCTTCAGCTTTATTATAACATCAAAAAGTTTAAAGATATGCAAAACACTGTCCAAACCATATGTGTTCAGTTATAGAGCCTAGTTAACTATACTGAAATCACACAAAACTAAATATGATCCAAATCCTTTATTTTTCGTATTTCTTAAAAGAAAACATCATCTTGGTTTCCTCTCCACTAGTACATCCAAGTCACTATCCGATCTTATTTCTCAAGATTTTTTCTATACTGTACATCGACAAATACATATCTGCATTACTATCAATAATAAAATTCATTTATTTTAAAACTATTCTACTGTTCTATAAGACAGCTTGCTTACTACTTTCCTCCGTATATTTAGTCATACAAACTATTTGAATATCTGAATACTTTATCACATGAAAGTTTAAAAAAAATCACACAATTGTTCTGTTAAATTATATTATTAATATACTTTAAATAAATTATTGCATGCATATTCCGAATTACTCCTATCTCATTATATGTTAAAAATGTTGTATAAAATGTGTACATATAATTTAAACTTTCACACTTCATTCTTAGGTCAATAGATGATCTAAAAAAAATACATTATGCATTATAAACAACTATTAAAATTACCAAACGACCTTTATCTCCTCGATCGTGTTCCGTAGGCTTAACCATCCATTTGATCCTTGTAGATATAAGATTCACATCCATACACTTTATTTTTAAAACCATATTTTTATAATTTTATCAAGCTATTATATTTAAATTTTAATATTACTAAATTTATGTTTATATGTTTCCCTAATCTCACATAACATTTTATATTCTAAAATAAATTAGTAAAAAATATTTAAACTATATTTACTGTACTTCATTATCAAACTTTCTTGAAAACCGTTCATACTAAAGCTAAAAAAAAATGTTTATTATTTCTTCTTCAGTCACTTCTTGTTCAATTTTAAGGTAAAACAATTATTGCTCTGTTTAATAATATTTATATATGACAATCCTTGGTTTTTTATAATATTTAATACAATTATTAAATATGATATTAGTTAATCCTGTAAAGAAAACGTCTACATATTCTCTTGTAATATTTTCTGCTAATATTTTCACCTGCGCAACTTCTATGATGCATCTTCTAGGTATTTTGATTTAAATATTCAGTAAATTTTTCTATCTCCATGGATCCATTTTCATTAAGTAATTTAAATTTCCATTTTCCTAATCAAGCATTCCTCCGATGACCACTTTATACTATTTTTTAATTCCTCTTAGAGAAAGTTTTTCTATTCTTTTTTTTTTTTTCACAAAAAAAATAATGACTCTTTCATATCATTATTCGGTAATTTTTTTTTTACCTTCTTTTAAAATTCTGGTACTATATACTTTATAATGTTTCCTTTAAAAAGACAAACATTCTTTCTCCATTATAACTTTTACATAATTTTTTCCCTATGATAAATGCATCTTAATTTTTCCATAGAGAAGAATAAAATAACTTCAGAGTAGCCTTATAAATTTGTGTGTCATAATTTTTCCTGATGGCAAATAACTTCTCTTTTAAGTTTTCCGTATAGTGTCCAAATTATATTCCTCTGAGTTACAATAATAAGTTTCTGGTTGAGCATAAATAAAACTGTATCAAGGCACTTTACAAATATTTTTCCTTTATCATAACTTCTATATACTGTTTTCTGTAGTATTTCGATTTTACTGTAAGGTTTTGGCTAAACTTGAATAAAATATCCTGGTAAGAAAACTTTTAAAAACTAGCCCTCCATGTAAAGGTAGTTCAAAATATTATATTAAAAAAACTTTTAAAACAAGTACAAAATTTTAAAATTATATTACTTTTCTAGCTTACGATATTATACAGCTAAAAAAATATATTACTCCCTCCTTCACTTACACATTACTTTCTCCCGCTCCGTCTAATTCTTATATTTTGTCTGCTAAAATACCTCCGTTGATTGGTTAATGATTTTTTTAGCGCGAAAAAATTTACACATTTTAGTTTTATAATAGATTAAACCTTTTTCAAATAAAGAATTTATGACATCATGTCTTAAATATTATTTAGAATAGTATTTTTTTTAACTCAATTATAATTTTATCAAAATCATTTAAACTTTAAAACAATTATTAAAATAACATTTAATATTTCAACTTTTACTTTAACGATCGATAGCAATTATATTTAGCCTTATAATTCACAAACTTTATTATTATATTCTAACAAGCGTGTGTGTGAAGGTATATAATATACAGTCACATGATTGCTAACTTTATCAGATGATTATTTTAATTTACGTCTCAGTCTAAATTACCAAAACTGATATATTTTATAAAAAATTTGGAAAATAATTTAAAATTGTAGAACTAAATATAATTCTCACCATCCTAAAGTTTATTTTAAAATATATTAGATTAAATTTGAATTATAATTATAATTATAATATTACATATAGCGTTTATTTAATTTATTAGTTTTAAAATATTACAATTGGATTGTTAGTATACTTTTAACTATTTATAGCTGTATTATTTTATATGGCCAGCTTTTACAACCATAAGCAAGGATATAATTAAGCTTTATTTAACTGTTTTCTTCTAAAATAATCCATTACACTTTTATATACCAGGTATTTTCAGCCTTAAATTGTACTATAAGATCTAATCGATCATACAATTATCAATATACTACACAAACATATTTTAAAATTTAAAATTTTTTAGTAATTGACCATTCTACCTTATTATGACCTATAGATAAGGGCACAATATATATATATATATATATATATATTCGATGTCTGTACTTTTAAAGCAATATACGTAATTCTATAACTGAATATTTGTAAATACAGTAACTAAATAATTAAAAATTTATCCACTTATGAGTGCTTTTGATTATCTCAGTAATCTGTGTCAACTAAAGCCTTGTAATGATAACTTTCCCATAATTCCGTGATCTTAATGTTTGCTGCTTGCCTGTTAATTAAGTCCTGTTTATATTTATATATTAGCATAGCTTCCTTTATTTTTCATTTATTGTTATTTTTTTAAATTTGCAATATTTTTACACTGTTAAAATTAAAGCCAAAACCATAAATACACGATTTATCATGGTTGTAAAAAACAGATGCTAAAATATTATTATCCACTATGCAATTTTGTTTCGATTTCTGAACTTGTTTTAATAATAGTAAGTGTTCTTTAGTTTTTTTTCCAACATACATTCAGATTCACCTATATATACACTGCCACACCTACATATCCATTTATAAATGACACAATTTTTATTTATAAATGAGGTTTTATCTTTGGAGTTATTTATAAATTTGTTTAATGTAGGAGGTGTGTAAAATGCAAAATCACATATTCCTTTATAAATTTTCCTTATAAAATTTACTTGATCATTTGAAATATATGGGATTGATATCCATATTTTTTTATTAGCAGAGGAATCAATATTATTAATTTTTTATTTTTATATTTTGTATTAAAATCTCTAATAACATTATATATACGATTATAACTGTAGCCAACATTTAACAATTCATTGGAATATATTTCAATATTTTTGCCTTTATCCGATGAATATTTGCAAAGACTATTATTTCTAAATAATAAAAACTTCAAACCTGCAATTTTGAGTGACATTGGCACTTTTGATTTATATGGAATATAACCTCTTTTTATTATAGGTCTAATGGTCATACAGTAATCCATCATGCATTGATTTCTAATTATTTTAAGATCATGAAACTGAATGCACATTAAATCTTCATCTGTTTTTATTCATTTTAGGCATTTTAATCCATTCAATTCTTTAAACAACTCATTAATTGTATTTAGTTTACCACATATAAAAACATCATCAACATATCGATAATAAACAGTAACATTTTTTTGATAATATTCCTTTTTCATGAAATTTTCTTCATATGCAGAAATTATAAAATTACATATTTGAGCAACAGCAAGTAAACCCATGGGCCATCCATTGCACATTTTATAAAAATCTTTATTAAAAACTGCATAAATATTTTTATTGATAAAATTTAATGTTTCAGTTATAAATTTTATTATTTCCAATGCATTAAGGTTAATAAACAAAAATTACATATATGTTTATTATTTATGTCAGGTAATAAATATATTATATTTATAATTTGACAGATAAACCTCTTTTAACAAATAAATAGATTATTTTATTTAAGTAATCTAAATGCCTAAACTTTTAGTTTCAATGTAAACAGTTTAAAATTTGGGTTTATATATTACTAATAACATTTTTGTATTCAAATATGTATTTTTTTTCAAAGTTTATCTGAGGATTATAATTAATTAGGAAACTAGACTATTATTTGTTACACTGGTTTATTTTTACATAGGTGTACATTTAGAAAGTCTTTTGTATTTATATAAATAACAAAATTAATAGGATTATGTATTTATAAATTACTTCAGTATGTAATTTAGTAACTTTTATTGGATAATTTAATTATGATTTTTTTTTTCATAAAATTAATTGTGTGTCTATAAATATAATTATGTTCATCTGTCTATTTATAATCTCATATACTTATTTTATTTCACATATCTTTTTAAAATATACTGTTTATATGCTTACTTATTATTTATTATGCAAGCAATAAATAGGTGTTATGCTTTATACAATTTGAAATTTCTATATTGAATTTATCATTTCTTTATTTTACTTCTATGATATTAAGTTGTAAAAGCATATATCATTTGAGATTTACTGATTGCATTTTAATCCCAACTGCTGATAAGAATTTAACAAATAACATGGACCAAACAATTGAAGTGAGGCAAGTATTATAGTATTGAAATAAATATTTTAACCAAAATCATAATTGTAGATCATGTCAATAAAAATTCTCTTTAAATTTTATATTTTATACATTTGGATGACAGAAATAGATTTCCTAAGTAATATTTTGTAGTCATTAATGTTTAATGTATTCAAAAAATATATACTATTTTTATAGCAAAAAACAAAACTGTATACAATATTGAGTCCAAAATGTTTCAAAAAAGACTAAATTAAATTGATCAATTGTCTGAGTTTTGTCTGACAGATGAGATTTAGGGTTATGAGAAAATGCATTTAACTTCTAATTATATCCCAGAATTATGCTGTATTAGCAAAACTCAAAATCAATATGAGATTATAAGTATGAATAAGATGTATAATGGTATGTTTAGGATATCTTGTGAAAAGACCCCCAATTTTATAAAATATTTATTATTGAGAAATAATTGGGTGATCACTATCTATGTGCTGTCTGTGTGATATGATGGACAGAAGAGATTAATAAGGTTATTACCTTGAGTTTCATGAATTTTTTTGTATGTTGTCAAGTTTAAAGAAAGATACGAAAACACAATACATGATAGCACTGCTACCATTTGAGAGTTAAAGATTGAGGTGAGGTGATGATATATTTATCATCATTATTATATAAAAACAATTTTTATCGTTAAATATCGTAATAACTTTCAAATAATGTTTTATATAAATAGATATCTTCATTAAATTACAATTTTTTTTTTCAATACTAATAATAAAAATTGTCGGTTGCAAAAAAAGTATCATTCTTATGTTACAGAAACTTTTAATAAGATTTTGTTGTATAATAGTGAACATAGATTATCTTTTTAGTTGACTTCTTTATACTTTTTTCTAATATTACTTTGATATTAGACCTATCTACATTTTTTATAAAAATATTTTTTTAGTTATATGACGGATTAATATTTTATCTTGTTCAATTTTAAATAGAATTTGGCTTTTATAATTGAATTTCTATTATTATATTTTTAATAAAATTTTTTAATGTAAACTCTTAAAAAATATATATGTATTTTATTTAGCAGTATTATCTAATTTTCAAAAGAACTGTATTTTATTTCAATATTTTTTTTATATGTTAGATACTATATATGATTATATTTCAAATGACAATGTCATATATATATATATATATATTTTTTTTTTAATAGTATAAAGTATTTTATTTTTTATAATGATGAAAAACCTAAAAATATTAGTTATGTTTACGTATATTTTATTAAATATTTTATTTAAATGTTGACTAACATAATTTGTTTAAATAAATTTTATTATTTGGATATCTTACACGGGATTTCATATATATATATATAAGTATTTTATTTACGTTATGTGATTCTGATAAACATTATTTATTGTTAGCTAAAATTTATTTTATAGAAAGTAATTCTACTTCAGTTATTTCCTTTTTAAAAAAGATTTTAAAAATAATAAAAAAATGTCAATTTTCTTTTGTATTGTATATTTTAATAAAAATAGTTATTACTTATATGACCTTGGCAATACCCAAACATTTTACTGGATAATGTTAAAAACCTGTTTTAATGAGAATAAAGATACATATAATAAGGGCAAAATAATTGCAATATCTGTTTAGTTGCATATGTTTCTATGATGAAATCATTAACTACTACATATACAATGATAAGTGCAGAAAATATATTTTTATTAACTAAAAGGAAATATATTTTTATTAACTAAAAGGAAATACCTTAATGCGTTTTGGAAGATTTAAAATGGTTAAGCTGCACAAATTTTTTATGTCTGCTTTATATTCTTATATAGGTATATCAGTTATTATTATGAGATCCCTCTTATGATGGATGAAAATGAATGGCGTGTGTATCAATGTAGAGATTTTACTAAGAGATACCTCTGAGTATAAAACAAAAAATTCCATGGATTTTCTAATATGTTTGACTTTATTTTTTACCTAAATCATTACTAAAGTTATCTTGAAAATAAAATGATTATTTATGTTAGTTGCCTTTTTTAAGATATTTATAATCATGAAATAAAAATAAGGCAGGAATTTGATATCCCAAATGCAGACAAATTGAGAATCTCCGATTGCAGATCCAAATTGTCTTTGAAATATGTTGATATATTTAACTAATTATAAGTGTGGTCACTTTTAAATGAAAAACTGCTATATCAATAGGAGAACTATTTATTTTAAATAGGATTTTTGGGAAAATTTATAATAAAAAGTGGTCTCTTAGTTTTCAAAAACATGTGAGTGTTGTAAGCACAATTGGTGTGAAATTCATTATAAATAAAAAAGGATCACATAGCATTATAGCTTTTCCTTGAAATTGACTCTGGCCCTCCAGAAAACTTTGGCCTCAGAAGAACAATATGATTCTTCAACAAACAATATGCACCAATAGCACTGCTTTCAGAAATTTATATACACCTTCATAAGGTCAAGATCCTTTAAATGGAGCCCATCTCTGCATGGATGGCATTTGTGGATATCCTCTAAGCTTCCATCCACAAATACACCTAAAATTCTCAAGGGCCACTCAAGTTGCTGGCTGCAATGGACAATAATTGCAAAGCAAATGAATGATCAGGAGAATGCACAATTAGACATTAGCACTATCATACAACTGAAACTTAAATACACAATGCTCAAAGGGCCTTGGCTGAAAAAATCTTGGTCAAACAAACCGAAATATAAGTGGGGAATCAGCATTGTTGGACCAGAAGTTACCTCAGGTGGGCTCCTGGTTCCCACAGGAAGCAAAACACCCCCCTTGTCCATCATGGTCAGCAACAAATCCTAAATAGGTTAAAAATACCCCCTTCTTTTGAGAAACCATTACAAGCACATGCTTCTCAAAGCTGACATCTCTTCTTTCACTATGATAACAACCTCAGATGTCAACTCTGTCCCTGACATCACTTAGGCCACACTACTTACCAAGCTTAAAAGTTACCCTGGCCATGTATACCCTGGCCTTCATGCTGTCTCAAATTCTTCCTTCTTCATCTAAGTCAGTTCACCATCCTCATCACCCTCAACATGATTAACAAGCTGACCTTAGGTGTTTACATCATCAAGGGTCTCTATCTGGTTGTATTGGTCCCTTTCCTTAAGAAAGATTGATCACTTACCAATCCTAAGAATTTTATGCCCATTTTAGTGACCCCCTTGCTCATCAAACTTATTGAGTTCATCATCAAAGAGACACTCAAACAACTTATACTCACTGCTCATTCAGCATCACAGTTTGATTGTAAGAAGAACTCCATACATGGGACTGCTACACTCTTTAAAATGATCACTGAGCATATTAAGTGGCCTTGAAGTGACAGGCCCATCACTGCTCTGTTGGTCAACCAGGCAGACTTTAACTCTTTCAGTGTCAACCTGCTCCTTGGTGTCCTCAGGAATCTTAACATTTCAGAGGCCCTTCTGTCCATCCTCCACAATCTTTCATCCAACAGAGAAATCCTAGTTATTTTGATGGAAAAGTTGTCCCCATATTCATACCCAATGTATCCACTCCTCAGGTTCTCCACAGAGCACATTGTTGTTCAATGCATTTCTGAATCCCCTCTTGCTCAGGCTGGAACAAGACCTCTCTAAAATATTTCTGGGCTGATCAAAAGTGTCAAATGCTTTACTTACATAAACAACATGGTCATCTTCCTTCACTCAGACAATCTCATCCCAAAACTTCAACAGATTCTCACATGGTACACCAAAACATACAGTCTGAGATTTAACAGTGATAAATCTGTGGCCAGCAACTTTCTTTGGAAACAAATCTCTTGTATCTTCAATGCCAAAACACACAACTTCCTCAAATTCCTCCTCATGTTGTCTCCTAAAGACATGAGGGTTTGGGTTCATACTGCATTGTATCAAAACATAACATTAACCCTCACCACTATCACAGACATATACCACTCCCTTTATGGGAATTTACCCTCCTCAATCTTCCAGTGTCTCCCAAGATAGCATACTCTCCTTCACCCTCATTCTAACTGCACATCCCTTCTTTGGGGAAATGTGGTGGCCATCAGCTTAAAAAAACTTGTTTTCCTAAAAATCTCAATGGGCTAGGCCTGCACACCTTTGACACTCTTCTGATTCAGAATACTCACAATATTATTATCATACTCATAATTCATTTCCCTCTGATCTTGTGCACATTATCATCACTCCCACTGACAGTCCTTCTCCTGATAAAAGGCCCAGATCATGGACCTCACTCATCTCCAACATCCTACAAAAGGCTGGCTTTGCTATACCTTCCATCTGCAGTAAATGAAATTACTGGGTTTTCAATCAGACAATAGACTCATACATTGTCTCCCCTACATTCCTCAGTCTTACCAATGGTCAATTTATCCACAGATTCAAAAGGTGGTTTCTTGAGGCAAAATTCATTGATTTCCTCCTTAAAATAAACCTTATTTCCTTCCCACCAATCAATTTTGGTCAACCATAGGTATTTCACCAAGCCCCCTTCCCCATTCCTTCTCTGTAAAACTGACAATGAACCCTCCCAACACTTCCTACTCGAATGTCTCTTTTTGCTTGAAGAAAGATGTGTCATCAACTCCTGCCTTTGCTCACACAAGAATACCATTTTTAATAATCCAACAAAACAGGGGTCTTTGCAAATATCAGACTATCTGTTTTTTTCTTATGTATGCACTATGGATGTTCTGATGTTCTATTATTTTTGACCAGAGAATACACTCAGACAACCAAAGTCTAATGGACCTAACTCACTCTCACAAAACCAGAGATATCAAATTAGCCCCACCTCCAGTCCTCAGCCTCAGTCACAGGACTCATCCATATATGTGCTTGCGACCTGAACAGTAACTCATTCAATGAGAACATACATCTTGAACTTGCAACCAAAAACTGTTCTTGGCTTGGACTACACATGATTTCCACATCTTTTTTTCCTTTTTATGTATTCTTTCCCTTTCACCATGTTGCTCATGAATTTCATTTTATCATGTAATCACTTCTTTGTAAATCTTTTAACTGTATCTGTATATGTTTTTTATGAGTTCATCACTGAGAAAATATATATAAAAAATTGAAAATAATTTTATGATGAATGATGGCATATCTGGAAAAATGAGCATTAATATTTTGTATTTAGTCTCTTTTGTAAAGTTGAATGTCTAATTTCAACCTTCTTTCTAATATGCTATCATTCTTTATAATATTATTTTCAATTTTTATTTATAAGAAATGCTTAAACACTAATAAGTTCTTATTGTAATGAAGAACTAAATAGTTTTGTATAGATGTGCAGATATATTAATTATTCTTGTATTTAAATATTACAAATTCAGCATGTATCCTCTTTATCTCCATACTGTGTGTTTAAATTGACAAGGTCTTATATATGAGGGGTGAGATTGACTTCAATTTAATATAAGTATGGCAATAGTGTTGGCATTAACAAATAATATGGGGAGTTCTATTATCAGATTTTCAATGGTATGGATGGCTGAAAGTTTTGAAGGGGATAGATTAAAGTCTGTCCATTAAAATTTGAAGATTTTCTATCACAATATTAACTGAGCAATGATTATGCATGTGTTTGGGAGATTATCTGAACAAACTGATGAGTGTTGTGCCACCATTAAATTTATTTTTTTCATAAGAGTGTGGCCATGTGCATTGATTTCATGAGATAGAGGTGTAGCTGTGTTCAAATTCCCTCTATTACATATAAACTCCCAGTACATTATTTTTTATTGTATTTAAATATTCCAATATTTTTTTTTTATAAATTTCATGGAAGTTTTTATTGCTGTAATTGATAAATTATTAAAACATAAAAATATTTGGGCAAATTTGGTTATGCGAATAAAAATTAAACAGGAAAAAAGTTTAAGAAATTTGTACAAAAAAATAATGTGCATTATGAATTCATTATTTTGAGAAAGATGCTCCTCATTGAAGCATTCAAAGAAATATTTATCTGAGTTGAATTAACTTTTTTTCTAGAAAAAGTATGTATTTCAAGATTTTAAAATTTAATATGATGTTAAATATAACTAAAAATTTAAAGTTATAAAGAAAAAAACCAACTTATCAAAACACTACAATAAATTAAAATTAAAATTTGATAATTGTATTTCAAAGTTGTTAGATGTTCAAGGTCAGACTTGTCTATGATCAGTAACAATACAAAGAACAGGGATAAATATATTGCCAAAAAGCAACTATTCACAAATAAGTTTATTGCCAAAAAACAACTATTGACAAATAGATTTACAACTAAAATAAAACAACGTCTGACAAGAAGCAAAATGAAAATATTCAAAATAAAGTGTGAAAATAATATAATATCTAAAATTATTTAAACACGGGGTGATAATGTCAGAATTGTAACTGTCAGTGGGTAATAAAAATAATAGAAAATGAAAATGAAAATAAATATTACTAAAAAAACAAGGAACAATATAGTAAAGTGTTTGAAAAAAATGCTGTAAATTAAATATTAGTAATAAAGAAAATAAAAGTGATATAGCTACTATATACTACATATGAAAATATTCAAAATAAAGTATGAAAAGAATATAATATCTAAAATTATTTAAATATGGGGTGATAATGTCAGAATTATAACTGTCAGAGGGTAATAAAAATGATAGAATAGGAAAAGGAAAAAAAAAAAATTCTTAAAAAAACATGGAACTATACAGTAAAGTGTTTGAAAAAATGCTTTAAATTAAATATTAGTAACAAAGAAAATAAAATTGATGTAGCTACTATATACTACATATTTAGACTTGCCAAACATTTTAAATAATATATATATTGTACCGATCGAAAATGTCTGCTCACACAGCAAGACTCAAAATCCAAGCAAAAGTACCTCGAATCCAATGATGTTCAGGAAACACAGGTCTGGAGAAATTCTGAATTCTAACCTATTTGCCTATTATTTGAATCTCTGACCCTATAAACAACAATTACAATGATACAGCATAATTATTTTAATCACAGGACCAAAAATATAGTGGCAGAGCATAAAATCAGATTGATGATGATGATCAAGATAAGGGTAGATCACGAATTACATTTATTAAAGTTATATTTATTAATTCTACACTATTAACTAGAAAATAATAATTCAAAACCAGGATTTACATGAAATATGTATTCAATAAAATATTAAGAAAACACATATATATGTTACAAAATGTTTCATGCGTGGGTGACATTGTCTATATACAGAATTTGGGAGTTTTATAAAATCCCCTTTACATTAATTTATTTAATGGATATAATTTAATGAGTGTGTGATAACTTGTGCAGGGTTAATATCCCAATTTAAAGCTGTCTAAGGATAAAATGTTGTGGATGCATCAAACAAATATAAAAGATTGTGACAGATTTAGATAATTAATGATATAATGGGTAGTTTGCAATTTAGTAATAAATGATTTTGTAAACAGGCAAAAATATACAATCTTAATCATTTATCTATGTTATGAAATTCATTAAACATGTTTTACTGGCATTGTTTGGAAAACATCTTTGTAACATATACATATGAAACAAACAATGTGCTACATTTATGAGAATAAGTAAGTTATACAATCATTAATACAAATTTATTTACATATATGGGAGTCGAATAGTATTTTAAAAGAAAGCAGTTTTAAAACAGCGTACTGACTAATTAGCATGTTGGCATATTTCATGAGTAAGTCATTATTTCAAACACTTCATTCCGATTAATAAAAGGTCAAACAGGCATAAATCAATTTAATAAAACAATAAAGATACTAGGATCTCATTAAAGAAATATGGATCTTATGCTAGTTTGAATACTTCATCATTTTAACACATTTAAAAATGAATCAGAGTTGGTATATCCACACATTCTGCCCAAATGATACCAAATTAAAGAAGTTGGGCTTGAATGCCCAGAGCAAGCTGTATGGAATTCCATAGCACAATAAAGAACCCATAAACCTCGCATTCCACAGGAATTAGCATATAACCCTTAATACAAATGATTTTGAGAAAGTAGGATGGGGAGCTTCAGACAACTGAAGTTCCCATTGACAAAATTATATATATATATATTGAAACCGGACTACCATACAACCCCTTTATTACCTTGGTTGTAACAATTTCCTGATGAGCATGTTGCAGGAAGGAACTATCGGCTGGCATTCCCCAATGCAGATGTTAAACCCCCTACAACAATATTTTCTGCTCATCAGAGGATGTATCACCATAGAGACTGGAAGCATCTAGACATTTTTATGTTTGGTTTTCCATATGGCACCACTAGACTTACATCTCACTACAACCTGACTGACATAGATCTAGTTATGCCAGACATAGCTCAGGAGGCATGAGATTCTCATGAACAAGTGTACTGAATGATTAGTGATGCAATAAAAAATAGAATTGAACAACTGTATAACTAAATATAATTTTAAGTAACAATAATTTTATTTAATAACAGATTTTAAAAAAATGTCCGTCAAACAAAGTATTTCATTGACAGTCGCTTGTATCCCTTTGGCCTACTTCCAATACCATTTTTATATGACTTAAAAAATGTAATTTGTTGAGAGTATAATAAAGTTGTTCTTTCAATAGTTCTTTAACAGTTTACATCTTTAATCATTTAGTTAATCCACAGAGAAGAGTGTGATATATTAAGACAACAGAGATAATAATGAAGACAACTGACAGCAATTAATTCAGAGTTCCACTTAATTCAACAAATATTTTATTTCAGTCCATTGTGTATCTTGGTACACATCCAATAGAAGGGCAATATGAATTAAAGAATGCAAGTTTTTTAAAAATTTATAATTTTACATCTAATTCAGAGTTCCGTTTAATTTTAAGTTAGTTAAAGCATAATACATATGTTTTATTCATGGTTATCCAAATTCAGGTTTATATCCATACTATATGCACATTTATCCTAGGTTCATTGGTTTAGTATTCTTATTTCTCAACTTGTATGTATATAACATGTTTTAATTCTGTGTTTATATTACTTTCTTCAGAGTTTTCAGACAATAAATGAAATTCTTTTAAAAACAACACCAAAAAAATGATTTTCTCAATCTTTCAATTTATTTAAGGACATGGTTCATTATATGCATATACCATTAATTTTTATTGATGTACTAGCTCATATTTAAATGTTTGAAATATTCACAATATAGTATAATTCTACTAAATTCATTCATTTTGAATGTATACCTTCATATTGATATTTTCTAATTTTATCTACATTATAAACATGTTATTATAATTTAATTAATTATAGTTATGTATAATACTATAATACAATCAATAAGCAAGTAAGAATTTGTAATTTTATTTGGTTACTCTAATATCTATCATAAATAGTGTTGTTTGGTTGCCACAGATGTATGTTTCCAGATATAAGTTGATCAGTAGCTTCATTTATAATTTATCAATAATAAATGTATTTTCATATAGCTACTTTTATTCATAATTTTAGTTTCATTTATAATTTTATCTATAATAAATGTATTTTCATGTAGCTACATTTATTCATAATTTTAGTTTCTTTTATAATAAATGTATTTTCATATAGCTACATTTATTTGTAATTTTAGTTTCTTTTCTAAGAAAGATGTTTTGTTTGTCTTTTATAAACACATATACATATTACATATTTTATAAAATTGTTACTTTCATTTTTTTATTTTATCCAGTCTGTTCCATTAAAAAGGGGGCATTATATTTTAGCGGAATGGCATTATTTCCTTTCTATGATGTTTATCCAGGCAAATCTTGGAGATACATGGATTTTGATGAGATAGAGCTGTTACTGTTTAGACTTCCATCATTATGTTTTCCTTGATAATGTTTTCCTTTCCATCATTAACAGTGATTCTCTAACTGCTCTTAAAATCTTATCAAAAACAAAGATTTCTTTTTTTTAAAAATCTTTTTCAAAAAAATCTTTCGAAAAAAATATCTACTTTATAAATATCTTTACAAAATCTCTTTGAAAAACTCTCTGAAAAACTTTTTTAGAATCTACTCTGAACTTCCAACTCAATTATATATATTCTATCCTTGGATTAATTAAGCAACTCTGCCCACTGTATTTTATTTGTTCCACAGCTTTCATTTAAGCCTGAGTGCTTTTTTACTTTTTAAGGATTGGACAATGTTTTTCGTAGGACAGATAATGAATCACAAGAATTAAGCCATGTTTTCCAATTTGTTAAGAATGTATCAAGTGATTATCACACTTTATATGACATCATCATTCCAAACATTGAAAATGTAATGTTTTTAATAAATTCCAGCTTTTATTTATATCATAATTTAAAACTATAAAGTCAATAATGATTTTCTTTTAACTATAAACTTTTTGCTTTATTCTTTTTTTAATTTGATCAAATTATCTTTTTAAATGGGGGGTAGGATCTTTTGAATATATACATGGAACAGTATGGGTAATGAAACAGATTATAGTCCACATACTATACACATCATTTCTCCTTATTGCATCTTTACTGGTTTTAGATGTGCTGATGAAATGGGTTAGATGAGCTGGAAAAGTGAATACATGAAATGTAGCCTCCAATGCCAGAATAAGCAGATAGCCAAGCAGAAACTACTAGAACACACTGCCCCATGATGTCACGAGAAAGTATCTCATTTTTAAGCACTACCTCTCTTGTACCTAGAAAGATCATCCAACTAAGAGTAGGAGCCAGAAAAAAACACAATTTGGCACTCAGCCAACCCTGCTCATCTTCTATGAGTCTTAAGGGTCTATTCATGAGAGCAAGACCTATTCATGAGGCCTATATATACACACTGCTGATCTACTCTTGGAGCTCAACATCCAGTTCTGGAGAGCACCAAGCATATACTTTGGCGAATCATAAACATAATGCATCCAAGCAGCTCTGCTCAATCATCCACCCACCCCGACATGAAAAATGCAAATTCATGCATCACTACATCCCACTCACAAACTTCTTCCATCAGCTATCTCTATTTTCTTGTTCTGAATTATAACTACAACATGGCTTGGGAGACTGATGATCATGATCAGTTCTCATATGGCATCTTTTTTGTTTGAGGTGATGGACTTCTATATTGTCCTATTTTTGGGTGTTTTTCAGCCATACATCATCATGGTGATTTGCAGTTCTAGCCACACTTTTCTGCAAGTTATTATCACTACTTGATCTTCTTATAACCTGGGTTTGGTGTAGGCTGTGCATACTGCCTGTTGAATATCTTTTTGACTTTTCCATGGTGGTATCCTATTACTTTGGTGAGGATACATGGTGGTGGGTCATAGTTATATTTTCAAGGAGGCATTTTGCTTTTGTATCTGATGGCTCCTATTCTAAGCCTATCATCTCTTCTATTGGGAAATTTGTTTTGTGGTTGGTTTGCTCCTTATTCTTTGGTTGCTGATATACTGCAGCTATCATAGGCTGTTAATAGTTCAGCAACCTGCTCAATAGATCGATGATCAGTCCCAATTAGCATTCTTTCTCTGTAACTTGGGAAGCTGTGCCATATCAATCTAATACCCTGGAGTTCAGTTAGGGGGCAGATGTCAAGGTTGTTAACCTGGCCACCTGTCTTTTAAAGAAAGGTGTATAAGGCTCTCCAGGTGGACATTTCTCCTGGGACACCTTATATTTAATCCCTTCCTGATAATTGTCACTCCAGTAACAGCTCATTAGTGCTCCTTTAAAATCATCAAAATTTGTAGATTGGGTAAACAATGAATTTAACCATGCTTGTGTTGCACCTTGGAGATGACTACATACTATTTCCAGCTTTTCCTCTTCTGTCAATACATTAATATTAAAGTACCTCACCAAACTTTTTACATATTCTATAGGTGCTTCATTACAGCTCCCTGAAAAAGTTCTAATTTTTAAGAATTGATTTACAATTTCAGACATTTGGTTAGTTATAGGGACATTATTACTAACTTGATAATTCTCTTTTTGACTTTCTTTTGTGACTGTTCCTGCCTTTCCTTGTTTAGGCAATGTATTGCTATTTTTTATTTCTATCTCTTTCATCTGGGTGGTCAATATATCCACCTTCTCCTGCATGAATTCTTGGATTGTTATTATTTTTGTATCCATTGCTTCACATATCGGGGTCATTTTGACTTCTTGCTCTATTAGTGAGCCTTTTACTTCCTCCATCACTTCCTCCTTAATTTTTAATATTTTGTTAGTCATTTCTTTTATTAACTGGTTGAATTTTCATTTTGGCTTTCAGTTATTTCTCTGATTTGTTCTTTCATTTCTCTTTTGTCTTTTTCTCTCTGTTCACTATGTTCTTTTTTTGTCACTTTTCTTGTTGTCTTCTTCTCTCTGTTCTCTCTGTTCCTATCTTTTCTTGTTGTTGTCTTCTCTCTGTTACTCTCTTTTCTTGTTGTCATCTTCTCTCTGTTTCTCTCTTTTATTGTTGTCTTCTTCTCTCTATTCCTCCCTTTTCTTGATATTTTCTTTTATTTTTTCAATTAACTGGGCTAACATTGACATCTCCCCTGTTTTCTGTGACTGCTTTTTATCATATGCTTTGACATTTTGTTTATTTTCTTCCTCAGGAAGATTTTTTATACTTTCTGTATTCATCAACTTTTTTTGTTTTTTTTTTCTGGTTATCATCAATATTTTTTTAAATTTTATTTGTACTTTTTTATTTCGATTTTTGATAAGCTTCTCTCTCCATCCATACCATGATTTAATCACAAGTCTTCATTATGCATGTTTTGTTCTTTATCTACCATTTATGCCATTCATTTTTATGTTTTTTTTTCCACCCTTTTTGAATAAATCACATCACTGCATCACATGCACTGTTCACATCACATAATCATGATATACTTAAGCTTTTTCCATTTCTTCATTTTCATATTACTCATTTCTAGCTGACTTATGCCTATGGATAGGGTAGCTAGATAAGGCCTCGCAGTATTGTGCATCATACAACCCCTTTATTACCTCAGTTGTAACAATTTCCTGATGAGAATGTTGCAGGAAGGAACTATTGGTTGGCATTCCCCAATGCAGATGTTAACCCCCACCTACAACAATATTTCCTGCTCATCAGAGGATGTAACACAATAGATACTGGAAACATCTAGACATTTCTATGTTTGGTTTTCCAAACGGTGCCACTAGAGTTCCATCTCACTACAACCTGACTTACATAGGTCTAGTTATGCCAGACATAGCTCAGGAGACATGAGATTCTCATCAACAAGTGCCCTGAATGATAAGTGATGCAATAAAAAAATAGAATTGAAATACTGGATAACTAAAATTAATTTTAAGTAACAATAATTTTATTTAATAACAGGTTTAAAGAAATGCCCATCAAACAAAGTTTTTCATTTACAGCCCCCTGTATCCCTTCAGCCTACTTCCAATAACTCTTTTATATGACTTAAAGAATATAATTTTTGAGAGTATAATAAAGCTCTTCTTTCAATAGTTCTTTAACAGTTTACACCTTTACTCATTTAGTTAATCCACAGAGAGGAGTGTGATATATTAAGACAACAGAGATAATAATCAAAGACAACTGATAGCATTTAATTCAGAGTTCCACTTAATTCAGCAAATATTTTATTTACAGTCCATTCCATTGTGTATCTTGGTATGCATCCAATAGTAGGGCCATATGAATTAAAGAATGGAAGTTCTTTAATAATTTCTATTTTACATCTAATTCAGAGTTCCACTTAATTTTAAGTTGGGTAAAGCATAATACATATGTTTTATTCATGGTTATCCAAATCCAGGTTTGAATCCATACTATATGCACATTTCTCCTAGGTTCATTGCTTTGGTATTTTTATTTCTCAACTCAGTATGTATATAACATGTTTTAATTCTGTGTTTATATTACTTTCTTCAGAGTTTGCAGATAATAAATGAAATCCTTTTAAAACCAATAAAAAATGATTTTCACAATCTTTCAACTTATTCAGGACATGGTTCATTATATGCATATACCATTAATTTTTATTGATGTACTCATATTTAAATGCTTGAATTTGTTCACAATATAGTATAATAATGCTAAATTCATTCATTTTGAATTTATACCTTCATTTTGATATTTTCTAATTGTATCTAAATTATAAACACGTTATTATAATTTAATTAATTATAGTTATGTGTAATATTTTTATACAATCAATGGGCAGGTAAGCATCTGTAATTTTATTTGATTACTCTAATATCTATCATAAATATTGTTGTTTGGTCTGCCACAGATGTATGTTTCCAGATATATGTTGGTCAGTAGCTTCATTTATAATCTATCAATAATATATGTATTTTCATATAGCTACTTTTATTTATAATTTTAGTTTCATTTATAATTTATCAATAATAAACATATTTTCATATAGCTACATTTATTCATAATTTTAGTTTCATTAATAATAAATGTATTTTCATATAGCTACATTTATTCTTAATTTTAGTTTCTTTTCTAAGAAAGATGTTTTGTTTGCCTTTTATAAACACATATAAATATTACATATTTAATAAAATTGTTACCTTCGTTTTTTTATATCCATAGCTTTCCATCAAAAAGGGGGCATTATATTTCAGCTAAATGGCATTATTTCCTTTCTATGATGTTTATCCAGGCAAATCTTGGAGTTACATGGCTTTTGATGAAGAGAGAAAGTTGTTACTGTTTAGCCTTCCATCATTATGTTTTCCTTTACAATGTTTTTCTTTTCCATCATTAACAGTGGTTCTTTAACTGCTCTTAAAGTCTTTTCAAAAAAAAAAGATTTATTTTTTTTTAAATCTTTTTCAAAAAAGCTTTTGAAAAAAATATCTACTTTAAAATATATTTACAAATGTCTTTGAAAAACTCTATGAAAAACTCTTTTAGAATCTACTCTGAACTTCCAACTCAACTATATACATTCTATCCCTTGATTAATCAAGCAAGTCTGCCCACTGTATCTTATTTGTTCCACAGCTTTCATTTAAGCCTGGGTGCTTTTTTCTTCTTAAAGATTGGACAATATTTTTCACAGGACAGATAATGAATCACATGAATTAAACCATATTTTCCAATTTGTTAAGACAGCCTCAAGCGATTATCACACATTATCCAAATATATTGTTCCAAATATTGAAAAATGTTTTTAATAAATGCCAGCTTTTATTTATATCATAATTTAAAACTATAAAATCAATAATGATTTTCTTTTAACTATAAACTTTTTGCTTTATTTCTTTTTTAATTTAATCAAATTATCTTTTTAAATGGGAGGATGTTTTGAATATATACGTGGAACAGTATATCTGTTTCAATATATATATATATATATATATATATATATATATATATTGATATCTTATATACTTATATATATATATATATATATATAAGTACCAGAAGAAAAAGTAAAGGTATGCCAGCAGCATTATACCTGAGCAATAAACTTAATATGTTATATTCTAGCACCTGAAAATGGTTTGACTTCTACACAGTGATATGTTTAAATAAATAATCATTAAGCAAATTATAATGGATAATAACTGTTTTAATTATTAATGATAAACTACTAAAATTTATTTTTTAAATTTGAATCCCATCAATGCATTTAGTAACAGAACTAATGGTCTGGCAAATGGCAAAATGGGATGATACCAATATTAAAGTTCATGATCTTTTAAATGACAATTTAGTAATAAATTAAAATAATAAAGTAACAGTATTCATCAACAATAAACTAATTTAGATCAAAAACATGAATAAAAGATTTAAATATAAAAACCAATCCAGTGAGTGATTTCTGTTAAAATGAATAAAACTTTTGTAATAAATTTTAGCTGAAGTCCATGCTTATTTCCCCATTAAACAAATAAAATAACCTCTATCAGACTCACAATGTTAAATGATATTGGCATCATAAAATGAATAAGTTAAAATCTCTAATGGATCTGCACAAAGTTATAGATAAGAATTTAAGCATGAAAGGTAAGTTAAAATTACACTATAATAGTAGTGATTGCAAAGATAAAGAGAGTGAAAGTAAGTCTTAAGAATGTAAAACAACATTTTGGTATTGGTAGGAAATTTATATCTGCAATAAGGAAAAAAGATGGAATTATTACTAAAAAGAGGGATGACATTATGAAATTGGTAGAAGATTTTTATCAAGAATTATATAGTAATAAAGAACAAGTACCTCCTATATCTTTTACATCTTCCGAATTGCCCAGAATTTTAAATGAAGAAGTGAGAAATGCAATTAAATGTATGAAAAAAGGAAAGGCTCCAGGTAATGATGGAATTATAATTGATATATTAAAAGAAGCAGGTGAAGAAACAGAAAAAATATTAGCAAAGTTATATAGCAAATGTCTAAATGATAAAGATGTATCAGATGATTGGAAGAATGCAGTAATAATATTAATATTTTAAAAAGGTGATAAAGAAGATATTAGAAATTACAGACCTATCAGCCTTTTATCAGTTTTATATAAAATTTTTACCAAGATAATTACAACTCGTCTACAGAGAACCTTGGATTTTCACCAACCAAGAGAACAAGCTGGATTTAAAAGTGGTTTTAGTACAGTAGATCATATTCAAGTATTGAGAGAAGATATAGAAAGGACAAATGAATATGAGTTGTCATTATGTTTTGGATTTGTAGATTATGAAAAGGCATTTGATTCTATAAACATTTCTTCAGTGATTAAAGCATTGGATCATCAAGGTATAGATCCAGGATATTGTCATATTTTAAAAAATATTTATAAAAATGCAACATCAACAATTAGATTACATAATGATACTGGGAAAGTCAACATTGAGAAAGGTGTAAGACAAGGTGACTCCATATCTCCAAAACTTTTTACAGCAGTGCTGCAAGAAGTATTTTGTGGATTAAAATGGGAAACTAAAGGAGTGAAAGTAAATGGAGATTATTTAAGTCATTTAGATTTCGCAGATGATGTAGTTGTTTTCGCAAATAATGCTTCCGAGCTGCAGGAAATGTTGCAGGAGTTATCAGATGAAAGTAGGAAAGTAGGACTAAAGATAAATGTTAAAAAGACTAAAGTAATGTTTAATTGTATTGCTCAAAATATGAAAATAAAGATTGATTATGATGAATTAGAAGAAGTTAAGAGTTACAAATACCTTGGTCAGATTATTAATACAGATGGAAACATAATAGAGGAAATTAATCATAGAATTAAACTTGGTTGGAGTGCTTTTGTTAGAAATAACTTGATATTAAAAGGAAATATGCCTATGTGTTTGAAAAGAAAGGTTTTTAACAAATGTGTTTTACCAGCTCTTACTTATGGATCTGAGACTTGGACACTTAATAGAAGATCAATACAGAGACTTCAGACCACTCAAAGAAGTATGGAGAGATGTATGTTGGGAGTAACAAGAAGAGATCAAAAACGCAATGTATGGGTAAGAGAACAAACAGGTGTTACTGACCTCATTGAAAAAATTAAAAGATTGAAGTGGAGTTGGGCTGGACATATTGCTAGAAGAGATGATAATAGATGGACAATTGAAATTTTAAACTGGATTCCAAGAGATTGTAAAAGACCTAGAAGGAGACCACATGTAAGATGGATGGATGAAATAAGAAAATGTGTAGGGGTGATGTGGAGAAGAGAAGCTAATGATCGAAGAAGATGGATTAAACTTGGAGAGACCTTCATCCTGCAGTGGATTGATAATGGTTGATAATGATGATGATGATGATGAATTGGACACTAATACATTTAGGAAGTCATAGTTTTATTACATATTATATAAATTTAAAAGCGTTCTTTATTAAGTGAGGTTACCTCAGGAAAGCACAGCATAACAGGCAGCAGTTGGGGGATGGCACTCAAGTAGTCATCTATATACTTGGTCCCCCAAACATGGCAGAAGGTAGTCTCTGAGAAATGTAGAAGTGGAAGGTGCTATTCATACCACTGAACTTGTGTTAACTTCTTAAAATTTAAAGAGCTTGAATCACTTCTTAAATCATTTTTTCTGAAAATTTATTTACTGAATCTCAGGTTCTGAAATAATTTATTAACTAACTGAAATTTACTTACTACCTGACTACTTTTGTTCTATGGGCTTTTTCATATATTTTTTAATTCATCCACGAATGTAATTTCCATTGCTCACAGCTATTCCTGTAATCTTAATTCTAATTACCAGAATATTTACTTAATAAAAAAAAAGTAAAAAAAAAACTTGTAATACCTTTTTACATATTTGTAAAGATTTGCAAACAAACTAACAAAAATTCCTCATAATTTTAATAAAATTTTAGTTCCAATTAGTGAAAATAATCTGAGTACAGATAAAAATCATTTCAGCTTATTAACGATTTCAAAAGTATTTTGAGCCTTCCCCATTTTTTTTTGTTTTTAAATTTCAACATTTTAATTAAAATACATAAATATATAGTTAAAACTATACAAAGAAAATGTCTAATTTCAGCAATAAAATTGCTAACATTATTGCTTATATATATATATATATATATATATATATATATATATATATATATATATATATATATATATATATATATATATATATATATATATATATATATATATATATATATAACATACCATGCACACTACTGTTTTATTTAACTAAATATTTTTACTTTTATGTCTTTCTTGGATCATTACACATAGAGTGTGTGGGTGAAAGGCATATATACCTAGTGAGGTCAGAATTGTGGGACAAACCGGACGTTACTATGGCTGGCAAAGCATGAAACTCGATGTGCCTATACAATAACCGCTTCAATATATATATATAAATGGAGAATCTACAGAAAATGATGGAATTGTCGTGAAGATTTTTAAACACCCATTTGACGAACCAAAAATACAACAGCAAAATTATATATCAAATGTGTTAATGATAAAGATGTATCAGGTAATTGGAAAAATACTGTAATAATGATTATATTTAAAAAAATTGGTACAAAAGATATTAGAAACTGTAGAACTATCATTCTATTACTACTAAACAATATATTTTCTAAAGTAATTATTCTTCATACAACTCTTTATATTTACATTCAAACCATCCAAAAAACAATTTACATTGAAAGGTGGTTTTAGTACAGTAGGTCACTTCCCCAAATAGGGAGATGTTACAAAAAGTACTATTTAATATGAATTATCATCATTTTTTTTATAATTTTAAATTACAAAAACACTGTTGATTTTATAAATAGTAACATTTTAAATAAAGTGTTTGAATAAGCAAAATATAGATCTGAAATATTATTGTATTCTGGTGAATATTTATTAAAATGTAACAGTAGTGATTAAATTACATGCTGACATTAGTAAGTTCAACATTGATAAGGCTGTAGAAGGGTCATTCCTTATGGCGAAAAATAAAGTTTAAATATATAGAACTGAAATAACTAAATTATCCATATTTTTCAAAAAATGTTGTTTTTTTGCAAATACTTATGAATACAATAACAAATCCAACAAATAATATCAGAAGATGGTAAGAAAATAGAACTAAGATAAATAATAAAATGACTAAAGTAACATTTTATCGATTTCTCAAAAAAAAAGTAATGGCTGTGGTTAATATGAGAAAAGTTAGCATTTTTAAATATAATAGTTAAATTTAATTATAAAATAATTATAATATATATTACAATAAGAAATTAAACAATTATTTTCTTCTTTAAAATATATATGTTCTCCAACATTATCAAATAACTTCACAAACTTTTTTAAACTTCTTTTCAAAAATTTTATTTCCACATATAATCTATTTGAACATATATATATATATTATATATATATATATATATATATATATATATATATATATATATATATATATATATATATATATATATATTGAAGCAGTCAATCTTAGCTTAAGTTTGAGCTTCATAGATCCATCTACTAACTTGTGTTTAAACCCTATATTCCATCCCGTGCCTTTTGTAGTATATATATATATATATATATATTTGAGTTGTGCCCCTAAGTTATAAAATTTTGATATTTCACTAACAATTTTTTTAATTTATTATACTTTTTTTATTAATTATTCCTTCTTTTTATTAAAGTACATAGGTGCATCTCATATATATATATATATATATATATATATATATATATATATATATATATATATATATATATATATATATATATATATATATATATATATATATATATATGAGCAAACATACTAACCAAATATTGATTTTTTAAAAATATTTCATTATATGTCATTTATACAATTTTTTTCTTTTTAAAGTATTTTTTCCTATTAAACTGTATTTTATAAAATCCAAGATGGAACGATGCAACTGTTAATTGTCTAAAAATAATTAAAGGGTTGGAAATACTATTGTTTTAATCTGGGGAAGGTATTTTTAATTAATGTAGTACTTAAAATGGGGATTAAAATTAAAGATTTTCTTTTGTTATAAACATTTTTCTCAAATCTGTTTCTAATCTGGAAATAGATTTGAATTTAATTTTGGATGTTATCTAACAATTTCATCTTTCAAAAAACAATGAAACAAGTAATTAAAATCATTCTGGAAATACCTGGGCAAAGTATAAAATGTCGGTTTTTAAATCACCAAGAGATTAGCTACTATTGAAAGAACTGCAGTGATCATAACCTATGCTGGCGTGAAAGTTAAAAAAATAATGATGAAGTAGTAAGTCCACCACCCTTCTCAGCACTGTTGGGTCATTATCTGCTGCCACTATGTCATTATGCTCCTGTGAAATGAAGTAAAAACCCCAATGGAGAACATTGGAATGCTAAATAGAAGCTTGCTGCCACATAAGAACTGCCATGCATGAGCTGGACTTTTAATATGAGCTATTAAAATGGTGAAAGGTAAATTTCCAAGCCGCCTCCTAAAAGTCAATCTAGCCTAACTAATCTCATCAAGATTTCTTTCATAACTGATTTAACATTATGTAAAATGTAATTTGCTCTTAAATGATTTTTATAAATTTAATTTTCTCTCATATGCTCTAACTTTCTTTAACTTTGTTGTAGTCAATAATTTCTATTTATTAATTAGTTGACTTTATTTGTGTGTTTTTATAAATAATATGCCAATCTTTAGCAATCTGATGAGTTGAATCTATAAAATCTTTTCTTTTTTTAAGTAAACTTTCATGAATTAAGTTTATTAACATTCCCTTGTAACATGATGCATTATTAATTTATATGCTCACCAGATTGTTTTTCGAGTCAACATTTTTTTATGTTTTAGTATAAAAATATACTTGTTTAATTTTGGATTTTCTTCCCAGGGTGAATCCAGAACTCAAGCTAATTAACACTCTGAAATCTTATAAAATATTATTTATTTAATTTTGAAAGAGTGACTTATTAATTGTTTTCTATATTTAACTGCTAGTTATTTTATTTCTTCTATACTCTTAAAATAATATATGCTTAAATATCCTCAGTTGTTATAAAATCCATGAAGGTGTAATTAAATTATTTTAAATATCACAAAAAGTAAGGGGATAAATTTTAATATTTTAGTTATTAAGTAAAATCTTGTGTCTATATATTGTAACGGTATATAAATATGCCGTTACATTAATTTAAAATAAAATCTTAAAAGTTCACAAATAAAAATGAATGTATTAAAAAGAAAAAAAAAACTAAATGCTAAAATTAAAATATTTGTATAACGTATATATTCGCACAGATGCGAAACTTTAAAAATATTTTTTTTATAAATAAAAAAAGAATATTTGAACATAAATTTTTATAAAAAAATACAAGCTTTAAATATAAAAATATTTTAATAAAAAAATAATATAGGTAAAAATAAAAACAGGTATTAATTAATTCCTGTAATCTGTAAACGGAGGTGATTGTTTATTAATTGAAAAGCAAGCTAGCTTTAGGGCTCTTGTGTAATTAAAAAGTCAGATGAAAATTAGATGAGAGAATAAAGAGAAATTAGCTTGACCAATGGAAGCACCAAGCCTCAGCCTGGACCCAAATGAACAGGATGGATTAGTGATGTTTTGTTGGTTGAATCCATGTGGATACTATAAAAAGAGAAATACAGTTTTCCTGATAGTTTTCGAACTTGATTTGGTGAGATGAACGACAAGACACACTTGTCATTCTCTCTCACTTGTTTAAAAAAATGAAAAGACTGTGATACCAGAATGAAACCAGCTAAATGCTACAGAGTGATCTTACAATGGAGATGTCATGGGAATTAAAAACAGGATCCTGGACTCTTCTACAGTGAGCTATGAACTTTACAATTAAAAAAAAATAATAATTAAGAACTTTCGTTCAAACATTTAAAATTCAGCTAACCTAAAATTAGAAAAAGGAATTCTTATCTGATTTTTAAATTGACAATCAATATTTAAATTATATATATATCTGACTTATGTTTCAAATTAATTATAAATGTTTCAGTTTTACATATTTGCTTCCTAAAAGAAAAAAAATCATTTCCATTTTATTTTTTTATTTGTATTAATATTTATCATTTAAATTATTAAATGCATGAAATTTAAGTTGGGTATAGATGTTGCATAGATTCATTAGCGGTTAATTATGTTGTGGTTTTCATATTCGATTAGAATATATAGGTCACCGATGTCAATGCGGTATCTTATGATGAATACCATTGGGTTTCAAGTATTCCCTCTGCAATTGATGTTTTCAATGACTATATTTTGACCAGTTACATTTATTTTGGAATGTTTTTAACCATGGAATCTATGCAGCTGATCTATACTCAACATTATAAATCAAATTGTATAAAATTCACCTGTTCGAACGTATCTTAAGGTTAAATTTAAGTTGGGCATAAATGGCTGTATAGATTTGTAAAGTTATATATATAGTTTAAGGGAGGGTAATCTTAGGTTATTCATTTCGTAGTTGAATTGGCTCAATTGATTGGATATATTTGTGTAATTAGTAGATGTAGTATGAGATCCGCTATGGGCAGGATTGCATATATATGCCACACACTTTCTATTTGCCTATGGATGGGTTTGTAAGTCAGCAAAGGACCGCAGTCCATTCCTATGGAGTTTTTTGTTTATTGTTCTACTCGCTAACAGATGTAGCATTCCTGTTGGTGGAGAGACAATGTTTTCTCTAACTCTACTTACTGTTCAAATGTACATTCCTGACTGTATAGTATTTTGTGTTGTCGTATTTTCATGCTACATTGAATACATAAATGTATCAGATGGATTGGCACCAGTTTGACTGCGAACTTTTGGCCTAAGGTTAAATAAGGGAAATAATATTTTCTTGTCTAATGCAGATCTATGTAGTCTATTCATACTCAACTCACTAAATAAATATTAAACTCATAATTGCAATCTAGTTAAATGTAAAATTAAAGATTAATATAAAAATCTAAAATGTTAAACTTATTCCTCAAATTAGAATGATTTTATATGTGTGTAAATAAATATTTTTATGTGTTAATTTCTGGCAGTGGCTTTTATTTTTTTATATTTAAGATATAAAAATATATTTTATAATCTCTGCTGTTCCACTGAGCTAGTGACTTGGGCTAATGATCTGAATATATTAATAAAGTGGAATCTTAACAGCGTGTATCTGCCTACTTTATAAATTTTTCTAAGCTCAAATGTCTAGATGGCATTCATGTAGTGCATATTGCAGTTAGATTCGATTATCACTTTCATTTCAATTGTTACAACTGGCAACCTAACGTGAGCCGATCTTTAATATACCACCGAGTGCCCTGAGAATTTTAAAGATAAATCATGCCTGTAATATTTTATCTGAAATATAAATATATTTTTGCATATGTAAAAATAAATGTGAGGAATAAAACTTTAATATTAAAATCTAAATAATAAAACATAATAATAAATATAAATCATAATTTAAAAAAAAAAGTATTGTCTAATTTAAAATCTAATTGTTCAACTTGCATAAGTAATACTTAAAAGTAGAAGAAAAGAAAGTTGGAAGGGAGGGGCCAGAAATTTAGCTGGTAGTAAGGAATTATAAGTCAACATTTTTTTATCATTATATCTGTAATTACTGTTTTGTCTTTTAAAAAAAAAGTTTTGTCCTTTTGAAATTTCTTATATAACAAATTTGTGTAACATAATTACTAACACTAAGTAAATTCATTTTTTTTAATGTTTTTATTTTTTTGAGAAAGTTTACTGATATGTAACAGTATATAAATATGCCATTACATTAATTTAAAATAAAATCTTAAAAGTTCACAAATAAAAATAAATGTATTAAAAAGAAAAAAAAAAAACTAAACGCTAAAATTAAAATGTTTGTATAACGTATATATTCGCACAGATGCTAACTTTAAAAATATTTTTTTATAAATAAAAAAAGAATATTTGAACATACTTTTTATAAAAAAATACAAGATTTAAATATAAAATATTTTAATAAAGAAATAATGTAGGTAAAAATAAAAACAGGTATTAATTAATTCCTGTAATCTGTAAATTAGGTGATTGTTTATTAATTGAAAAGCAAGCTAGCTTTAAGGCTCTTGTGTAATTAAAAAGTCAGGTGAAAATTAGATGAGACAATAAAGAAAATTAGCTTGACCAATGGTAGCACCAAACCTCAGCCCTGACCCGAATGAACAGGATGGATTAGTGACGTTTTGTTGGTTGAATCCATGTGGATACTATAAAAAAAGAAATACAATTTTCCTGATAGTTTTTGAACTTGATTTGGTGAGACGAATGACAAGACGCACTTGTTGTTCTCTCTCACTTGTTTTAAAAAATGAAAAGACTGTGATACCAGAATGGAACCAGCTAAATGCTACCTTCAGAACATCAGAGCAATCTTCCAATGGAGACGTCATGGGAATTAAAAACAGGAACCTGGACTCTTCTACAGTGAGCTATAACCTTTACAATTTAAAAAAAAGTAATAATTAAAAACTTTCGTTCAAACTTTTAAAATTCAGCTAACCTAAATTTAAAAAAAGAAATTCTTATCTGATTTTCAAATTGACAATCAATATTTAAATTATATATATCTGACTTATGTTTCAAATTAATTATAAATGTTTAAGTTTTACATATTTCTTTGCTAAAAGAAAAAAATCATTTCCATTTAATTATTTTTTATTTGTATTAATATTTATCATTTAAATTATTAAATGCATGAAATTTAAGTTGGGTATAGACATTGCATAGATTCATTAGCGGTTAATTATATTGTGGTTTTCATATTCGATTAGAATATATAGGTCACCAATGTCGATGTGGTATCTTATGATGAATACCATTGGGTTTCTTGTATTCCCTCTGCAATTGACATTTTTGATGACTATATTTTGATCGGTTATGTTTATTTTGGAATGTTTTTAACTGTGGAATCTATGCAGCTGATCTATACTCAACATTATAAAACAAATTGTATAAAATTCATCTGTGTGAACGTATCTTAAGGTTAAATTTATGTTGGGCGTGAATGGCTGTATAGATTTGTAAAGTTATATATATAGTTTAAAAGAGGGTAATCTTAGGTTATTCATTTCGTAGTTGAATTGGCTCAATGGATTGTATATATTTGTGCAATTAGTAGATTAATATGAGATCCGCTATGGGCAGGATTGCATATATATGCCACACACCTTCTGTTTACCTATGGATGGATTTGTAAGTCGGCAAAGGTTCGCAGTCCATTTCTATGGAGATTTTTGTTTATTGTTCTACTTGCCAACAGATGTAGCATTCCTGTTGGTGGAAAGACAACGTTTTCTCTAACTCTACTTACTGTTCAGATGTACATTTCTGACAGTATAGTATTTTGTGTTGTCGTATTTTCATGCTACATAGAATACATAAATGTATCAGATGGATTGGCACCAGTTTGACTGCAAACTTTTGGCCTAAGGTTAAATAAGGGAAAGAATATTTTCTTGTCAAATGCAGATCTATGTAGTCTATTCATACTCAACTCACTAAATAAATATTAAACTCATAATTGCAATCTAGTTAAATGTAAAATTAAAGATTAATATAAAAATCTAAAATGTTAAACTTATTCCTCAAATTAGAATGATTTTATATGTGCGTAAATAAATATTTTTAGGTGTTAATTTCTGGCAGTGGCTTTTATTTTTTTATATTTAATATATAAAGTTATATTTTATAATATCTGCTGTTCCACTGAGCTAGTGACTTGGGCTAATGATCTGAATATATAAATAAAGTGAAATCTTAACAGCGCGTATCTGCCTTCTTTATAAATTTTTCTAGGCTCAAATGCCTAGATGGCGCCCATGTAGTGGAGATTGCAGTTAGAATCAATTATCACTTTCATTTCAATAGTTACAATATATTATAACTGAATAGCGTATTATTTGGCTAAATTATGGTATTCAAATAAGGGCCATTTATTTTAAAGCAGTAAATCTTATTCAATGTTGTTAGTGACATTTACACATACTGCATTTCTGATATTCGGCCTTATCTTCATGTTTATGCTTCTAGTCGTCAAACCCACAGATTTCTTCTCAAGCCTTGTCCTGGGGATAGTTAATCTTTTTAGGACCATTTATGTCATATAAAAAACCTTTGATGGTGATCCCTAAGTCTGGCATACGCTATGCCTATCCACTTTCTTTGTATAAAAAGGGCCTCTGGCAGTGATTCCCTAAGTCTGGCACACTATATGCCTATGCACTTCATCTTTCATCCAGAATCATGACTTTTCCTGTTATTTTTTGGCTAATTATGTCAGCACCACAAACTTCTTTGTATTATTTCTTTTGCTTTATGACCCAGTTAATGCTCTAATATTAAAATTGTGCTCTGCTTAAAATATATATAGATGCCAACTACTTCTAGTTTTATTAATTAAATTTATTTCAGTCTAATACAATCCCACCATCATAATGTATTTCAGTATTTAAGAGTATCTTTATACCTTGGAGGAAATAAGCATTCTTCTTGCCAGTGCTAATTAACATAATTTTCATTAAGTATTTTTGTCATATGTTTTCAAATGTATTTTATTTATTTTCACGATCTTAATGACATGAAAATAGTTTATATTATATCTGTAATGAATTCCAGAATTTTCCCGAAGTAATAATGTTAGTCACCATGTTTCAGAACCATAATCCAAAGCGTTAATAGCAATTTTATGTAAATTCTTACTAATAATCGAATGGCATCTTAATATTGGATCCACCAAAGATGTGTGTTCATGTATAGTATATCTTATTTAGCTAATAAAAGTGCATATGAGAAATAATAGTGTGAATGACAATATATAAGTATCTATCATTTGGTAGACTGCTTGCTCATTCACGCACATACTAATGTATGCAATTAATTAAGTCATAATGTATAATAATTTGCCATTATATTAAGCTATATTTTATTATATAACTTGTTTGAGTTGTTCGAATTCCTTTTTCTCCACTTCCACACTTACAGTCTCATTGTCTTCTCCACTTTTCTAGTGGGTTGGATTAAAATTAATTCTCATGTGTCATCATTGTTATGTTATCCAGTAAGTGTTTGATCTGGGCTTAGAGAGTGGGTTCAAATTCAGGCTAGTCCCTGATCTAAATCTCGGGCTTGATTGAGTTTGAAGTACAGTTTGTGATTTTCAGCTCATGTTAGATGGATAAACATGTTTTGACCGGTACAATGTATATATATCCTACTAAAATTAATTATCTAATATTCTGAAATAAACACTATCCTAGTTATGGATTCTGATAGCATGATTTGCAATAAATTAAATAAAATAAATACCACAAGATGTGCTCTTTTATTAGCCCAGGGAATAAATAAGAAATTCTAATTCCACACTAGTATTACTGAATGTTGTGGTATAGACAATTATATAAATCACTGCACAAAACAACACGAGTAAATAATCTCAGGATTCTTACTGTAATTCTTGTGAAATGAAGTAATATAAAGTTGTCTACTAAGTAATTGAATAGTAAAGGAATAGATGAATGATACCCTGGCTGACTATAGGAGTTAATCATTTACTTGAAGTGACTATGTTTTATTACAAGATAACAATACTTATCAAAATTATAGAAAAAGATAATCAGTTAAATATTTACTTGCATTATTAAAATGTACAAAATTTAGATTAATTATAGCACTTTACCCTGAACAACCCTCAAGATGGAAGAAAGACAAGGGTACTTTTTACGTCATTCCACCTTCCCATAGACAACTTCCATAAGTAACTAAATGTAAACTAGACTTTGACATTGAAATAATTACAATTGTGTGTAGTCTAAATGAGCATAGACCATCTTCTTGAATGTCAAACCATTTCATCTTATAAAAGACAATCTTCTTTCTTAGAAAATAACATAGTTTTAAAATACTTCTTAAACAATCTATTACTTTGGTATCTGGAAATGTGAAATTATCTGTTACAGTGATTTCAACTAGAAATCACTATTATATGCAGTGCTTTATTTCATTTCTGTAGATAAAAGTATTCTATATGACATTAATTAAATGAAATAATTGAAATTATGAAACCAAGAGAATAACATATAAAAAATAAGCAGAACTAAATGTATTTTAAATAAACACTTAATAACTTAATTTACAATATAATACAATAAAACAAAATTATAAAAAAAACTTGGAAACATTGCTAAGATAGTGCTGATAACAAATGTCGTCATTTGACTAATCGTATTTTAAATTCTTTAGGGTCTTACAAATAAAGGCTAATGCTTCTAAAAAAAAAAAAAAAATGATTTTACATAAATCACCCTACATAACAGTTTAGTTAAATGGAGAGTTAACACTAGCTAATTCTGATATATTTACAATATAAGCAGTCCCTTAAATAATTTTGGGCATTATAAATTTATATGTTTACATGGGATTAATTATTAGCTCAATAATATATAATTTCTCTTCATTTATTTGTTCTAAAATAAACATTATCAAACTTGGTAACCATGATTAATACACTGATCATTTAATACCTGATATTATCAGCTATATAAATTTAAGCAATAGCAGGTATATGTATAATAAATCGCAAACTACAAACAAACTACTCTCTATTGTTTAGGCTTTTGAATTAATGAACACCTAAATGAATGAATGAAATGTATGGCCACTCATAAGAAATCTCTTGCATATATAAAATTTTAAAGATTACTGTCCACATAATATAAATTATGGAAATGTTAAAAGTAAATGACTTACACATCCATCAGCAACAATTCCCAGTGAATACAGCAATTACATAGCATGTGTGGATTGCTATTATTGGCCAAATGCTTACAAGTTAAACATTTAAAATTACTAACTGTTGATGGTTGGTTTGTGACTGATTACAGTATCATAATAGCACAAGACAGACATTGGTACATCTTTAAGCACTAAAGCAACTGAGTGCAACCTGAAGAAACTAAATACTTTAAACAAATTTATCTTATCATCACATATCCAAAACACAATACAACCTTACTTACTATGGTGGAAAACTAGATTTAAATACCTCATGAGTGATAGGTCAAACCCAGGCTCCACAGAGCAAATTAGCATAAATCAATAAATATATCATAAGAATGGTGGCTTCCAAACAACTACTTCTGAGGCAAAAAGAATGCCTGGACTTTTGTCGCAGCACATCAGGAAAACATGAAAAGACACACTAAGAAATATAGGAACCTTTCCATGGATTTAGATACTTTATAAAGATGGTATAATAATCACTGGAAATAAGCACTATCACCTCATGGAACAGAATATAATTAAGATGGTAAACTTATCCATTCCATCAAGCACAATAATGAATATAAACAATACTATAACTAACAGTGACAAGATACAAAATCACTACAACTAACTTAAGTCATATTCAAATTTTCAATAATACTAACAATGAGCAATGTCTGAACCATCAAGTGAAATTTTTAAGTCAAAAGACTATATAAAAAATTATTAATAATGTAAATTAATAGCATATGAAATTTTTGGGACAAAAATTACAATACACACATGTATGAAATATGAAATATCAAAATTATTATAACAAATGGACATGAATAATAATGTGAATAACATGTGAGAATAATAATTCTCAATGCATAAAAAATTGGAAGTTATAATTATGATTGCATTTATGAAAAAATATAAACAAAATAACTTCTGAAAATTAATTACTTGGACTGTTTAGTGTATAACTGAGCAAACTACCATTCATTTAAAATAATTATCCTGACAAATAAACTCTCAACTAACTCAAAATAAATAATGTATAATTTAGCTTACAAAGCAATACAAAATATATAATAAATATCACCCATTAATGTGTAGGGTACATGCTCATTATTGATAAACCCATTGAATTTAAAATTACCTGAATTAAATACCTAGCAGGCTTGTGATAATAAATAGTATTACATTAAATATAACAAAATTTCAAAGAAAATATTGCATAAAATATTTTTTCTCTTTTTTTACCTCCCTCTAAAAAAACAACTTTAATTGATAAGTGAGCTTTCCTTCACACTGAACCATCATCAATTGCATATAATATTAATTCTTACTGTGAAGCTTCTAGCCAAAACTACTATTTCACACATGGCAAAAAAATTTTCAATACAAAACATATACAACAGTTCTTATGTAATATAGTTCTAAAATATAAGCATATATAAATATAAGCAATAAGATAAATGAAAATAAATAATAATGAGTCATGACAGAAAATAAATTGTAATACAATAATTCTTTTAGCTGATAAACAATTTCAGGATCCTGCACTCTTATTTAATTAATAATGTTGCTTTATTTGTACTTTTTTAGAGAAACCATTTGAAGCATTTTAATACTTATTTTTCGAAAATAATGAGATGTTTCCAATTTATTACTCAATATATTTGCATAATATAATTTATAAAGCATTTTGTCAGTAAGGATTAATTTCAGCATATCAGAAAATCTTTAAAAATCTCCCTACCAACTTCATGGTATAGATTGACAAGTTGATATTTCACATTTCTTTTAATAGCTAATTTTTTTTTTTCAAAATTTTGAAATAAAGGGTTCCAATATAACAAAACATTTAAAATTATTTTAATTTATCTAGTATATGCTTCTTTTAATATACAAAGAACTATTTTTAAAGCAAGTTATTTATTTAAACACTTTAAAAATTATTCTATAAACAGTTACATTACTCAATAACATTATTTATTAAGTAGACAGGTTAATATAATAAAGAAACTCCATAATATTAGTTGATGAACAGATGAATTGATATAATGCATTTTAAACTTTAAAATATGCAGCTTCTAGTCTTATGCATTTTTAATTTTCTTCTTTTAAAATTCATCCTATTTACAAGATAGCTAAGCAAAGCAAGAACTGAAAAACTTTTCTCCATAAAATTTATGGTTATAAAAGTTATAAATAAATGTGGCAACTGCTTAGTGTTAAAACTTCTTCCATATTTAATCTTATTGGAATAATTAGTGACAATAATAAAATTCATTCAAATCACTGTTATAATAATTAAGAAACATTAATTGTAATTCAGTTATCAAAAGAATGGGGAACTACCTGTAATTTAGCAGATGTTCATTGTTGGTTGGTTATATTATTTTTGCATTAAATACTTTTAGGAAACAAAATAATTATACAAATTTAAAACATTATCTTGTGCCTGGATTCAAGCTAGAAGAAAACAAAGAGAACCAGAAAATTAAATGTAAATCAATTGATGATGTCATTTTAGTCTAAATATTTAAAAAAAATGACATGCAAACTAATGAACTTAACTTGGAAGAAAAATTAGCAAAGTTTTCTTATAAACAAATATGTATAATAATAAAAAAATCACACAGTTTATTAATTAAAGTACCCTAGAATTTTTGAATTAATAATTACTCCACTCAGTATATTATCTTCCAATATTACAATTATTTATTCATTTATATTTCCACATTTTTTCTTTTTTTAAAACATGAGTTCAAATAACTCTAAATGGACCATTTAGTTAATTATAAAACATAGTTTCCCTACATTCATGCACGCACATTGATACATGACAGAAGAAATGACATCCTAACTTTAAGTTAATCTATTAACTGCTTTTGAAATAACTAATTATAACTTATAATAATTGTCAAATAAAATATTTAAAGATATTTAATATTAAAATTACTTTGCAGACTTAAAGGCTGATTTATAATAAGCTAATATCTTAACTTTAGTTCTTACTTTTTTTAAAAATTTACAAACGCTAATTTGAAATTAATGTTATATATTTATAATACTAACTAAATATTAAACAGGTTTGGTCTGAATGTAAAATTAGAAGAGACAATATTAGTTGAGCAAATAAAATATATATTTGGATTCTTATTAATTATAAATAGACATTGAAACAGTCTCTCCATAAATTAGATATGTAAAAGAAAAACGTTTTGGGTGTGATTTTAAATAAAAATGCTATGAATCAATAAATGTGGGGTAAGCTTGATATTAATTTATTTTAATGTGGATTGTTAGTCATTGAAAATGGTGGTGATGATATAATTATAACTAACTTATTGTCAATAAATAATTAAATGATTATCTATTGGATTTCTTGACTTATATTCTAGACTATTAAGATTTATTAACAATATATATATATATATATATATATATATATATATATATATATATATGATATAGACCAATATATCATAAATATATATATATATATATATATATATATAAATTTTATGATTCTTGGTCTATATCAGATTGAGATGAGCAAACATTAGTGTGCTTTAATAATGACTTGATATTTCAAAATATAGATATTTATGCCCATACTATATGCAGGTACTGGAAATGCTAAGACAAACAGAAAACTGATGAAGTAAGCATAATGTAGTTCTTCAGGTATAGTAACATATTTAATGCAATGTTGTGACAAATAAACAATGAAGTGAAAATAAAACTGGGTGTGTGTGCATGCATGTGTGCAAATAGTGAAAGTTTTAAGTGTATATTTTAGATAAATTTAAACTTTGATTTATTCCAAAATATTCTTTAAAACCTGACATTAGTAGCTAAATTGTATTATATAGTAATAATATTTATCAAACATTTGTCTTTAAATCATAAGAGCAACTACTTTTATGTTATTATGCAAGCTTGTATAAGAGTTGTAAATCATATAGAAATGCATTATAAGTGTGAAAACTGAAAAATAAGTTCACAAATCAAGCAATTTTAATGAGGGTTCTATATATAATAATTCAAAGTATTTTATAGATTTGTACTTCCAAATATTGAATGTTTTTAATTTTTTTTCTCACATAAATTTCAAGTAGATAAAACGTGGCAAACAATCCATTAAAAACTGAAAATTAACCTGAAATTAGGCTATCTAGTAAAAGTATACATTAAATTCAATATTTTTTATAGACATGAAAAATTGAAATGTTTTAAATTTAAATATTATTAAGATTATTCCCTAAAAAAAGCCACATTAAAAACAATTATTCTTAAAATGTATATAAATGTAACAGTAATTTCCCTTTTTATAATTAGTAATAATAAAGTTAACAATAAACTAAAACAATTAAATCTTTGCAAATTAATTTTAGATAGGAAAATTTAAGGATAACTAATGGGTGAACATGTATATGGTGGAGAGACAGCATTCAACTTATTTTTGAGTCAAATCTGTAATATCACAATAAACATTCAAATTGACATATAAAAAACAATTTTCCATATACATTCAATTACATTTCCTGACAAGTACCTCTCTCAACCTAATACCCAAACAAATAAACAGCTTGGGTTCATATGAGAAATTACAAACAATTAAAGAGTTAACAACAATAACTTTAATTATACATAAAAAAACAATTTTCCATATACATTCAATTACATTTCCTGACCAGTACCTCCCTCAACCTAATACCCAAACAAATAAACAGCTTGGGTTCATATGAGAAATTACAAACAATTAAAGAGTTAACAACAATAACTTTAATTAAAGAATAGAATTATAGGTTAATGATGAAAATAAAAATATATTTAAATATTTGTAACATACAATAACTTTTTGAGGATATTTATAAAAAGTTTATCCATTTACTTTAATGTTTTTGTGAACTCACATATAAATTTTGTTATTGTAAAGGTGGTAATATGGTCATTAATCATTAAATTTTAATATCTTCTGGCAATTTGATATTTTAGCTTCTTTTGGCTCAATGAGACTTTCCACTGCAATTTTCTTCTGAACATTTAAAATTGGTAGATTCACAGATTAAGTTATAGAAGTACATTTCTATAATGTAATCACTTTAGATGACTAGTTTTCTTTTTCTGGCAAGTAAATGTCAAATATATTTTCAGCATCTGAATAGATAATCAAAATCAAGGATAATTTTAAGGCATTTTTGGTCTTCAGATCCATATTCATCTGCAAAGCTGGAAAGATCAAGAAAAGCATATGGGAGGGATTTCTACTATATAAAATGTTTGATATTAATTTTAAAATCCTTACAAAATTTTATTCACTTCTCTAAAGCACAAGACATGAAGAAGTATCAATATTCCCACAGGTTTTTTATATACAGATGATTTTATTGTTTTTAATTATATATTTTTTCAGTTATTTGTGACTGTTTTCTATAGCAATGTTTCTTTTATTTGAAATAGTAACATTATTTTAACTATATATATATATATATATATATATATATATATATATATATATATATATATATATATATATATATATATATATATATATATATATATATATATATATATATGTACCAGTCAGTTTGTGTAATTCATACAACCAGACCTGGAATTCCAGCCTGAGTATGTCAACTCAGATCATGTACAAGATACATAAGTCAGGAACACTTTCTAACTCTGTCCTATAGGTTCAAATCCAGGTATCTTTACTTATGATCAGCAATACCTATGATACAAGTCATATTCAATTATTTCTGGCTGGAAGCTCAGTGGTGAAACAAAAAAACTCTAATTGGGAAACTGGCCATATCTATATAATGGTTACTGATAATAAATTGTTTATATTTTACCAGTGCATATACTTAAGGTGCATAGATATATGTGTGAGGGGAAGCATAATCAACAGTATAAGCAATGACTCAAAAGAAAGATTTTAAATATGGTTTTAATAATGCACATATTATGCATTAATAGATATAATATATTTGAATAAATATATATTAGCCCCACATTTCAACCAAATACATTTACATATATCATAGTCTCATACATGTAATATAACAAGTATATTTTATTCTTTAGATACATTTATTAATAGTGTGGTTTTATACATATAAAATAACAAGTATATTTTTCTTTAAATATATTTATTTATAGTATGGTTTTATATGTATATGAAAACAAGTATATTCTTCTTTAAATAGATTTATTTATAGTGTGGTTTAAGTGATATGCTGACAATTCTTTATTATTGCATTAATGGAGTAAAAAGTGATTACATCAGTTTATTTGAATTATATGCTATTTACCATTAGGCTAATGTTACATGCATATATATATATATATATATATATATATATATATATATATAAATGTATTTATATACAAAAACTTATATATATATATATATATAAAAGTTTTTGTGAACAATCATTTAAGCTGGAAATAAATTACCAATCTTTTTGTTTATGCAACTGGTTTATTGTATTAGGATTGCTATGCATCAACATAGATTTTATAGGAACATAGGGGAAGGGTCTTCTGGCCATATTAAATATTGCAATGGTCAGATTCAAGCCCTTCTCATTGCACCTTTCAGTTTAACTACCAAACCTATCTGTGCTGTGTTCAAACCCTATTAAAATATTCATTTTATTAAAATAAACATCTAAACCTTACTATCATGGCTGGGTGCATAGCATTACACATATTAATAAACGTTGTACATACATATGTTAATAAATGTTACAATGAATATAATAATTTAAAATTTATTTGTTTGAAGAAATGATTTATGTTTAATTTTAAATGGAAATATCAATTTATTAAGTTTATTAAATACAAATTTGTATGTGGATATATGATTCACCTTATATAATAATATATAAAGAGTGGATGATTTAGTTTTGTAAAAGAGCAATAAGCTTTTAGTTTTTAATTAGTTAAAAATAAAAGTTAGCCGTAAACAAATTTAAATTATGTCCACTGCACCTGTGGCTAAATCAAAGTTTGATAATTGCTTTACCCAAATGTGTCTGCTAAATTGTATTCATTAAAATTACTGAAATAGCACTATTTCACACCTAGAAGAGGATATAAGGTGCCATGGAAACCTTAACAAAAGCATTTTGGTCAATTTGGTAAAACTTATAATTTAAAGTAATATTTTAAGAGTTAATGGGTTTCTAGGCAAAATAATTTTTTTTTAGTTAAGTGCTGGTAGGAAAAATTTAAATAGGGTGTATTTGAAGCTTGAGGTTGAAGTCATTAATTTTGGAAGAGTATTGCCATGCGAATCCACATCAGATTGATATTTGAAAGATCTGACTTGAGAAAGGTGACTGCTACTTCTAGAATCCATGGAAGAATGATGTGCCACTGCTAGCCTATGTTTAAACCATCAGAGTTGCCACAATAAACCATTCTGTAACAGCCACTCAAGAAGATATCAGAAAGTCAACACCTGCTTATCCAGACAGCATTTAATCAGTATGCCATACCTCTAACCACAGAGCTCTGTGTAACAAACTATTTCTCAATCAAAATTTTCTACTGACTTACACTTAAAGCTAGCAAACTATAATCTAATGTAATCTCTAAATACTATAAATGTTTTCACTATAAATTTCCGTTAAATGAAATAATGTATTATTTGTATAACTTGCTTACCTCTTTACAATATCTTAAGTAAACTAAATGTAACCTACTCTAAATTTTTTATCTATTAATGTGGTTGTGCTTATAATAGTTCTTTATTGTTATTTTGTAATTTATATGCCAATGTGTCAAAGCAGTGAGCATTTAATGTAATAAATATTTGGAGATATAATTACAAATCTCTCCCAATAACTATTTTCTTAATGACATTCTTGATGGTCACTGGTTTGAATTCCTATATTTATTTGATTTTAACTGTATCAGGGTTTGCTATTAAATTTCGATGTTATTGAGATTTATGATATAGTAATGTTCTAGTCTTACTAATATGAAAGTATATTTAGTAATTATTTGGCCAGTCAATCAAATATACTTCCCCCCTCATAATAATGTCTATGTATCGATTGAAACCTATAAACCAGAGTTTTATTATATATTTTTATCCCTCTAATGTTGCTTGATTATGTAGTGGTAGAATTGGTTCATACCAGTAATACTGACCCAGCTATTGCCCCATATATTTGTAATAATTAATGTCATACTTTTGCTTGTTGAAATAGATATATTAAATTCACATTCAATATTTAACATTTTGCTGCATTTTCTCCTTAAGGTGGGACCTCAGGAAAGACAACCCCATCTTACCTTCTGTCAGAGCACTCGCTAGTAATACTGGATATATAATTCCTAGCAATTGTGTTAGCCACTCCATCCTTTTAGCAGCATGATGCTTGGTTCTATGGTACTGGTGTTTGTCATAAAATCCTTGATTCTAATCTATCTACAGGATGCTCTATTATTCTAATTTGCCAGTACTGTGGCATGTTGGTGATCTCATATAGCCAGTTCTGAGTCCCATACTTTAATTAATTATTCAGTATTAAACTGAAAATTACATCTTTGGTTTCTGGGTTAAATCTCAAACCTGAGCTGATCTATGTGCTCATAAGTTACTACTTTAATAATGTTATCAAAACTGTTTTTGCCATAAACTTGTGCAACATTTTAGAATAGTAGTTACCACTATCAATAGGAATTGTCATATCCTAATGTAGGCACAGCTTAGTGATTTTTTAAAGGTGTCAATTCATATTAACAATTAAAATATTTAAGGATGAAATACCAAATCTTCAAATTACAAATCCTGCATGCTTTCCCACATTAATTGATGTCCTATTATTTAATAAATATATGTTAAATGTATTCAGGTTTCATGAAATTTCTTGTTCCTATTTCAATCCAATTGAGTCTTAGTAATTTATATATATTTGACAGAACTATTTATGCATTAATTACATTTAGGAAAGTTATCTTTAATTTTGTGCTGGTAGGATTTAAATTAGTTAATATAATTTTAAGTCCTGAATCTCATTATTCTTCTTACCCTATGCCAGATATGAAAGATGGATGTATTATGTGTAACTTCAAGTGTGGTCGTTCAGAAGGTCTTGAGTCTTGGTGTACTGGCAATGAGTTGAAGTGTGGTCTGTTTGGAATGTCACAATCCTGATCTGGTCATCTTTGGTCTCTTCTTTTGGATTCTAGATTCAGTTAAATGAATGTACAAAATTTGACCTTTACAATATCCAGAGTCAGATACTAGCACATTGATTTATGAAATTTAAGTATAATATTAAGCACCATTTAGATACACATAATACAGCCTCACATGATCACAATGTCAAAATGGAATTTTATAGGTAGGACATACTAAAAATACAAGATATAGTAATGGTGGTGCTAATGTGTGGACTGTTTTTATGTTAAAGACTTCAGTTATGAGACAGGGTGTGCTTGTGAGAGTATTGAATGAAAATGCGATTTTTGTTTCACATCATATAAGACCAGCTTGCTATGCTCCAAATTTATGGTGGTCATTCTCTGGAATGAAGAAATATTTTGCCTGAATATGATCACACTGATGGTGCAAAATCATATTATTATGCAAGCACATAGTCCAGGGTCTATTCACCTATCATGGACTAGAAATAAAGATTAGATGGATTGGGTCTTTCCCAATGTGGACTTTGCATGAATTGCAAACAATTTATGAAATAAGCCAACATTAGCAATGTTTGGACAAAATATAACAATCATTTATAATGCTTAAAGTTGACCCATAATATATTTGTAATTCCCTTTTCTTGACAGTATGATCAAATTGTTTAAGCTGATTTATTTAAAGATAACTAACAATATAATGTGTATTATGAAATATAAGATTGATTTTCTTGATTTAGTAATTTTCTTTTATTTTAATAAATTTAAAATATATAGCCCAAACTTTCCTTACTCTACGCTATCTAACATTAACTTTAACATTGTTTTGGATTTGACACAAAGTGATAAAAAAAATTAATAGCATTAATTTACTTATTTATGTGGTTGAGAAAATTTGGAGGATCATTACACAATATATACTTATTAATTTATGTGATAAATAAATTTAATTTATGTGATGACTAAATATAAAAATGATATATGAAATATAGATATAATCATTTATTTTTTAATTCCCCAAAATCTGTGATATTAAATCATTTACTTTTTTTATTAATGTGGGAACCCCCCACCTTCAAACTGCAATAATCATATACTAACAAGAATAACATTTTAAATCTTTCTGTTATGTATGTGTATAATTAAAATACACATACACACAAAATAATAAGAGTAAATATTGTAAATAGGGATTTAATATTTAAACATATGTATGTGTATAATTTATCGCATAGACATATGTAAGTTATATATATGTATACATGAAGATAAAAATACTTTGTTAATTTAAAATAATCTTATAGTTTAATGGTTGTGTTATTTTTAAAACAACATGTAAACAAATCCTTTTAGATAGGAAGGTTAAGTAATGAAGGAACTTTGCAGATAAACAAGATGATTAATTAAAAAGCAATCGAACTGCAAAGGATAATCAATCAAAGTAAAACTTAAACCAAAAAGTAAACTGGGAGCGATTGATCCAACCAGGATGGACAAGATTGACCAATCAAATCCAAAAAATCAGGACTGGAAAAATGAGTGAATGTGTAAAGCATTTTGACACTAAAACTGGGAGCTCTACCAATGCAGTTGAACGGGAAAAGGCGGTGAACATTGCTTATTTAGCACGGTAGCCCCAGAGCGGACAGCTGGCCTCTGAACATTCAAGAGTCAGCATAGGGACTATAAAGTAGGTCATATAGATATTCATTATTATTTTTGTATGCCTTCGGTTTTGTTAATATAAATAGATTATGATTGTTTAAATGTATTACTGTAAATATGTATATATTAGTGTATTATAATTAAATCTGTTTTCTTATTCCACCGGCATTAGTCCTTGTCATAAAATTATTGTATGCATATACAGTCAGTGCAACAGTTAGCTTACTGCATAGACTGTTCACCAGTGATTATTATAACTGGCGGATATAACATTTGGCGCAGTCAAAATTTTGAACCTATTAAAGCTAGAGTAGTGGCTATTAAAATTGCTGTTACTCACCATTTACTCAAAGTAGAATTTTTTTTAAGTACAATATTTGGGTATAATGGATAAATTGCATATGGCCATTGGCAAATTTGACATAAAAAAGATAAGCAGTTGGCCATTGTGTGTTGAACACATAAAAAAGTATGTTTTTATTAATAGAGTCAAAGACGACAAGTATAAAATAGCCACCGTATTATGTTTCATGGGTAAAGTAGTTATAAAAATCGCAAATTGGTTAGTAGTGCCTTTAACCCCTGAGCAATGCTCATACAGTGACTTCAAAGAGCAATTGGGTAATTATTTTAACCCCACTCCTTCACATCATGTTGTGAGACTACAGTTCTGCCATCATTTGCAAGCTAGAAATGAAATGATTAAGAATTTTGATTGCGCACTGTGAATGTTAGCTAAAGACTGTGTGTATGATCCTTACTTAGATGAACCTCTCCTTGAACATTTCCTGACAGTCATAAACAGCAACACCTTATGGCAACAGCTACTGTCAGTAACAAATCTCGATTACACAGAGCAATCAAAGGTAGCAAAGCCTACGAGCTCCTCTTGGAATAGTCAAAAAAATACACAGAATTCAATAATGGGGAAAATAATCAGACCAAAGTTTACAAAACTTTTAAAACAGTGGAACAGAAATCCACGGAAAATAATGAAAGTAATGGCAGTAATAGTAGAAACCCTGTTATCTGTTTTTGCTGTGGAAAAAATGGCATAAAGCCACTGATTGCTATTTTAGATGTGAACAATGTAAATTTTATAATAAAAAAGGGCATAGGCAAAACATGTGTAGGAGAGAACAAAATGAAACATTCCACACAAGAAACAGTCCTAACCATAAATTACAGGGAAACAAATAACAGTTTGCAAAGATTAACAATTCTGCAACCAGTCTTAATGAGAAAATAATTATAAAAGTTAAAATATATGATCACCCTATAGAGATGGAAGTGGACAGTGGGAGCGGTATAACCCTAGTTTTATTATGTGATTGGCAGACTGTTACAGAAAATTGTATGAATAAACCTGAAGTAGTAAAAACTGACATGAAAGCGTTAGATGTAAATTGCAGCACTATTAAAATAAAGGGCATGGTTAAAGCTACAGTAAATAGAGTAGAGGGTAAAATTGTCAATTTACCATTATATATATTACACACCCCGATAAATCCATTAATTGGCCATGAGTGGTTTAATAAATTAGGGATTAGATTGACATTCATCAAAATGTCGAGTTGGAAATAGAAATGGAAAATAAATTTCCAAATTTATTTAGTGGGGAGCCAGGAATGATTAAAACTGAGCCGGTATCATTAGAAATGAACACATCAGCTCTACCCATAATTTGCAGACCTAGAAAAATGTTGTTTGCTCAGAAAGTAAATGTAGAGAAAGAAATTGATGACCTCATCAAGAAAGAGTGTTGAAACCCATGTAAAAGTCAGATTGGGCCACCCCAGTAGTAATCATAACTAAACCTAATGTTCAGATACGCTTGTGTGGGGATTACATATTAACTGTAAATTAAGCGTTAAACAAGAGTGCATACCCTTTGCCAAACACTAGAGAAGTTATCACTTCATTGCAAAAATCTAATTTCTTTGCGAAGTTAGACCTTAACGCTGCATTCCATCAAATACCAGTTACAGAAAAAACATCCAGAATACTGACAATTACAACACATCTTGGGCTATACAAATGTAAAAGACTACTATTCAGAATAACATCACCCCTAGCATATTTCAGTCAAAAATCTAAACTCTACTTGATGGATTAGATGGTGTCATACCATATTTTGTTGACATCCTCATAACAGTGACCATAGATAAAAAACTTAGAAACCGAGTAGATAAGATATGTGAATGTCTAAATGAGTTTGGTGCAAAGATGAATACTGAAAAATGTATTTGGAAAACTAAGGAAATTAAATTCCTGGGCCACATTATATTGAGAAGTGGCACATCCCCTTCCCCCGAAATGGCTAAATCAGTAGCAGAAGCACCAAGACCCACAAACATGAAGCAACTACAAGCTTTACTAGGCTTGGTGATTTTTTTGAAACTTTTTTAAAAGGAAAAGCCCATGTGGCCACTCTTTTATATAATCTGCTGAGGAAAAACCAGAAATGGAAATGGAATGAGCAAGAAAAAAACAGCATTTATTCACACTAAAGCATTGCTTACTTCAGATAAATTATTAGTACATTACAACATGATCTGGAAATTATGTTGATCACCAACACATCTGAATTTGGAGACAGGGCAGTATTAATCACCCAGCCAGTCAGAAGAGTGACCTATAGCATATGCTTCATGCACATTGTTCAAGGCAGACAAAAACTATAGCCAATTGGACAAGGAAGCACTTGCAATTTTGTTCAGAGTGAAAAAATTCCACCAATATCTATATGGGAGGAAATTTACTATTATAACCGATCACAAACCACTGCTGGGAATATTTGGAAATAAACTTATACCTGATCAGTTAAGCCCCTGAATGTTACATTGGCTTAACATTCTTGTGGGCTATTATTACAGTCTGCAATATAAAAAAGGAAAAGAAATTGGGCATGCAGATGTGTTATCACACATGCCCAAACTTTATGAAGCAGCAGTAATAGAAAGAGAAGTAAATTATATAGCTGTACTTCAAAAGCAAAACCTAAATAGGAAAATTGTAGCTCGGTGGACAGAAGAAGATGATGGCTATCAATGGATAATAAATAAGATAAGAAAAAGATGGCCGAACAAACATCCAAGTTTTCTCCACAAACAATTATGAAATGCCCATGAACAGCTATCCATATGTAAAGGATGCATCTTGGGGAGCGACAAAGTGCAGATACCTGTGGTGGGGAGGGACATCCAGGCATTATGAGGGCAAAAGCCCTAGCTTGGAGCATCATATGATGGCCAAACATCAATGTAGATATAGAAAGATATATAATAAAATGTGAGAACTGCCAACAGTGCACTAAAGCACCACCATCGACTCTTGAAACATGGCCAAAAGCAGACAACCCATGGCAATGAATCCAGATAGACCACGGTGATCCAGTTGAAGGGCATTTATTTCTAGTTGTAGTCGACTCATATTCAGGGTGGGTTGAGTATTAAATAGTGAAAAATACCAGCACAGAGGTAACAGTTAGCACTCTGAGATTTTTTGCTCATCATGGATTTCCAGAAACTTTAGTTTCAGATAATGGAACAAATTCACATTGGAAAAGTTCACAGAGGCAATGCAAGATTGGGGAATAAAACATGTACTCACCTTTCCATACCATCCCCAATCAAATGGACTGGCTGAAAGAGCAGTGCAAAGCCTCAAGTCAGCTATAAAAAATGGGCAAAATGAAAATCGATGAAGCTGTATTGACTGCTCTTCTCCACCAGCATTCTACCCCAGTGGCCAAATCAGGAAAATCACCTGCAGAAATATATTTAGGCAAAAAACTGTGAACAAAACTAGCAAAAATAGTGCCAACAAAACAACAAGACAAACAACAGAGTTGTTCCCATAAATTCCAGCCGCAAGAGAAAGTGTGGGTAAAGAACACACTAAAAAAATTATGATTTCCAGGGGAAGTTATTTGTCACCTGTCAAAACAAGTTGTGACAGTTTGCATGGGCAATGGTAAGATATTAAAAAAACATGTGAACCAGCTACAGAGAAATGAAAGTGATGACTGGATTCCAAATCTCGGCACAGCAGAAACCGACGAGACTCTAAAAAATGATAATAAACCAAAAATTTGCTCCACTCAAGAAACTGATTTTCAATTAAACATGTTGCCTACTGAGAAATCACCACGACAATTGGAAAATAATTCATAGCAACGACTAAAAAGGAAAATAAACCCTCCCAAATGTTTCAATGATTATATTTTAGGTCCACAAACTAACAAATAATCTTTGAACTTGGCGAAGTATTGTTATGTATGTGTATAATTAAAATACATACAAACAAAATAATCAAAGTAAATATTGTAAATAGGGATTTAATATTTAAATGTATGTATGTGTATAATTTATCGAATAGACATACGTAAATTATATATATATATATATATGTGAAGATATAATTTATCGAATAGACATACGTAAATTATATATATATGAAAATAAAAATACTTTGTTAATTTAAAATAATATTATAGTTTAATAGCTATGTTATTTTTAAAACAACATGTAAGCAAATCCTTTTAGATAGGAAGATTAATTAATGAAGAAACTTTGCAAATAAACAAGATGATTAATGAAAAAGCAATCGAACTGCAAAGGATAATTAATCAAAGTAAAACTTAAACCAAAAGGTAATCTGGGAGGGATCGATCTGACCATGACGGACAAGATTGACCAATCAAATCCAGAAAATCAGGACTGGGAAAATGAGTGAATGTCTAAAGCATTTTGACACTAAAAACTAGAAGCTCTACTGATGCAGTTGAACTGGGAAAGGCACTGAACATTGCTTATTTAGCATGGTAGCTCCAGAGCAGACAGCTGGCCTCTGAACGTCCAAGAGTCAGCATAGGGACTATAAAGTAGGTTTTATAGATCTTCATTACTATTTTTGTATGCCTTTGGGTTTGTGAATATAAATAGAGTATGATTGTTTAAATGTATTACTGTAAATATGTATATATTAGTGCATTATAATTAAATCTGTTTTTTTATTCCACCGGCATTTTTTGTCATAAAATTATTGTATGCATATATAGTCAGTGCAAGGGTTAGCTTACTGAATAGATTGTTCACCAGTGATCATTATAACTGGTGGATATAACACTTTCCAACCCGGCAAATGTACAACTTTGTAATAAACAATTTAATTAATTAAATGATGCTCCTTTTTTTATGACAGAAGACTTAGCTAAATTTAAACACATTTGCAGAGTTGGGAAATAAATTAGTGACATATTATATGAACAAAACAATATATATATATATATATATATATATATATCAAAATATTAATATATAACAAACTAACCAAAGGAAATTTTGTTTTTTTTTTGTTTTTATATATATATATATATGTTATAATTATATAAAAAAAATCAATGCCACATACTTTTTAATAAGAATTTTGTGAGGCTAATACAAAATTATATGATTACTTTTATAAAGTATCATGTATTACATTCAAATATCAGCCTTTCAAGCTAATTGTGCATACACTTTTGAGAGTGTTAATAATAATAAATGAATACTTTCTCTCCAATATAAGATATAGTATTTATGCAGGAATAAAATGAATCCACTTATTCCTATGACTCAAATGCTTATAGATGAGCAAATCTGAAATACTGGAAAGGAAAGCATGAGGATGGAACAGTCACTTTAAATTACTATATACGATGTCTGAATGAATGACATTGGTGAAATTGTCTAGAATTTACTAAACTTCATTCTAACTGAAATTTAATCATATGTAAATAAGCATTTATTTTATATAGCATATGATTACAATTGTATTCCATTCAAATATCAGTCTTTCAAGCTAATTGTGCATATGCTTTTGCGAGTGTTAATAATAATAAATGAATACTTTCTCTCCAATACAAAATATAGTATTTGTGCAAGAATAAAATAAATCCACTTATTTCTATGACTCAAATGTTTATAAATGCTTATTTACATATGATTAAGTTTCAGTTAGAATGACGTTTAGTAAATTCTAGACAATTTCACGGACGTCATTTATTCAGACATCATATATAGTAATTCAAAGTGACTGTTGCATCCTCATGGTTTCTTTGCCAGTACTTCAGATTTGCTCATGTATAAGCATTTGAGTAGTAGGAATAAGTGGATTTATTTTATTCCTGCATAAATACTATATCTTTTATTGGAGAGAAAGTATTCATTTATTATTATTAACACTCGCAAAAGTGCTTGCACAATTATCTTGAAAAGCTGATATTTGAATGTAATACAATTGTAAACATACGCTATATAAAATAATGCTTATTTACATATGATTAAGTTTCAGTTAGAATGACGTTTTGTAAATTCTAGACAATTTCCCCAATGTCATTCATTCAGACATCGTATATAGTAATTTAAAGTGACTGTTCCATCCTCACACTTTCCTTGCCAGTACTTCAGATTTGCTCATATATAAGCATTTGAGTCATAGGAATAAGTGGATTCATTTTATTCCTGCATAAATACTATATATTGTATTGGAGAGAACATATTCATTTATTATTATTAATACTCGCAAAAGCATATGCACAATTAGCTTGAAAGGCTGATATTTTAATGTAATACAAATGTAAACATACGCTATATAAAATAAATGCTTATTTACAAAGAATCATGTAGAAAATGGATTAAATACTATTATATAGTTAAGATACTTTTATAAGAATATACATTAAGTTTACATTAATTTTAGTTATAGTTAATATATCACAGATATAGAAAATAATTGGGAAGTGACACTATTACCTTTGTAGTACTTTTTTTGATTTCATTCTTGGGCAACAGTTAATTATTTTGATGTGGTTTGAAACTTAACAGCAGGTAACATACTTTTCCAGATCAGGTTCAGGACAGATAGTTCTTGGTTTGATTTTAGTTCAAGAGGCATTTCAGTATATAGAGAGTGATTCAGGATAAGCCAAAAGCAAAGGCACAATGGTTTTACTTCTCAGTCATATCTAAGGTAATTAACAACATAAAGTAATTTAAACAAACTCTTTCTAAAAAAAATTAAAAAAATAACCAATCAATCATTTTTTGCACTATTTATATCATCCCTTGGATATCTGAGATGCACTTAGAACCTGTAACCTGAAGTGATGTATAGTTTTTGTATTATGGATATTTTTCCACAGGAAGCTCGCTTTTGTTTCATAAGTAATTTAAGATAATGTGATTTGTCTGAAAAATTCCTGAACAATTGTTTTACATTCTAAAGATTCTCTGTAAAACCTTAATGGTTATATACCTTACCTCTCCCTGTCAATGTAATGCATTGTTTGTTTCTTGTATATTTATTCTAAAAGGTGCTATTTCCAAACAATGCCTGTCAACATATGTAATGATTTTAAGTTGTAAATAAATGATTGAACCTTATATTTACATTTATTTGTCAAAATGATTATTGCTAAATTATCAAGCATCTTTTTGTAACCTGAATCTGTCCCAATCTTGTAGATTGGTTTATGCATCCACAACATTATATTTGTAAATACTTGTAAATTGGCATGTTAAACTCTGCACAAGTTACAACTCTTTCAGTAAAAATTGTATCCATTGAATAATTAACATAGAAGCAATTATATAAAACAATCCCAGACATTTTGTAAATAGTTAACGTTACACCAAGTGTGAAATTTTTTTGTGTAATGACCATCATCATCTTTTTTGATTTCATGCTTTACCACTGTGTTTCCAAACCTGGAATTAAAATAATTATGCTGTATCATTGGGATTGTTGTTCATGGGGTCAGAGACTCAATAAATGGAAAAATAGGTTAAAATTCAGGATTGCTTCGATTTGAGGTACTTTTGCTTGGATTTTGAATTTTGTTGAATGAGCAGACATTTTCAACTGGTACATGATTTTTGTTTTCTGTGTTTGTCACTGCGACATGGGCCAAACACCCCAAAGAGATTTTTAGCTATATATATATATTCTATGTGCGTATATTCTGTTTAACCTTTTTGTATCTGGTTTTTGCAGCTATAGGAAAAAACTATTTTTCTGTTTTATAGCTTCAAATGTGAAAATCTTGGTTTTTTTTTTTTTTTAAATTAATATCCATGCTTTACAACCATCGGTGATTTTTTTTTTTTTGTATCTGGTTTTGCAATTGTAGAAAAATGTTTGTTTTTCCATATTTTAGACCTACAAATGTAAAAATATTGTTTAAAAAAAATTTAATACCCATGTGCTACTACCATAAGTACATTTTTTTCTGTATCTGGTTCTATAACCATATAGAATGTGTTTCTTATGACAGTCAAAGAAAAATACAATTCATCATCTATTTATTCTCATATAAAATTAACTAATGATATCAATTTTGATAAAACAAATATTCTAGCAAAAATTGAACAATATGACCAGAGATTTCTAAGAGGAGCTATAGAGATTTTTTAAAATGCTCAAGAGTATAAATAAAAGGTGTGAATTAAAGAAGATTAACCACATTTGGAGGCTATTGGAAGAGAAAATGAATTTTAAAATGTCTCAACCAATAGTATTTAAATATGAGGAAAAAGCAAAAGATAAAAAAAAAAACGATTTTAAATCTCACACGCATTCCTATAATTAGAGAAAGAGGACGCTATACATTTTTGTAAACAAACTTACAAGTTGCAGCAAACATAAAACCAGTGAATTTATATGTCTATAAAATAAATTTGTTTCATTTATACAATTAAAATTATTTGCTGCAGTTGCTTATCTTTCTGTAGTGTTGAGATGAACAAAAAAAAATCTCCCACTGACAATGAGTAAATCGTGCAACATGACTATGAAGAGAGCTAACTTTAACACAAGTATAATATTAACTATACCATATAAATAACAATAAATTTAGTAATATTTTGATCTACTACAAGACTTAGAGGTTTATAATAATAAAATACATCTGGCTTACTTATCATACAGAGAGTCTGATAAGTATACAACTATGCCTAGCTCACTCTTGAGACATAGAGACTAATAAATAAATATAATATTCCTGGCTCACTTTTGAGACTTAGAGGCTGACAAATATATAATAATATCATTGAAAACAATGCTGAAATAAGAACTCTGACCATTCAATAAAATAAGACAACCTCAAAACAATGAAACAATCTCCATTTCTCATCAATACAGAAAACAACATGATCAACCAATAATAAACTTATACGATTAATTTTGATGCAAACTATATAGTGTTTTAATCGACTTGCTTATTCAACAAGCAAAGAATAAAGTGATATCATGTATATTTTAAGCTTTGATATTTTTCTTTAAGTATTTTATTCATTCATTGACATTGTTGGAAGGTAGAGGATGTTGTTTGCACATTAGCCTAAATAATTATGAAATTTCTATAAAACATTGAGAGTATAAAGGCAGTAATTCTATTTTTTGAATAATCTTCTAATATTAAATTGAACATCATTATTATACCAAGCTTATTTGCCAAGATTTTTTAGCATTTGAATAGTTAAATTCGTTTTTTGTAAAACTAGTATTTTTTCTATGCTCAAGAGTATATACTTTTGTAATATGCACTATATACATTATTTTTCCATCCTCTTATATCAGGTACCTATTTCTTTATTAATCCATCATACTTTTTCCTTAATAATTTTATCATTTAACTCTGTCTGAATAATATTTGTGATAAATCATATTTTTCAATATAAATATATATTAATCATAGTATATATCTCAAGCATACAATATGTATTTATTATTCAAAAATATAAAATGGTTAATTATAAGATTGACAGCACATTAATAGAATTCATGAAGATTTAAAAGAAAGTCTTATTTCTAAAATCATGTGATCTCATCAGTGATATATAAGTGCATGAACATGTTCACAATCAAATGATTGTTTTACAGTTAATAAGCAAGATATTCAGTTGCCATGTGAAAATCATTTTACATTTTGCATGTGGATGGATATGTTTATCAATTTGAAAAGGTAAATAATAGTTGAATATATCTGCAGATTTAAATGAACAAAGGTTGTACTTAAATGTTGACTTTCAACACAGATCTGCACTGTGCTTTTGCTTTTAATGAATTAAAAGATAGAATGGTTCACTGCAGAGAAATAACTACTGTAACTAATCTAACTATACATTAAGCTATTATTTTACATAATTTGTTGCAATAAAAGTGAGAAATGACACTCTTTTGAGATATAAATATACTAGAAAAGTTTCATTTAAGGATGCTGTGTAAAATGTTAGAAATACAATGATAAGATCATAAATCGATCATGTTTTTTAAGTTGCTGTATTAGACCACTAAACATCACATGATCACCATAACCAAGGCTCCTCACTGATGAAGGCCACAAGCCAGCAACTAGTCTGGGGATATTGGATGAGTAGAGATTAGATGGGGTTTTTATGCACAAGCCTTCTTGCATCCATTGATTACTCTGGTTGGCACAGGGTGGCACTACTGTATGGAGAGTTTTGGCTGTTTAAGTTGCTGTATGTGATACTATTGAGAATACTTTTGACAAATCACATTATGGATTGGATTCAATGTGTTTTTCTAATATTTTATTTTATTGGGTATTTGAGCATAATTTTTGTATTAGAGGTTGATACATTCATCAGAATTTCAAATATACTTATGACGATTGCAATTGTAATTGTTTTTTTTTTGTTTGTTTGTTTTTGGAATGATATGATAGAATATAGAGCACTTTGGAGAGCTACAATTAGATATGGTGTTGGTTTGCTTCAGAGAAAGAGAGCTGATTCCTGCTAAATAAATTAAATCAGCATTGCAAATATCAAATATAAAATGGAATGTTCTATATATGAATGCATTAATGGTACACAGACTCATTTTCATAGTCATTGCAAAACTAATTTCTAGAGTAGTTAAAATATTTTCTTTCTTAGCGATACCAAGGCCATTCTTCCGTATAATAGGCTATTAAATGTATATATGTACGTGTATGTGTTTTAATTAATTTCAAAGCAAAATATATATATTTTTTTATAAAAAGGAAAAGTTTTACCTTTTTAAATATATATATAAAAGCTTTAATTACTCAAAGTTATTTTAATAAATTTAGATATAATCAAAGTCTTTTAAAATTTAAACAGAATGGTAATTTGCCTGCTGACAAAAATAATTCTCAAAAAAACGAAAACAATTAACAATTTAACGCTGTGATATTACAATTAATTAAAAAAAACTTGAGAATTTTTTTTCTAAATATTAAAAAGTATTGGCTAATACTGTTTTTATTATGCGTATATTAATTAATGTTTTTAAGTCATTTTTTTTATTAAAAGAAAAGTTATTTTTATATACTAAATATATGTGATATGCAGTAATAAAATGTATATATTTAATGGCATTTGCAGTTAAATAGGTATCGGATTTTTCACGTATCAAACATTATTTTATATTTAAAACTAGCTAGAATATTAAATAAAGATGGAAAGCCGCCAAAATTATTATTTTTTATTATTTAATAGTATGTTAACAGTCGTCGTCTAAAGTTTACATTTGAGTGCGTGCTCTGCAATTGGTTATTCACATCTTTTAAGTTTATATATACAGATACATATGTGTGCATTTAACATATGCTTTATTACTCTTAAATAAAATATTATTACTTTTACAGATATTAGTGTCATTATAGATTATTTCACTCAAAAAATGTTTGTGCCTTCATATATTTCTACCTTTTTGCTAATAAGCTCATTTAATTTTTTTTCTTTCAATATTGTTTTCAATATCTAAGTTAGTTATAGTTGCAAAATTTAATACAAATTTGAAGCTATTAAATTCTTTACATTAATTTTTTCAAATTTTTAGTAAAATATTAACTTTAAATTATATTCTAATATGCATTAAGGACTAAGAAAAAAATAAAATAAAAATACATATAACATTACTATACTACCGAAAAAGCAACATTTTACTAAAATTCTTCCACAACCATGAATTTATCTCTTAACAAATAGACATTTTTACGTGGAATTCAATTAAACACACTAGATACATGTAAAAAACAAATTAATATTTCCATCATTCACTTCAAAAATTAACTTCCTTTAACATCAAAGATTGTCTTCATGAGATTTATGGCCTCAGACTCAAATTTTTTTATTATCAACGTTTCTATTAACCTCTGCATTGTTAAATAATATTTTTTGACCTGTATTTAGTTCACGAATATACAAAGTTGTGTTATGATGTCTATTTCTAACTGCATTACTATGAACTTTAACTCTTTTTATTAAAATTTAATTTACTTTGACTTATTTATTATTTGCCAATGCAAAAATTATTTTTTATGAAAAAAGTGAATTGAAAAGAAGAGTAAAATAAACAATAGTGATCTTTTTTTTTTAATATGAGGCTATCAATCTCATTAAGTCATCCTTAGATATTTAAGAAAAATGTTTTTTAAGTGAATAATGGGAAGGTTGATATATATATATAGTACTATTTTATATGGTATAAATTGGCATTGGTAATATTGAAAAACTAAAAAAGAAAAACCGTCAATGGACACAATTTAGTTTTTTTTTAGTTACTATAATTTATTTTTTGATACATGCAATGAAAATTATTTGTGTTAATATTATCTATTTAATTTAATGAAAATTAAATTTGGAAAGAATGTAAATGTTTACAGATTGTTTATCCAGATAAATAAAAGAAAGATATTACGCTAATTAAAAATGGTGGAAATATTGCATAAAAAAAACTTTGTAGCTAATAATACATAATAAATATACAAGAATATGAATTTGTATTTTGATAAGAAAAAAGATAATGACGTATGTGCAGAAAACTGATCGAGATTATAAAAGGAAGAAAATAATTTTGAGTATAGTTTTGTCCTGTGCTGGCAGTTTTTCATACATCCTTCATAGAGAGACAAGGAGCTAATTGTGGTTGTCTTGTTCTCACAATGGTGGTTAGATGCATCTATCTAGGGCTACTCATACTGCTGAGCCAAGTTTTCAAGTGGGAGTGGAAACCAAAAGGTTTATGGATATCTTCTTTTATCATGAGGAGATCACTCATAAAAGCCTTTAAGCCCAGCCTTAAAGAAATCAAAAATGTAAACATGTTGACAGAAATCAAAGTTAACATATCAATGACTCTTTCTATTCAATAAAGACATATACATTAAAACAATCTATGATGTACATAAATCTGCACATTTTACTGGTAAGCTGCTATTATTCATATCCTAACTTACATTTATTTAAATGTTTGCAAACTAAATTTAACCATATACATTAATTACAAATTTCAACAGGAATAAAGAGACATTCATATTTTTTCCCTGGATTCTTAGAAAAAAATTGTAACAAGCATTTTAATTATTCAATCAATGTTATTATCTGGATGAGCATGTGTATGTTTTTTTTTTCAGTTTATTAATACTTTATCATTTAAATATTTTAATTTTTATAATAAAATATGTATTTTTAATATCAATTTTTCATCGTATGTTATTAATTTTAGTTTATTAAATTTTACTATTACAAAATATTGTTTTAAGAAATGTAGAATTTCGTTTGCCAATATGTTCGTTTAATATTTAGCACAGGAAAATTTCTTATTAAATTTAATTACTTACTGTGAATATGTTCAATGAACATTAATGAGTCTACAGACTCTGTTGGCCTCAAAAGAAAATTAAAACTAATTCTATTGGCAGGTCGAACTACAATAAATTATTAGGTCAGTTAATCAAAGAAATATACCTGTTTTCTTGGGATATCTAAACTCATTCTTCAATGAAGGATTCTTTTTCATAGTTTGATTAACTTGCACTTTGATGTGTGTAAAATAGAAGGCCTAAATTCACTACAAACCTTACAAAATGTTATATGTTTAGTTGAATTTCATTTAAAAAGTTATATTTGTTAATACATGAAACCATGATTGTGGAATAATTTTATTACAATTTTGTTTTTGATGAGTATTGGAATACTATGTGAAGTATAGCAATAGACTGTATTTAATTAAGAATGAAAAGTATTCTGAAACATTAAATCAAAAAAGTGTACATTAAACCTAAAAAAAAATATGATAAGTATAAAAAAGAGTAAGTTAATAAAAAAAATATAAGTTATGATCTGCCTTTTAAATGTCGTTATTTAATTTATTTTTAAAAACAAATATTCTTTTTTTCTATTTCAAGGTTATCTATCATATTTTATAATCTATACAATACCTTTGATAAATGTATTGTAATAACTTAGTTTCAATCATTGTTTTACTGTAAAAGTGTGCATTCTTTTTACTTTTTTTTCTTTTAATTATTTTTAAGCATTAACTAGATTACTTCACCTTCATGATAAACAACATCTGAAAACAAATAAAATTAAAAAATGTTTTGTAGATTTTCCTAAGAAGTTGGCATTATCCATAATTAATTTTTTATCATTTGTGATCTACAATTTAAAATAATTGTAGCAGGAGTTACCAGCTATTTATCAGTAAAAGTTTAAAAATTACTCAAAGCAACATTAGAACAGGAAAATAAGTAATATAAAATCATTATACCAAGTGAAAATTTCTTTTGTATCTGTAACATTATGAACTCAATTTCCCTAAAAGTGAGCACTATTGAAACATATCCCTGGAAAAATTCAATGCATGATCTTATATGAACAATTTATCAAGAATCATGAATATTACAACAGAAAAAATTCTGGGGTTATATAACTCAGTAGCAACTATCTTCATATTCCATATAATATTGCCACCTAATTATAGGCATGGTATAAATATATACCAGAAGGTTAGCATATCAAAATTCTTATCCAGTGCCTTCTCATCCAATATCTTTAGACAAGCATATAATTTATGGATTTTATAATTCAGTAATCTTGAATCTGAGAATTCTGCACTCAGATATTTGAACCTAATGCAATCATTCAATATCGCTTTTTACTTTGCCAAAGATAGGGATTTTTATGCACTAACCATCTGGTATTCACTGATTTATTATAACTTGCACTACACCCACAATATTATATGGATAAAGTTTCAACTGTGTTAATAGATTGTGTAAGCATAATAAATTTTAATTAAGTGGTATTGTGGTGATTTAAGTTAAATAACTATTAAAGAATTGTAAAAAAAAAAATTACAATAAAAAACACATAACTATTGTCTACAAAAAAATTGAAAATAATAATCATTTGAAGAGCCATACAAGAATTAGTCAAACGGATAATATTTGGGCTTACTAAGCATAATGGTAATAATAAAATAGTGTAATGTTTGTGAATGCATCAACATAGAAGCACAATATTTTTGTTATTTTTATTATTATTAGTCATATATATCCATAACAGTTTCACTTATTAAGTTAATAAATATATTATTGTAAATACTATAGATTTTGACTTTTAGTACACTCAGGTCTCATTTTATGCAGATTTATTTAATGCAATTTTGAAGTTATGCCATTCGTGTTTCTTCTTAAAATCTTTGTATGTGTTTTACTTTTATGTGATAAAATTATTAGATCAAAAGTCGAGCTCTGATAATGCACTATTACTTTAAATATTATAAATTTTGCGCACTCATGTCATATTTAAAGTAATAGCGCATTATCATAGTTCGACTTCCATCTAATAATTTCAATATTTTCAGTGCTTTATAATAGTACTGTAATATATTTTATGCAATAAAGAAGTTTATAATTCACTTAAAATCTGAATTTTCCCATTTTATATACATTCATTAAATTTTATAAGATTATAATGTAAATCTGTTCAAACGTTATAGATGCCTATACATATGTTGTTGTTTTTGCATTTTAAATCACGTTCTATTTTTGCTTTTTTAAAAAATGAGTATGTAATCAATTAATCATTTAGTGTCTGCAAGTAATAAATTTTACAAGACTATAATGCAAATCTGTTCAAACGTTATAGATGAAAAATACTATTATGTTGTTGTTTTTGCATTTTAAATCACATTCTATTTTTGCTTTTTGTAAAAAGTGTAATCAATTAATCATTTAGTTTCCTCAAGTTTATTTTTAAAAGGTGAGTAACAGCAGTGGGCACAATTAAATTTGACAACTAAAATCTGATTTTTAATCATAATTAACAATTTAAAAATTACGTAACATGATCTGAAATTAATATGGTGTGAAACGATGAAATTTGATTTTTAAACGGAATTAAAAATTAAAAAATTAAAGACAAAAGAAATAATTTAATTTTTAATTGTTACTTTTAATTAAATTTTGCTCAAAAGTGGTGAGTTGGTGAATGTTTATTATCGTAAGTCTATGTTCTTATTTTTATTTTAAACTTTTAGTTTACCATAATGGAGAGGAAAAAACACCCAAGAAAATGAATTTTTTTGGAAACAAAAATTTCAATTTCAGATCACTTAGCAAAATGGAAATGATCAACAGCAATTGAAAAATGTTTTAGTTGCATTTCCTCTTGACTTCATTTAAGGAGAAGCTACAGTACCTCACATCACATCATGACGAATCTGATGTCTCAAAAAATGTTAATGATTAAAATACCATACATGTATGAAAAAAATGTAAAATACACTTAAAAATATATTGTTTTGAATAAAATTAAATACTGTAAATAAAAAAGTAAAAAAAGTTTGTCTTGTATCATTTTTTTTCAAATTTGAAATTTTTTATTAGTCATATTTTATTTTCTTATTTTTTATGTTAATTTTAAAGTAATTTTACATTGTTGCTGTACTTTAATGTGATATTTGCAAAATTACACTACGTATTCCCCAATTTTCAATGTAAGTTACGTCTGATTTCTTTTGTGCACATTTTGAGAGGTACCTATCTACCACATAAAATGAGTCCTAGGTAAATACACTTTTTATTGTTTGAAATTATTTTCAGTATTTTTTTCAAAAAGCTAATAAATTCAATTTTAATGTTGAAAAAGATATATATAAAAAAAGTGAAATTGTAGAATTATTTTTTGTCATAATAGTTTTGGGAAAATTTATTGCAGGATTTTTTTTTTTAATATTAGAAAAAATAAATATTATTTGGATGATTATAATTACTATAACATTGAAAAAACATTTTTTCTAAGATATAAAAAGTAGGTATTATTTTCTTTTGTTATTATTTATGGTTAAAGAAAGTTTATTGAATTTTATAACATTATTTATATTCTGAGTAAATAATTAAAATATATGTATTTACTGATACATAATGAAGTTGTGAGTGACTAATGTTTTTATTTGATTTATATTTATTCAGCAATATATCTGATATACACATTATATATATAAAAGATATTTGTGGGTTCATCCATGTTAAAAAAAATTAAATATTGATATACCAACATTTCGACTTGATCACACAAGTCATCCACTGTGATCAAGTTGAAATGCCGGTATATCAATATTTAGATTTTTTTAACATGGATGAACCAGCAAAATATATCTTTTACATATGCAACCTGTGAAAATCTTTGTATCAATATATATATACAAATCAATATATACATCAAAATACAGTGAAATTTACATAAATTATATTATTTTAGAAGTACTTTTGACTATACATTTTGTAGTCTTTATAAACAATATGACAATAAATAATCAAAACGAGACAACATTTAACAATACCCATAGTTCAATTTGGATTTCCCACAATTCTGTTATCTTAACATTTGATGACTGGCAATTCATTAACATTTGATGATTTTTTAAAATCAACATAGCCTTTTTTATTTTACATTTATTACGACAATGCTCAATTTGAATAATTTACATATATTCATAATCAAATTTATATCCATATTGACCAAATTTATTATGAACAAATAGAACAGATGATGAAGATTAATCATTATAAATCTTGTCAATATGAATTTAAATTTGATTATAAAAATATGAAAATTATTCAAATTGAACGTTGTCATAATGACATAAAATAAAAGAGTTTATGTTTATTTCAAGAAATCATTAAACATTAATGAATCACCAGTCATCAAATGTTAAGATAACAGAATTGTGAGAAATCTGAATTGAACTATGGGTATTGTTAAATGTTGTCTCATTTTGATTATTCAATGTTATATAGTTGATAAAGATTACAAAATGTATAGTCGAAAGTACTTCAAAAAATAATATAATTTATGTAAATTTTACTGTATTTTGATATATGTATATTGATTTGTATATTACATATATTGTGGAATGAATACAGATATCAAACTTAATTTTTATATATATATATATTGTACCCTTACTTCTCGATGTATAATATAATTTGAAATACGACTAGCTTAATTAAATTATAATGCTCAATTAAAATTTGCATATCTATCTTTAATTTACTTTTATACTATCATATTCTACTTAAATTTATTATTAATTATCAAAATCAATATAATTCTATAGTATGTACTAATTAAATAAGTATTTATTAAAATCATGAGACTGTGAAGTAAAGTTACAAAGTAATAAGTAGATTTACATTGAGTCAATATCTTCCAAGACATTGTTTCAATGGCATAAGAATACTGTCACCTCCTTATTAACTTACTACTACCTCTACAGCACTCTTATGGCTTTTAAATAAAATAAATTATCTTTAATAATAATAAAATAAATAAATCTTAACTTTTAATTTTTAAAATATAATTAAATAATCTCAGGTTCTTCTAATAATTTTAAAGTAATAATAATTCATATAAATAAATATGATAAGGGATTTTATATCAAACCTAAATATACCTAACTTATTCTAATAATAATATACAATACTATTCTTAGAGTATAACTTAACCTTATCTATTCCTATTATATCATCAATCATTAAATAATAATAACATGTCTATCTTTTATTTTCATATAGTATCTTAATTTTAGAATAGATCAAAATCTTACAACTTAATAATCTGTGGCAATAAATAATATTGTACTCTTATATTATGCATTATAATTAGTCTATGACCATTGTAATATAATGTAATAATGTCAATCAATTCTCATAAATGATAATCAGGAAAATATTGTATTTATTTCTAAAATAATATTAATAAATTCACATTGTGCAAATATTACGTTTCTTCAAATTATCTGTTGTCAAATGCTGTGGTGTAAAATAATGAACTCGACACACTTTTAAAACGAATTAAACAAATTTATTTACATTAACTTCAACTAAGAATTTATTTACAATATTTACAGTTCAAAATTATGAAAACAAAGAAAATAAAATAAGAAAATAATAATACAATATGTTTACACTGTTATTAATTCATACTCCTAATAAGTAATTATACATTCTTTAAAATGCTGTACTAATAACATTGAAGTATGTTTTCAAAACTTAGACTTTAAACAAATATCAGTGAACGTTAATTATTACACAAAAAAATTTATGTAAACAATGTTTATATAGCATATGTAAACAATTAAACTTTACTAATTAAATTGCTACATCACTTAAATATTATTGTTACTTATTTCATCATATACTAGTATGTGTTCACTTTACTATTAGCATTACTTGAATAGCATAATATAGAAACTAATGTATCCTTATAATGTAATAACAAAGAATTGATTATAATTTTATATTTCACTTATTGCAATTCATGCTACATGTTTTGTTAAATATGCATTACATATATGTACTGTTAAAATAATAATATTTAAATTATTCATCAATTTCAAATTCATAAAGCACTATATTAGATAATTTTTATGATTCTTTTCTGTGTGAAATTATTACTTTACTTTATGTGTTATTCTACTCCTTCTTAATAAACTTTTATCTACAAAACATCCTCTAAAACTTATTTAAAATTCCGGGAAAACAACCTTCAACTTTAAATAAATACTAATTATCCAAACTATTCATACTACATCATCTATATTCAGTAAACCTTTAATTCAAACATAAACTTCTACATAAAACTTAACTTAATTTATCCAATAAAATAAAAATAAAATATAGACTTTGAGATCTCTTCCTAACTTGAAATAAAATAATTACTTGTATGAATAATAAATATAATTCTAATATTCTAACATAATAATAATAAAAATAAAAATCAAAATTTATTTACGAAAGAATCATATAATTATTTCTAAGCTTCTTATGTAATGTTGTATCATATTTATATCATAAATTCAAATTATGCATATTTAAATAAAACTGTTACTGCCAATATAATGTGTGTGTATTTTTAAAATATTCATACATCCATTCAACAATAACATATCATTTGGTTGATCTAAAGAAAACATATTAAATACACCAAAATTATTATTATTATACAATTTTTCCCATCAATAATGATTTAATGTACAGTCCATCTTCCAATATTCTTCGGAATTACAGCTTCATAAAAATAATTCACATTTACACTCACGATCATTCTTTAACATATTCCGTGTTATATTAATTATAAAATAAACTTATGCACTTAATTATTATATTATTTTTAGTTATTATTTTAAGAAATGTACCTATCTTATTTTTAATAGATTAATAATATTTAAATTTTATGTTAGATAAATAAAACAGAATTCATATTACATAACTCCAGCGATGTCTCCTTTTCACCATAAAGTTCTTTAATCCTAGGCACACATTCACTAGAACACCATTTCCTGTTTCCGGTCCATCACGTGTTTTTTTAAAAGTTTATGAAAAACGAAAATGTTCTTTTTCTTAAAAATAAGTTCCCCACAAGAAAATAAAATAAAATTAAAATAGTTTATAGAATCCTGATTTTGTTTTTTTTTAAATATTATTCAAAAGTTATTATTTTAATTTAGTCTATAGTTTATAAAAATTTATATTTAATTATTTTAAATTGACTTGGACGTCCATGTATTACTTGCGCATTCCGTAACAAAATATCAAGGTAAGAATAAGTTTCTTCATCCAAACAACCAGCGTTTAGATTATTTCAATATAATAATTTTTTTATTAACTTAAGACTTTTAGCTAATTATATTTTCAATTTATTTGCCTTTTAAAATTGTCAACATTTAGTCTCTTAAATATAAAGACTTAACAGGGCAAATATTTATAAAACTACTTTCATTTTTAATATCTTTACTTAAGATATACATTTAAATTTATAGCTTGCAAAATACTTTCTTCATAAAGAAGTATTTTATTCTCTAAATATCTATTTTCTAATAGTCAATAGTAATTAGCTTTTAAAATTATATACTGTCCAAAATACTACTTTTCTCCATCTCGTAATTTTCCGAACTAATCCAGCGTTTATCATACTTCTAGTATAAAGTTTCCAATATATTTTCACTATATATGATGTTCCCATGACCATTTGCTTGTAAATTGAGCTTAATAGAGACGACCGATAGGGAAAAAATTAAGTTAACACTGCATGTTTATCATTTAAAACTTTTATAAATTATTTATAATGACACTCTTGTAATTTTAAAATTGATTTTGAGAGCGTCTATCAAATTTACTTTGCTATTTTTAATAACACAATTAACTTGAAAAAATCAATCACAGAGTCCACTCCTAACAATTGAACTAAGCTTTTATACCGGAAGAAACTTCTCATTTGATTGGTACATTTAAACAATCAACTTGCTGGCTTATTTACATATTTACCAACAACACAAAATTTAAAATAAATAATGACTTATTTAATATTTAATATTTATTACATTATTAAATTTCTAAAATAATCTTTATCGTTCATTTAAATTTATTAAACATTCTTTTAAAATATTCTTACTTACTTGATTTTAATTTTAACTTTTATAAGATTATTTTTAAATAAACTAAGTATTTTTTATACGTCATATTTTTAAAACAATATTTTAAAATCAGATTTAATATTTCACATTGAATATCTTTATTTTTATCTCATGATAACTCACGTATTATTTATAAATTTATAACATGATTTTTAAAATAGTTCTGCAACTTTACTAAACAACTTCCAAGCATGTGTGTGTATATTTAACTAACATCTGTTCTTTACAACACAAGAAACACTTGTCATCGTCTAAAAATAAACTAACAATTGCATTTTTTTAAAATAAATATTTTTTTAAATAAATAAGATATTATAATAGATTTTAAAATAATTATCCAATATTATTAAAATCAAATATTATTCTTTTATTTAAGTACTTACAATAATTAAAATATTTATATTCTTTTATAATATTATTTTATCAACAATAAACATATGTATTTAATCTTACTTGTCTTTTAAACACTTTTAGCTTTAAATACCTATTTATTAAATATATTAATGCATTATTGATTATGACCATTTTTCCCAACTATATATTATAATCATCATCATTTAAAATGTCTCTCTCTATATCAGCACAATTTTACATATCAAATACTCATAGATTGCTTTAATTAAACCTTTTGAAATATTACCATAAGCAAAATCAACATCACATATTCAAATATATCTTAAATTTAAAATTTTTAATAGATTAGCACAAAAATTAACTGGTGACCCATACAAAAGGGCACAATATATATATATATATATATCATTGACTGAAACAATGAAGGTTACTATATTAAAATTGTACTATAAATAAAGTGTACAAATTAATATAAGTATTTAGTTTTGACAACTGTAATCTTGCTGGTGCATCTGCAAATGATATACTTTATCTATGATGTAATATCAATTCATGGAAAGTAAATAATTTTCTATATTTAATGACTTTTATGTGAAATGTTATCACTCTTCATTTGTGCTTCAAAATAGACACACACTCTTATATCAAGATGTATTTTAAAAGAATAAGAGATTCACTTATGTTTACAATCTATTCTTTAGGTAAATTTAAATATATAGATTATTATTGAATTGAAACATTCATCTTATAATAAGCCTGATTTTTTAAATTAGCTTCATTCTTGCACATGTTCAGATTGTGTATCACATAGAAGAGAAAGGTTTCATTTTTCACTATATATGGTTCTGAATGTTAACATTTTGTATGTAATAATTGATAATATAGTGATTTCTTTACACAAAAATATTATGAAAATAAACTACTCTTTACACATGCACTATAAAATAGACATAAACTCTTCTGTCAGTAATTGTTTTAAAAGAATAGGTGATCCACCTATACTTAGAAGTTATCATTTAACTAAATCTTCATTTACTAAACGACCTCAAATTGAGAAAGTGTGTTTATTTCATAGAGTATGTGGGATGTGTAGTTTACTTTCATATTCTTTCAAATGTGAATAAATTACTATATTATCAGTTATTTCTTTTATAGATGTATTATTAGTGAGATGATTTGAAAAATAGAATTTATTTTATCTGTGATAATAACCATGAATCGTTATCAGAATATGTGTCAGTAGGTCTTTATTTTTTTTTAAAACTATGCTATGTATTAAAAAAACAAGAAGTGTGTTGATAAACATTTGAAAATTTATGATAGCTTTTGGTGCATCAATGTTTCATCTATATATTGAAACAGTTGACCTTAGTTCAAAATCGAGTTTCACTGTTCTACCACAACCCACATTTCTTCCTGCTCCTTTTTTTACTTGTATATAAACTATACATATATTTTTGAGAAGCATCTATAAAACTTATACATACAAATTTTAAATAAAAAATTTTTAATTATTTTGATATTAATGTCTCTAGATGTGACTCAAATATATACATATATTAATGGAGCCTTTACAAACAAATATATATATATAAATATACAAATATATATTTATCTCTAGATGTGACTCAAATATATACATATATTAATGGAGCAAGCACAAACAAATATTATAAATAATTTTGTATTTTTTTCTTAATTACATTTTTAATACTTTGTAATTATTTTTCTTCATATAATTACATAAATATTCAAGATGGAAGATGCAATCATTAACTATCCAAGAGTAATTAAAGGGTTGGGAATATTAGTTTGTTACATGGTTAAAAGGAATTTTTAAATTAAAGTTAATGAAAGTAAAATTTAAAACAAGGCTAATTGACTTTAAGTTAGCTGTTAACATTTTATCAAATCTATTTCCAATCTGGAAATTGATTTGAATTTATTTTTGGACAGTTATCTTGTGATTGCATCTCCAATAACAAAAGAGAAAATATTTCTATAAATTAAAGATTCAATTAGAGTTAAAAAGTTTAATTAAAAACATTCTTTGAATAACTCAAAACTGGTATAAATAGGGCTGAAAATCTATTGTGAGAGAGTTTGGTCAATAGTCACCAGCTGACTCCACATCTGTTTGATTTTTGAAATAGTTTTAAGTAGAAGGGCCTAAGACACAATTTCTTCCAACTTCAGCTCAACTCGTCATCAAACAGAGATATAGCTCCTACTGCTCAAGAGTGCCTGTGCTGTCAAAGAACTGCTGAGGCCAAGAAACATGTTTTAAATCAAAAATTGATGCATGCTACAGAATATTCATACTTATTTCATCCCATAGAATCATGAAGTAACAAATCCTATTCCATTGCAATTGTCTTACATGAATCCTATGACCTTTAAAATTAATGTTTTCTGCATATTTAATTTCTTTTAACTCCCTCATCAGCAAGTATGTTTAAATTAATAATTATTTTCTTTATGTTGATTCTCTACTATCTAAATTAATAGTATTATAAAATTTATCATCCAACTTATGCTTCTTATTATGTTTATAATTTAGTGCAGTTATAATTTTTTTAATGATATTTTTATATTTTTCACTTAATTTTATTTGTAAATGACAATCAAACCCAGTCTTATCAATTTCTTCTATATATTGCTGTGGAATAGAAAGGTTGTGAGGCATTTATGAATTCTTGTTATTTATTTCTGAAAAGCTCGTAAGATGAGTTTGTCTTTTAAATAAATATATGCTTTTTAAAAAATATTTTACCATAGATTTATACAAAATGTTTAAATATTTTTCAATCTGGAATGGATATTGGTGTCCCTTAATTTTCTTTATTTCTTTATTGATCATCATCGCCAAAAGGCTGGTGACAAAATACTATTTTGTTATTTTACTTTTAATGCATAAATTTTTGTTTTTTTTTAGATATCTATTAAACAAAATAGTATTGATTCAAGAAGCGGGAGAAATGCACACTTTATTACTTATATTTTTAAACTTCTGATAAATAACTTTATCTTACATAGTCATTATTTTAACATATCATTATGTATTTGTTAAATCATTTAGGGCTTCACTTTAGTATTTAAATCTAATGATTTTATATTTTTATAATAGCATTGCTGGAATTTGTCAGACATTATTAATAATTCACATAGGGCTTTGATCTGATTCACCTGTACCTCATTCCAGGAATTCACGATTGTCTTCATTTGTCATTCTTCTCCTAAAAGTATATATTTATATACTGTATTGATTTGCCTGTATCTCATGCCAGGGATTTGAAATCTTCAGTAATGTTCTCATTCATAGCAGGGGTTTAAGTCTACTCCTGGAACATGCAGGTTAGTGTAGTTGATTCTCTGTATGGCTCTGCTGTGATCTGGCCCATAGTAACTTTCTACCTACTTTTTCTTTAGGTACCACTTAGCATGAAGCTGGTGTACCCATTTTAATTATCAGAGAATGACAGTTTCTTGGCCAAAGCTGTCATTTTTCTACCCTCACTGACATAATGCTAGCATTACAGTTTTTATAGTTCGTTTTCTAGCCTGTTTAACAAAATAAATCCTAATAATATGTGATAATGAAATGTTTTCCTCTTTAAATACTTTTAATTGCAGTTTTAGATCCAACTTCTCATGAAGCAGCCCTCCCCTTTATTGAAATAAGCCATTCCTGGAATTGATAGAGTTTCACAGTATTTGATAGTTAAATGTTGAAAATATGTAAAGCAAATAAATGTTTTTAATATACTTACAGATCAGAACGTATCCTTGTGTGATTCTTGTAAATAACTGCTATGAATTACCTAAAGCTATGTATCAAATGCGAAGAGCCTCCTACTAAAGTTGAACAAATAGTGAAATTCTATCATATCTCTATATTTGTTTTTGTTAATGTATAAATGTCCACCGAACACCCAGATAAATCTGTTTTGTAACATGAAATAAAGATTCAATTTTAAATATACATTTAGTATTGTAACTGCCACATGAAATTAATATCTATTAAAATAAAAATAATTGAATCAAGTTTGTCAAAGATTTGTAACTAAAATAATCATTAAAAATGCATATATATATATATATATTGTAACAGGCACAACACCGTTACATTTTTTTTTTATTAAACATGAAATCAAAATATAAAGTTCGCTAATAAAAATTTGTTTTTTTTTTAAAAAAAATCAAATTTAAAAGTCATCTAAACTTTATAATATATATAAAATCGCACAGATGAAAAAAATTATTAAAATAAAACTTTATTAAAAAGAGAAAAAGTATTTTAAAATCAAAAACTTAGAAAGATTTAGAGATAAAAATATATCTTCAAGTTGTAAAATAATTTAATTAATTCTATTGTATAAAATGAAAATGATTAATTTTAATTAATAAAAGTAAACCAGCCCTTGGGCATTTCAAAATGCATAAGCAAAGGTCAGATAGGAGAGGAAAAACAATAGGAACAGAATGGCCAATGAAAGAAATCCACCGGAGAATCGGACCTCAACCAAAGAATCATCATCATTGATGATGTAATGTCCATTGGATCTGAAAGTTACATATAAAAGAAAAAGTTTGGAAATAATTTTTAGTGAGTGAAGAAAATTTAAGAGAAGATGGAGGTGTGTTAAGTCAGAGAGTTGGAGGTGAAGAGATTGAAAGACGCACTTTCAATTCATTCAGTGGTTATAAAAATAAAAAAGAAATGAAACATTGTGTTTTTCTATATTGAGAACCACAGGATCATCAGAGGATTTAATGCTGGATTCCAAATGACAAGCAACTGTAAAGGATGAACTTTTCTAAAACAGTAAGAACTATAAAACTAATGACTATTTCTAAAACTGTAAGAACTTTATGAACTCTAAGGAATATTAATTTGAAAACAATAAGAACTCTAAATTCTAAACCTTTCAGTAAATAATACAAATAATTTATAGAAATTGAATCCTATCTGACCAACTTAATTTAGTAATAAGTAATTTTATTTGATATATTTCTTTTTTAAAATCATTTCCATTTTTTTTTTTGTTCTTTTAAGTTTTTATTATGATTTTTTTTTGTTTTTCATTAAACTAAATTGTATAAATGATTTAAATGCATTAAATTTAAGTTGGGTATAGAAGCTTGCATAGATTCATTATCGGTTAATTATGTTTTTGTTTTTCATATTTGATCAAAATATATACGCATTCAGTAAATAATGATACCTTACAGTGAGTATCTAAAATGTATTTATTCGGATGTCTTTTAAGTTATTGGTGTCACTGCGGCATCTTATGATGAATGCCATTGGGTTTCTTATAAATTTCCCTCTGCAATTCTGTCAATGACCTTATATTTTGATAGTTTATGTTTATTTTGAAATGTTTTTACCTATGTAATCTATGTAACCGATCTATACTCAACATTATAAAACAAACTTTTATAAATCCATCTGTGCAAGCTTATAAAAATTAAAATGTAAATTAAAATCTAAAATCAAAGGTACAAATGTAAGTTAAATTTTAAAATGTAAAACTGATACTAAAATAATTTTAAATCTTATATATATTTAAATAAATGTTTGTGTGTTATTTCTGGCAGTGGTTTCCTTTATTTTGAAAATGTTTTTAGATAAGAATTATTTTATTATCTCTGTGTCTCCACTGAGCTAGTGACATTGGGCTAATGGTTGGAATCAAAATATATAAAATAAAATAATTTTTTTTTAAACTTACGTATCTGCCTACTTTATAAATTTTCTAGGTTCATATGGCCTAGTGGCGCCCTCATAGTGCAGATATGTTAAGACTCTATTTACCCTGATCATTGTAATATATATAAAATCATCTTGAATTTTGTTAAAATAAATATTTATATCTTTACACTTAATCCAGTTGTTCAAATTTCATTAATATATTTATGTATGCTTTTAACTTATATCTCAGGTTCACTCAAACTCTCATCATCATCACCAGCTGAGTTCTCATGCAAAATATTGTAGCCAGGCTGCAATGGAATGAAATTCATGTGGTATTACCGTATGTGTTGTCTATAGTGTTATAGATTTAGGGAATGGGTAAATAGGTTAGAATTTATGATTGCTCCTGACTTGTGTATCTCGGGAATGATTGGATTTGGGGTACTTTTGTTTAGGTTCTAAATCTTGTTGGATGGACATACATTTTCGACTGGTACAATATGCAGTGGCATATATCTTCATTTCATGTCACCATACTCAAAAAAGCTCATGCCCACAACTCAGTGAATGGATTACTTTAATTTCAATACTTTGTGTGCATATATTTATAATACTTATAAATAAATATTAGAAAATACAATAATTAAATTTTTTTAAAAAGAACAAAAAATTTTAATGCCACTTAGGAGTGCTTTCAACTATTCTTGTAATTTTTGACAACTAATACTTTGAAAGATCAACTTTCCTATAATTCTGTCTTCTAAATGTTTGTTGCCTGCCAATTGATTAAGTCTTGCTTGTATTTATATATTAACTTAGCTTTCTTGATTATTTTTATTATTATTATTTTTTTCAGTTTCAATATTTTACATTGTTATAATTGAAAACAAAACCTATTTACACAATTTATTATGGTCATAAAAAAACAAAGCTGTTAAATTATTATTATCTTTAGAATTTTGTTTTGTGTTTTGAATTATCTTTAATAACAACAAGTGCTCTTTTGTTCTTATTAAAAAGAAATCAAAAATACTTAACAAAATTCTAATAATAATAATAATTTACCAACTTCTGTTTTTATGACCATAATAAATCATGTATATATGTTTTTCATTTCAATTATAATAATGTAAAAATATTGCAAACTGAAATAAATAATAATTAAAGAAATATCAAAGAAGCTATGTTTTTTTTTTCAAGACTTAATCAATAGGCAGACTACAAACGTTAAGATCATGGAATTATGAGAAAGTTGACCATTCAAAGTATTTGTTGACAAAGATTACAAGGATAATTGAAAGTGCACCTAAATGACATTTATATTTTTTGTTCATTTAAACAAATTTTAATTACTGTATTTTCTAATATTTATTTAAAGTTTATGTATATATTATTTTGATGAAATACAGATATCAATTTGCAGTATTATTTTTTATATATAACTAAAAAAAATTTGAATTGAAAATTTCAAGCTTCATACAATTATCCACTCCATCTTATACACAAATACACATGACCACATACTTGAGAAAAAGATAAATGATCTCCAATTTACATATTTCATGCTGAACCAGCATACTTCAGTTAATTTATCATCTCCCACACAGATGTAATCAGTGCTCAGGTTCAATTAAGATATCAAATCTTCAAACTTTATTGTACAGGCATCAATATTTTCTGCCCTCCAACATTCAAAGCCCTTGTTGATATCAAAATTATTTTCATACCCATGTTGACTTAAGTTACCATGACTCCTCGCATATAGTATATTAATATATCTATTTAAATACGGAAAAGAGAGATGGACAATACACAGGTCGAATATGTAATATTTAAATACAAATATACTATCTATATATTTGTATTCATTGTATAAGATGCAATGGATGGCTGTAGGAAGCTTGAAAGTCTGAATTCAATTCCCTTCTAATTATATTAAGTTTAATGTAAACAATATACTTGTATTTAAATATTATATATTTATATATAAGTGTGTATTTGTGCATGTGTGTATTGAAATAAATGTTCTCATGGGCAAAATATATTTTATAAATCATGATTTAGGAACAAATATGTTTGAGAAAATAAAATTAAAATATTCTCATGATAAGCACTTGCCCTCAACTGGGCAAGAAAAGAATTAATTATCACATGATTATTGCCGAGGTGGTTATATCAGACGGTTTTTGAATAGTTTGGCTTAAATTTGGAAATATTCTTTTTTATTAATTTGTACTAAGAAACTTCTCCAAATAGTTGGTAACTTTATGGTTTCATTATCTTTGTTAATGCAATTTGTCTTTTTTTAATATCTTAATAGCTTATCTAAATAATCTTTGATTGTGATCATTTTATGAATGTATGATTTTCGTTTTGGAGGAATCTAAGTGATGGCCGGTAGCTAAAACATGGAGAGCAAGTGCTGAAGTTGTTGAAATTTTTTTACTGCATTAATGTGCTCATCTCTTCTAGCACTTATATGTTAATTGCCCCTTACTACATAGTGAGCACATACCATATATATATATATATTTCTGTGTCAGCCATGTTGTTTAAAATAAAGTGGGTATTATGCAAATTTTATAATAATTTATTCAAAATATTTAAAAAAACTAATAAATTATATGAATTATGCTAAAACTTTTTTATCTAAGAATGTATGCAATGCGTTGTAAAACGGCTCAGTTAACAAATAGATTTTAAATAATTAAATTTTAAAAAAAATCTGTTTTTGTTATGAAATTTGAAAACAAATTAAGAAAATATTAAGCAATTTAATAATTGCAGTGTTTTGCAGATTCGATTAATTAAATAATGAGTGTTTTTAAAATTTTTTGTAATTAAAACATAAAATCCAATCATAAAGGTATCAAAAAAAAATATTAAGGAAAAACTAGATCCAGAAGTTTGAACCAAGAAGGAATCCTTACATATAGTCAACTTATATTGAAGGTTAAATTCTTGTTTTAACCAAGCTACATTAAATAAAGATTTTCACAGTATTCAAGCTACATCAAACCTTCATTACACTAACTAAATAGAACAGTGAATAAACTGCAGACTGCTGAAATTTGTCCTGAATCTCTGGCAGATCTAATAAAGTTATATTTTTAAATGAATCTTTAATTGAAGTGAAGAATCAATAACTAAACTTTAAATTTATATGACAGAAAATGATTAAATAACATTACAACAATTTACAAATGAAATCAATTGTTATTGTTTTCATCAAAAAAATCAAACTCTGGCTGTAGAACTTATTTATAACTAAAATGAAAAACTATTTAGACTGTTATTTTAACATATTAACCATTTAAATTTTATTTTAGTTTATGGTTAATATGGAAAAACTATATTTTATATTCCATTGTTTAAAACAGAAAGTATATTTTTAAATAAAAAATAAGTTAATTGTATTTTAGAGCAACTAGAAAAATAAAAATAATTAGAACAAAAGATTGAAATCTGGCTCATTTTATATTAACTGGATGTATGTATATTATGGTTTATTAGCATTTTAAAAAGTTTTCTTTAATGAGAAGTTGTCAAATAAATAATCAAAGGTGCAATTTTGCCTATAAAACAAATGTGGATTCTTGTAAAATAGTTAACGTCCAAGTGAAAAAAATGAAGATTTGTGTAATATAATTAGTAGTATTTTAAATTAAAAGTCTATTTAAAATTTAATCAAGTCTGTTTCTGCATGTATACACCCCTATATAAATTGCTATGAGTTAAATTTTATGTACATGCAAACATATTATATACATGCAATTATCAGATCTTAATTAAGTGATTTACTGTACACTATATCTATATGGTGAATATTTATTTTTGTAAGTATGGGTGTAAATCAAAAGCACTATCTTATTTAATTAAGTTTTCTTTAGTAGATCAAAGTTGGATTCAATGTGCAACCTCCCATAATTAGTTTGTGTTATTTTTAAATCAGGATTTGGATTTAAAATTGCCACTCCCTAGTGTTATCATTGTATGAAAAGTACTTTAATTAAAATTATCTCATATTAGATATATATGTGTGTGACTATGTTGTAATTCTTCTGATATAAATAAATGTATTAAATTTGTAGATTCAACCATGCATATGATTATTTTGGGTTATACTAAAGGTGAATAATTTACTTTATGAAAAATGTGCTCAATCACAATAAAAAAAGAATTAAAAGAATTTAATTCAAAGATTAATGTTTTAACATTAATCAAGATAAATTGTTGACATTTTATAAATAACTGTTGTTTTCCATTGTTCATGTGAACTAAAAAAATGGAGAAATTGTTTTCTAAAAAAGAAAATTATATTTGTCTGACAATTAAAATATTTTCAAAAAAAAATTACTTATATGAGAAAGGTTTCCATCAGAAAGAATTAATATTAAATATAGCAGTTTCACATATAAGTAATTGTATTTCTTATTTTTTGCATGTATTTTCTTTAATTAGTTTTTATAAATAGTTTGTTTGTGGGTTTTTTTTCTTCAAGGAAATGTAATATTTTGTATTGAACTACTGTTTTGTTATTAGGTTAAGTATTTGTTAACATCTTTATATGTAATATTGTTTGGACTGCATATTTATTTCATAGGTAATATCTTATGTTCTGTATGAACTAGTATAATAATGCAAATTGGATTTGTGTGTGGTCATCATCATCATAAGAAAGAAAACATTTTAAATCTTATTTAAATGTATATCTATAAAATGTATATGGGTCAATGTATTTTCTGATGTTTAATGTCAGGTGGCATGCAAGGCAATTACATAAATGTAAATAATTGAAACTTGTATAATCATACAATTGCATTATTGTCTATGTGACTTAATAAATAAAAAAAATAAAGGTCTCATGTTTAAAACATATACTTATAGTTTGAGTAAATGGGAGTAAAAGCATTATGTATTTATTAACATATAAAAATAAAAATATTTTTGTTATGTTATATCAATTGATAACAAGGACTTTATGAAGATTAAAGAAGGAGATGCACATGCTCATGAGCTAATAAATAAAGAGGACTGTGTCTTTGTTGTTACTAGGTGACAGAAATAGGGTCTGCAAAAAGAACACATATACTTTCTCTTCTTTCAAATTTGTGTTTCATTTCTATATATTTATACCAATAGATTCTGGATTTATAACAAATAAATAATGGACATTGATTAAAAAGACATGTAGGAATGGAAGACATATACTTCCCACATTTATTATTTTTATGAGTAAAATGAGATGGATAACAATAATTTCTATGTTAATTGCCATAATGTTATAAAACTGTTACATTTACAATGGATTGTAATATCAATAAGAGGAAAGCTTCAGTGTATGCTAATAATTAAAATTGTTTATGGAGCCCTACATTTGTGTTTTCAATCATGGAAGTGCCAAGAAATATGTGAAGTGATAATAGAGCTTAAGTCAAAATGATTTGCAGAACTTGGAAATGGATGCCAATAGACAAATTACTTTGAATTATCTACTGAGATTTCACTTGTTGTTATAATAATAATAATAATAATAATAATAATAATAATAATAATAATAATAATAATAATAATAATAATAAAATAATAATAATAATAATAATAATAATAATAATAATAATAATAATAATAATAATAATAATAATAATAATAATAATAATAATAATAATAATAATAATAATAATAATAATAATAATAATAATAATAACAACAACAACAACAACTAAGAGCACAATATTAACTTGCTGGTAGATTTGTAAATTAACACAGTCTAATATTATCATTTAATCACAACTTAAATAGTAAAATCAAGTACAGAAGGCTTAAATCTCCTATTAACAAATTATTTTTTAAAACAATCCCAATATTCCATATTATTTGGTTTAAATTATATAACTATTATTATAAAAAACTTTCCTTGATATGAAATATATATATATATTCTAACTTTTTAAAAGAATACCTTTACTTAATTAATTTGTAAAGAATTTATCAAATTGACATACAACGTATTTTTTTGCAATCTTTCGATCTGTCATCCACATTGTATTTCAAATATAACTAAAACGATTGTGAGAGTTTACAAATATCACATATATCATCGGACAGTTTTAAACTAATTATAACTTTATTCTAACAAATGAGAATTTTTATTTAAATGGTCGCACATCCACGTTATGGATTAATTGTACTATTTCTTTATTTCAGCTCGGGCGACTATGCTATGCATTAATTATAACCTATATTTAAATCTATATGGCATTTAAAAACTTGCAGCTAAGTTGCATGCCAATTGTCACATTTAAGGATGGATCGATGGATGCTTCATCACTCCCAGCTAACACTATTTCTAAAGCATACTGGGATGATGATGATAGTACAGAACATCTATAATCTTAATTGCCAGGGTGCCAAATTGCAACTTTAATAAAATATAGAAGTTAAATATCATTTCAATAACTTTCTGTAATAATATTTAATGAATGGTTTAATAAATAATCAGTCGATGAAGTGAACACTGAGAATGCATTAAAATCGATAATATTAATATCTTTGGAAATTCTTGGTTATTCTCAGCACACTCTCCATTAACCATCATTAAAGCTACAATTAAAATTTTGTTCCAATTACAAAGTTCTATATCCATCTCCACCTTCCTAATCCATCAACTTCACATCCATAGGTCTATTACACTATTATCTATTTTACTATTAATTTTTACATTCTGCTAGCTGATTTCTCCCATTATAATCTCGTCCCAGGGTTTTTTAGAACAATTAGGTGTGGACATCGAATAAGCTACAATAGATTATTGGTACACTCCTCTCATGATCACCTCCAAAGTGTCTTGAGCTATCTTAAATGCAGTTTAATTTTTATTTACATTAAAGCTCGGAATAATTTACGCTTATTAAATCTTTTTAGAAATACATTATAAACATATTCACAATTATAACAAAATTATAAAGAAGTGAGTCTAGAGAGGTGTTTGAATACAATGGATGGGGAAAAGATTTTATGCCATCCCCTGCATCCACTATCACTTAATAACTATCCCTATTCATAATTATATTTCACTTATATTAAGTGATTTGGTAATCTTAAGTATCGGAAATTAACCATTGTTAAATCATTTTACCGCATATTTAAGAAAATGATGGTTCAAATATTAATAATAATATATTGATGCATGACTGGATTGGAGATGTCTAGATAATAATAACCCACAAAAACATTGAGACATACGCAAATTTTATTTAAAACAAATAACAAATTTTATTGACATTTTACAATTCAATACAGAATATACACATTCACTAGATGACTCGCATGGCTTTTCCCTGTTTTACAACCGTATTATGATATAGATAAAAAAATCTAAACACATAACTATCCTTAAATCAATGGATAATATCAATAGGTTTAAAATATCAATATTCATTTCCTAATTATCAGGGAATCAGGATTACCATGGAGTAATATTAATACCAAATAGAAAAAAGTAATATTTACCTTCACATATATTATATTTACACACTCATTTTTATCCTAGATGCAGAGAATACCAAATTTCTTCCCGTGTTTAATGCCTTTAAATTACTGATTTGTTTTGAGAGCTAATTCTTCCCATAATAAAATTTAATAATTTTATTTAACTATTTTAAATTAACATTCCTTCGCAAATTTACCAATTGTATTTCATCATTTTGATCTAACATTCTTTTGCCCTAATCTTTACAACAGAGATATTTTATGTATGATGGGACTAAGTTAATGCAAACAAATCGGTATCTAGATCAATCATCATCATATGTGCATATACTCTATACTCATGTTCTTATAACCATAATAATAATATTAATAATATTACCTTTCCAGCGAAGTTCTCAGCTGGCTGTGAAAATATTCTTAGATAATTTTATATATGCATTGCTTACACTTACAACATTCATAGGTTTTATTTAACCCTTAAATTTAATATTTATTAACTTTATTACTCTTGGCTCTAATTGATAAATTAAATTAGATCAACAAAACAATATTCAAGTACACCAGTCACACGTACATTATCTGCAGTCATCCTGACATCAAATTGAGTTTGTGACCTTGTATATGACACTTATAAATAATGCTTATAATAGTTAATTTTCATACACTTGTAAGGAATATCAAACATTAACATTTTGCAAGCAGCAATCCGAAAAAGAGAAAACATTTTCACTAAGGTTGAGATATGCTAGGATTTTTATTGCTAGTCATACAAAGAGACTTAGGTGTACCTATTACATCTGGCCATCAATAAAGAAATTTTCTTACAGTGTAGACAATAATCATGTGGAAAAACTTTTCCACTGTGTTTAAATACTTTATAAATATAGCATAAATATCTTAGTGAGCTATGGCTTCACTAGCTTGGTGGAGACCATTTGTCCATACACATTATATACAGGTCGAAATATCAACTTCTACAAGTAAAACGTTAATATCTACAGTATTCTTGCGAGTTAGTGCACCAAAATATGAGCCAACAATTTTTCCAAGCATTAATCAGCTTGTCTCTGGCCTTAAATTTATGATAATAATAATAAGAAATAATAAGAAATGCATATTAAATTTTTAAAACTATTTCCCTGCACTTTTATAAGGTAATGATGATGTTTTATCTCTACAGCCACACAATTTTATAAACATAGCAATAAGTCTATGCATTTGACAATAACCTCTGATATGATTCATTCAAAACATTTCCCTTAATAATAATATATCTCATTTTTTAAAATGTTCTAAAGGCATATACAGAATGACATGATATTCTTCACCTACCCCCAAAATGATAATGATAATAAAAGCATTTAAAATAAACACATATAAAAAATATGATATCAATATCTCTACCCCCCCCCCCCCCCAAATAACAACAATTATAATTTCAACATGAATTAATTTTAAGTGGATATATGTGATAAAACACAATAAAGAAATTATTTTTCTTGTTCTTTTTTTTTCTAAATTAATTGTTCTACATGAATAGTGAATAATAAAATTAAAAAAATATATACTTAAAGAGTTCTTTGAAAGGGTCCTTCAAGTTTCTGATTTCCATTTTTTCATTGTCCATTTCTTCCTTGATTTGTTTGTATGAGCACATGATATTATGTAGAAAAAGTTCTTGGGAAAGAGTTTGATTCCTATGCTATCAGATATACAATTTTTATGCTGCTGAAATGATTTCCATATATTGATATAATGTATATTACATCTGAGCAAAACTGGTTTAAATTTCTAGAGATATAAGTCCACTTCTTGTTCTTTGTTTTTCTTTTCTTTCTTTTTTTTTTTTCATTTAATATTCAAATTGTCACTTTATATATGAAATCAAACTTAGAGTTTATTTTCGGTGGTTTGAATTTTACCATTTACCAATTTGTTACCAATTACTGCTAGACAATCATGACTATTGATTAACTTCAGGAGATTAAATGTGTACCCACTTAAAAACTTATTTGAGAGACATTTTATTTTCTTCTTATGATATTAAATTTGGCAATGCCATTTCAAGAAACAAACGAATAATTTACAATAAACAATTTTTTTCTAAAAAACAAAATATTTCTTTTAAATTTTATTGCAAAGTTTCTCTATATAACCAAATGAGAGATAACTTGCAAACCGAGAGTTACAGATTGACTACCCTCATTTACAACACAGCAGAGCTTTTTGTAGAGTCTTTTTTTTCTTTCCTGCTTACGCCCATCATGACATTTTTATTGTCCACTGGAATCTGGTCAGTCAGTTTTCTTAATCAATTGACTCTTGTTTCTTTTTCTCTCTGGTTATTTTACCTTTTTCTCTTTTAATAAACCATGTCAAATTCACAACTGCATTCTAACAGATAATCATCAATTAATTTTACACTTAACAGATATAATCACCAAATAATTTTAAACTTAAATTTCTTTGTCATATATATCACTTAAATTACACTGATAATTTACTGGGTAATATGACCTGCATGGTAACCATACCAAATAACAAAAAACAGAAAGCTCTTTCTTCAGAACAAATAAGAGAAATCTCTCTCTCTTCCCTTTTTACTTTTTCCATAAAAATATATAGCAGCCCAGTTTCAAACCCAGAATTTTGAACTAAATTTTGGCTGTGAATAATAAACTATTAAAAATGACTTAATTTCTTTTTTTAAGGATTTCCTTACAAGTGATGACAAGGAATAATTATTAATTGTAAACTTTTAAATTAAAATCCACAATTATATTAAATACACACATACACTGTTTCACATATACAATTCTTTAATTAAACCGATTTAATATTTTAATCCTTAATTATTATCACTATTATTTTTTTTTATAATTTAATCTCATGAACTATTTATTTCTAACTTATTAGTATAAAATTATGACCATCCATTATCACTATCTAACATAGTTTTATGACTGGCATACCCCTTCTTCTTTTCACTCAACTTATTAAATGATGTATAAATCTTGCTTTTCTAAAAATATATATTGTAATACCAAATTGACCCATAAATTATTGTTAAATAAAACAATCTTTTGGTTAGAAATATTTTAATGATAACTATTCAGATTGCCTACCAAGTAAAATGTATGCAATCCCTATGAATATGGGTTCAAATCTAGCCTTGGCTTAAATTTTGTTTATTAAAGAAAAAATATATATACAAACTATGAAGAAAATTTTATATTAAACTTTATCTTGCATAGTTAACTCAAAAAATGGAGTCTTGGGCAAATCCAAGGGTTACAATATATATATATATATATATATATATATATATATATATATCCGATCTTTTCAATATATATATATATATATATATATATATATATTGAAACAGTTGAGCTTCATAGTCCTTCATACTCACCAAATTACTAACCCACATTTGAACCTTATGTGCCTGCCACTCATCTATAGATGTATATTTATGTTATATATGTGTCTGAGATTTGAATCTAAAAGATTATAACATTTAGCTCTTAATATTTCTTTACTATTTATTATTAATTATTTTATTAAAATTAAAATGTATTAGGTGCAGCTCATATATATATATATATATATATATATATATATATATATATATATATTGTGCTGGTCGGATTTGTATGTTCACATAACAAGATCAAGCATCTAGGCAAAAGTACCTCAAATCCAATCATGGGCAAGATACAGAGGTCAGAAACACTCATGAACTCTGCCCTATTTGCCTATTTCCGAGATCTATAATATTATGAGCAACAATCCAGATGACATCGATTAATTTACTTCTCATCCGCCGGCATCAATCATCAGAGACACAAAAAGACTCTAGGCTAAACTCATATGATAGATTAACTTAATAACTAGCTATATTTTGTGAGCAATGGAGGCTCGTGACCTAGCATAGTAATTATGTATTGAGCGGAGATCATCTATTCATATTTAGCATAAGTAATAACTTAATATATTAACTAAAAGAAAGCAATGTTTCGAGTTTGATATATATATTTGAGATTTATTAATAACAAAATTATGTCAGGTTATTTACCTGACAGGAGCCTCGTACATATTATATATATGTGTTTGATTTATATTTAACAATAACATTATAATTTGCGGCTATGCCAATAATATATATATATATATATATGTGTGTGTGTGTGATTTAATAAATTAGCGCTATTGGAATACATTACTAGAATCCTATTACACCCCCAGAGACAAAAAGAGCATTTTACTTAATTTAAAAAGATAATATTTTTACAAGCAGATATTATGTTTGGTTACATTCAATATGATTATTAATTTGGAGTTATAGATAATTAATGTGTGGGGTGTGTAATGAATAATTATGTAAACAATATTAAATCTATCCCATTAATACGTAAATTAAACCAATGGAAATATGTTTGTTTAAAGAAATCATTTCATTACGGCTTATGAATACTTCTGGGCAACTAATAAGACACTGAAAGTCAGTGCGTGCATGGCAGCTGATTGGGTTGGTCCATTTATGGATCCTGGAGTGTGCTTCATGAATTTTTATAACAAAGTGGACCGATTTCCTCTGCAAACATAGGCAGGGTCGGTTTGACGAATGAAAGAGTCCAAGATTCCCTGGAATGAGGTACAAGTGAATCATGGATGATGAAGAGTGGTTGGCAATGTCATTATCGGGCTGCAATTCCAGAGCGATCCTCGTATAAAGCATGCACATAAGCCCAAGGATGTCCCCAGGGTGGTTTTACAGTCTGGTTTGAGGACATAGAGAATGACGATGGGGCTCGACTGTGCGATGACGTCCATGTGAGAAAGAAGCACAAATATATTTATACGAAATGGCATTTATGCATGTAATGCTTAATGATATAGTATAAATATAATTCTAAAAAGTAAAGATTATCGAAACGTATTTATTGCCCATAAATTATGAAATATTCGGTGTAATGATATGGCTTCATTAAGCAAACATCAGTAATAATTATACTTAAATATAAAACTAAGCTCTTAAGATCCCCCTCCCCCTTACATTATGTTACTTAATATTATTTATTACTTTTTACACATTTAATAAATCTCAATTTTGGTTAATCAATGCCCTTGTGAAAATATATAAATGATTACAAAATAATTGGGTGGTGGTAATAGCTAAGGTGGGTTTTACATATATAATATAATTTAAGAATAAAAGATAGTGCATTGTTTAGGAAGGAGAATGTGAAAAACAGATGTCAAATCTGTTTTTCTACAGTAAACATGAAAAATATAATTACTTTATTTATCTAAAATCGCGAGCACCTGGGCAAGTCGAATAAGACTTGTTTTGATCAAATTATAAATTATTTACCCAGTAAATGATGGTGGGGAAATAAAAATAAATTATATGCTGGTGATTTTAGAATACTATTGGCATTTATTTTAAAATATAAATACATAAATCAAATTGAAAATTGGTTGCCGCTTGAAAGCGAAAGAAAAGAAAAACATTATATAGGAGGCTTAATATAGATTAGTTATATAGAGTTATAGAATACATATTTGAAGACATTTAATATAGATGATTTAAAATATAAATATTACAGAGAAGGCCAGATTTAGGAATTATAAGCGGTCAAAGTTCTTTTACCTTGATTATTTAGAAGACGTTTCACTAGAAATCAGTCCATCGGTATTATTTCACGAGATCTTGTGTAGCATTGTTATTTGAGTGATATCATTTCATTTTACTGGAAAATATCTAAAGTTCAGTTGTACGGGATGCAGAGCTTCGTTCATGGGAACAGCATATTAGAACGGAGGGACAAGGCGAAATTTCCTACTCACGACACATTGAGTGAGAATTAAAACTGGCATGGAATATGTATAGAAACTTAGTTATTTAATGGTCTCCTCTCCTTGTGGATTCAAATCCAGCAGAATATATACTTTTATTTTCAAGCTGTAACTTAGCAAGTACTGCTGGACCTGAGGCGGTTTAAGCACTTAAGGTTTCTCTGGAATAATTTGACCAGATACTCTTATCTAGTAAGACGTTTGAAACAATGCAAGTTTGTTATCAGTTTCTCAAATGATTGTTTTAAAATATATCTTATGATTTTAAAACAAGCTAGTGTGGACAATTTCCATGAATGGGTTTATTTTATTATTACCAATTTGTAATCTTTTTACTTTAATCTAAGGGGTCTTCCAGGTAATTGTTTTTCAAGAGACTTCTTAACAAGATTGCATCACTTCTGGCAACAAAATTATATATGAAAGAATAATAAGTTTCATATATTATACATATAATATAACTATTAATTTAGTCACAATCTCCTACACTGAAATATACATATATATTTATTATTTACACCCGTATACACATGAGAATATTATAAAATAAAATATTTTTAAATTAAAATACATCCGTGTTTACATTATTTGTTATAATATTAACCAAAAGAAATATATATATATTATTAGCTATGTATATATGTGCGTAAAGGCGTGTTTGACTACAGTTAGATGGTAGGAGATTGGATGTGGGCTGTAAAGCAGGATCTGAGCATCAGATCTGCTTCAATATATATATATATATATATATATATATATATATGATATATATATATATATATATATATATATATATAATGGGAGCAATTACTAACATTATATTAATTTTACCAATATTGTTTCATGTCTGTATAAAAAATAACTTTTTTTTTAAATTTGTTAAAAACTATATTTTTCTTTTAAAAATTCAAGAGGGGGTATGCAATTGTTAATTGACCAAAAATAACTAAAAGGGTGGAAATTTTATATTATCTAATTGTAGGAAAGGAAGTTTAATTAAAGTGGACTAAAAGAAAAAAGTCAAATCCAATTAAGATTTTATGCTTTTGCCATTAACATTTTATCATATCTATTTCTAATCTGGAAATGGATTTGAATATATTTTTGGACAAATTGTCTAACAGTTGCATTTCCAAAACTATAGGTGAAGAAAATGAAACAAAAAAGGAATACTAAAAGCATTTCTCACATATCTGAGAGCTGTATATAATAGGCTGAACTTTGACTACATGAGAGAAAACTAGTTTATAGAAAATCTGTTGCCAAAGGTTTCCATGCTAGTTTTTTTTCAAAAATGTTGGATGAGTAGAAAACTAATCACCTTCCTTTCCTTAGCTGGTCTATCTCACCTTGAATAATCATTTCACAGAAGCCCCCAAATATGATTTAGGAATGGAGGAATACCTAATAGAAGCTTGCTATTCAAATGATTTTAATCCTATTAATTTTGCCATGCTGGAGCCAAACTGTTAAAATGGGCTCCTTAATATAGCAAGGTAATTAACCATAAGAACTGCCTAAGACACATTACATCTTATTCCTTCTAAATTAATCGCAACCTCAGCTCTCTGGACTTTATTTTAAATTGTTAAATTAAATGTTTTTTTATTAATTATTAACTGTATTTGCTTTCGTACTATGAATTTTCTTTTATATGTAAAGAATGCTCTTATTTCTTTAATCTTGGTGCGGTACCTTTCTTAATTTCAAACTGTTATTTTTAAGTTGCCAATGTAAACAATCTTGCAAGCCTAATATATAAAGTTATTTTCCCTATCTATTTAGACCTCCCTGAGTCAATAAAACCCCTTCCTTTTGAATTAGATTTACATTTTTTCCTAATTAATACGCTGGCCAGATTGTTTCCCAGGTTAATCTAATTTCATGATTTTCTTCAAAATGTCCTTAAAAGATATATATATATATATTTATATATATATATTCCCATAATTGTTTTATCCTTAAAAGATATATATATATATATTTATATATATATATTCCCAAACAATTATCACTATCAAATTTTTATGGCATGCTTTTAATTCTAAAAAGGTGATTTTTTATTATTATTATTTTTGATATCATTTGTATTATAAAGCTATACATTTAATATTTCAAATACTTGATTATTCTCAAGTTACAAAATTCATGAGGTTGGGATTTCAGTCTGTTAAATAATAAGGAAAGAAGGGGAGTAACTGTTAAAACCTTTGTATATGAATTAAATCTTTCCCATATATATTACATACAATAGTGTTAATTGTCTAAATTATAGATGTTGAGTGAGGTTCATGTATTTTAAACTAATTATTTTCATTTCATTTTATTAAGGACAGTATTATGTTGCATTGCTGATATAAGGTTTTGTTTATTAAATATTACATGCTTCTAACTTCGAGAGTTACTATAAAAGCGGACCCATAAATTTTCTTCACGCTTTATCCTGCAGGTAGTTGACCTTCTGGAGATCATTTTCATATAACAGACATCTCATGTTGGTTGCCCAGAGAACCCTGGGTACCATTCCAAGCCTAATTACACTTCTCTATGCAGTACCCTAGAAAAGAGACTCATAGCCATTTTGTTTTCTTCGTTTGGAAGCATGACATTACTTTGGATTCTTCTGCTTTTATATCAGCCCCACTGCCTTTCCATTAGTATTAATTTATTTATTTAATAACATCATTTCAATGCTGTAATCATAAACTTGCACTTTCCTTATATATATGTCTTTCCAATAATCATGACTAGTTTAATTAATAATGTTGTTTTTTTTTTTTCTTATTTTTTGTAAAATCCCACTATCATAATTTATTTTATTCCTTTAAGAGTATACATATTTCTAGAAAACAAAGCATTCTTTCTTTTTTAAAGTTTGAATTTAAAGAAAAGTTAACATAATTATGTTCGCTAATAAAAGATACTTGATTTAAATGTATCTTATTTTACTAACCATCACAAATATTGTACTCCATGATTAAACCATTTTTAAAAGATATATTTTGATTTTCAGGACCAAAACTGTGTGAAAATAGATTGTATAATATGTATAACGATTCATAGAATGCCTCATATATTTGTACACTCATCATCACCTTTCAGAGCCACCACTAAAGCATTAATTTAAAAATGTGTAAGTTTGATTTGCGATAAAATGATTGGCACTTTAATATAACCCACCAAATATATTTATTGACGTATAATATGTAATTTATTCATAAGAGCATTCACATAAATATCTATGTAATTACTGTTCATTAAATGTTTTATTAAATATTTTATTATTATTCAAGCCACTTATGTAGATCGAATTATCTTCTCTCCACTTCCATACATTCCAACATATATGTGCGTTCTCATTAAATATGTCTCATTGTATCTTTAACTCTTCTAGTAGGCTGGACTTAAGAATTAATTCTTGTGTGCCATCACTATTATGTTATTCATTAGGTGTTCAAACTGGGTGTTGTGAAATGGGTTTGAATCTAGGCTGGTCCCCAATCTAAATCTCTGGCTTGACTGGGTTTGAAGTACCTTTCATGGAGTTCCAATTCATGTTAGATGGATCATTATATTTTGACCGGTACAATATATATATATAAAATTTAAAAAAACAACAATAATAAAGTTTCTGTTCCATTTTATTTTTGTGTGTATGTGTGAGAGAGACTATAAATAATCCTATTATAATTGAATGTGTTAATGACTTTAATTAGAGGTTGTATTTACTAAGTGGAAACTGGCATAGATAAATTATAAATATATATTGACTGATGCTAGGTTGCAATTCTTGAATTAAATTTACTTTATTTGCCTTAGTAACCTAAATGAGTTAACAATTGTTTTATAAATATATATTTAATTGTTAATCTAAATGTATGTTGATTGGTCTCATGCATAAATCATTCTAATAAACAAATTTATTTTTATTACACAATTTACTTTTATTACTAAAATAGTTAACTGTATATCTCATACAACACCTTATCAACAACCAATTAATCACTTATTGAATTTTTTTTTTCTTTTGTTGAAAAAAGACAAATATTTGTGAATTAATTGGTGCCTTACAAAGTCTACAAATTCATTATAGATGTAAACATAAATCATTATAAAGTCATTTGTACATCAATTTACTTATTTATTACTTATATTTGGGTGACATAAGCACATCATTTAGTTCATTATATTTTGATTTGCCAAAATATGCAGTGTATAATTGTGGGAACCTATTTTATTCAAAATTTTATCTATTGCTTTACTGAGCATTCCAGAACTATGCAATATTTGCAGCCCATGCCTGTCCTGCTCAGTTATAATATTTTTTCATTACATTTTAGACTACCCCAAAACATTTGTAGGGCAATTATTGAACAATCAGCTTTATTTATTATTAATGTGGTAAATTATAGACAAATTATTGTTACACAGCTTATACTTACTAGTATATATTTATTATCACTGGTGATCAATAGTATGAACCATTACAATATATATATATATATATATATCTGTCTGTTTCAATATATATATATATATATATATATATATTTATATATATATATATATATATATATATATATAAAGAGAGAGACAACTTGCAAAAATAAACTCTTAACAAGCTTTGTAGAATACTCTCAACATCAGATGGGTTTCTGCTACTGGTATCCTCAGTGAGGTGCTAGGATATATATTCATTAGATTAAAAATACCAAAACAAGACCAGCACTGTAACTCATTTATAGTAAAAACTCTGAAATTTTTAGACATCGATATATCTTCCAATCCAGCTAAGTAACTTAAATAGGCAGTTTGATTTGCAATATCTATATATAACATTTGTAAACACAAGCTTATTAAATTAGATCATGTGACATCTGACTTAATAATATATATATATATATATATATATATATATATATATATATATATATATATATATATATATATATATATATATATATATATTGTACCAACATTCTGTTGGCACATAATAATTTTGTCTAAAATTATTAAAATAAAATTATTCCTTAAAAGAAAATAGTATCTAAAAGTTTAAGAGTTTTTTTATTGCAGTTTGTTTTAGGAAAATGGAAGATTAAAAGTCAAAGAGTTTTTTGAAATAAAAGTTACAATTAATTAATTAAGAAGGGGATTGCTTTAGAAATGTCAAACTAAAAGTTTTATAAAATAAGTAAAGAGTTTTTTTATTATTATTTGAAATATAACTTAAAGTTTAAAAATATTAATCTCTTTTTATTTGAGTTAAAGAAACAAAAGTAATCTTTAAACTAGTGTTGTGTTTAGATTAAAATTATATATGTGTGTAAATGAGGAATTAATGTGAGCTTGTTAATATATCATAAATACAAGCGTCAGCAGGTTTTAACGTGATTAAAACTTGGTTTTGTTTTTCATAAATCTACCTTTAAAGGTTTCCACAATGATATAGATTGCAGAGGCTTTGACTATGTGGAGAAGCTGAACTGAGATCAGACCCATATAGCTATCTAGCTTGTTTGGCTGAATTTGAAGACTTTATCGGTCTGAAAAATTTCATGCTTGCAAACTGGTAGAAACTCTGTGCATAAACACTTGGAGTCAGTTTTTAGATCTAGTTTCTTGGCTCTGTCTTTCACTGATGATAGCAAAATAGCTTGAAATCAGCTGATCTGAAAGTGGGCTAAAATGAAAGAGATAGTTAAATCTGACTCTTTGATCGTTTATGTAAACAAATGCTTGATCGTGTTTTTGTTAAAAACGCCATCTGTTGATCATAAATACAAGCATCAGCAGGTTTTAACGTGATTAAAACTTGTTTTTGTTTTTCATATATATATATATGTCATTGTAAATCTAATAAATGTATGCATATTAAATATTAAAAAAAAGAAATAAATGTAAGTTAAAAAATTATCATTAAAAACACATAATATATGTGTGATGGCTGCTAATTAATATCTCCAACAACAGGATTAAAAGCTTATCTTAAAAGAATGCAATAAAGGAATTTTGACAACAGATATTGCCAGTGGACATCAAAATGACAACAGGCCTTAAGTATAAATAGTCCAGTTTCTCATTGGACAATCAGTTGATATTACAATTTAGATTGTGCAGTTGAGATTACAATTTAGATTGTGTAGTTGGGATTAAAATTTAGAGTGAGCAGTTTAGAAAACAATTTATATTGTGCAGTTGAGAATAAATCAATCAATAATGCAGTGTTAAAACCCACAGAAACATATGACTGTCTCCAACCTGCATTCCAGTGAAACAGCAATCTGTCCAGAATAGAAAAATGCCTGCATAACAACTTGAAGAATCACTGTCAATGTTTAACTGTCTCCAAGAATAATACCAATGAATAAGCATTAAACCTCCTCAAGAAACTTCAATTCTATCCAGTTAGAAATATTTCATTAGAAGCAGCAAACAGCAAGAAGTATCCATGTTCTAAAATCCTAGGTAATAACATTTTCTTATACTCAATTCTAAAGTAGCCATCACATTAGTTAAAGCCTCTGAGTGTCAAAGAATATAAACTCTATGGCATACATAGATGAACTATTAATGTGTGCATTTAAAATGTTGTGTGTGTTCATGTGTTAGTATATATTGATTTCATTCTATTTTAAATTTCAAGTATTATTTATGCTTTGTTATATGATATTATAGTGTGTGAACTAAAAATGTACATAATTACGATACCAGTGTTATGTTAGTTAAATAAGATTTATAAAAATATTTAGAATGAGTATAATAAATGTTATTTAAAATAAATTCTCTTTTAAACTTAAAGCTTTAATTTGTCAGTCAATTTTTTGCCACTAGTTAAGGAATAAGTTATTATTGAATTAAAAATAGACTGAGCTAGTTAAGGGATTTTTTGAGTGCTGGATTATGTGCCTATTATCCAAATATGTTAGTTTCTAAAACTAGTTGGGACCTGGGGTTTACTCTGAAACAAATAACGTGTTTGGATGGTAGGGGTTTGAATCTAGCAGTGAAAGTGGGCCACATCTGGAAATGTGATTGTGTTATGCATTGCATAGCTCAGTCTGATCATGAGTATTATTGATGGCCCTGCCATCAATATTATTTTCCTCTCTGCTTGAACATCCCAGTTTGTTCACGTAATATTTATAACATAAGATTATAAATTTATTACAAATAAGTTTTAAATCCAGATAAACCTAGCTGAAGAGTAAGTAGGATTGATGACGGATTGAACCCAGTACAAATTGATCCCCAACATTGTTTCATCAAATCTAAGAAACTACAGTAATTAAATACTTTGTTTCTTGTTTAAAAATATTAAAAAAAATTTTTTTGAAAAAAAAGCTAAATTATGTATTTTAAAGTGGTTTATTTTTTTTCAAAAAAATTGACTGAAATTTTTTTTCTTTAAATGAAAAGAGATTTTGCCATTTATGCTATTTAAAATAAATCATTCTGTTAAAACAGAGACAGTTAAATGTTTTGGGTGGATTTAAAGCATTAAAAACAGAGAAGAAGACAAGAGGGTGTATTTGTTTGTATGTTCCAAGTAAGAAATAATAAACAGCTCATATTTAAATAAATTGAAAAAGAGAAAGGAATATCTGAGATGCAGATGTTGATGAAAATGATAATGAATATGATGACAGAATTTAAGCAAAGTTGGCAAAAGTTTAAAGTAGAATTGAAGGAAACATTGTGTAAGAAATTCAAGAAAAGTCAACAAGAACTCAAAGCAGAATTGAAGGAAGAAAATAAAGAACTCATTGTAGATATAAGAGAAATAAGATGTGAAATTACAGAAAAGGTAGAGAAAAATCAAGAGATCATAGAGTTAGATTTAATTAAAGAAACTCAGGAAGTTAAAAAGGAAGTCAAGTTAGAAAGAGATGTAAGTGAAGGGAAGAACAATTTACAAAAGGTAGATCAAGAGATAATAGAATCAGATAGTGTTGTAACAGATAAAATAGAAACATATGAAGATCAAAAGGTAGAAGATAGCGTAGAAAAATTTTCAAAAAAATTTAAAAAGATTAAGTTAAAGTTTGTCATAAGACTAGGGTTAATATGAAGAAAAAGAAAAAATATTCATGGTTAGGAAAAATATGGAGGTCTGTGAAGTTTAAAGGTTTTCTAATCTATAAAGCAGAAAATAGAACAGAACGGGAAAGAGGTAAAGCAACAAATTTTAATTGAGGGATAGACATGAGGATATGGAGTATAATTTATGTTAGTGAATTACTAGAAAGAAAGAAGGAACTTCCTGACATAATTTAATTGTTAGTAAACGGATGGAATGTTAAAGTAATGGAAATAAACAAAGGACCAGAAACATATCATGAATTCAAAAAGAAAACTTTTGACATCAGGGATAAACCTAAATCAGAAAATCTGTTATTTAAAGCTGAAATAATAGATTGTTTCATAAAATAATAATGGCGGCTTCGTAAAATAAAAGATTTTTTTTCTGTCATGCACATGGTAATTAAGAAAAATTTTCGTAAATAAATGGGTCATATAAATGATTTAAAAGTAAAGTTAGTAGGATTAAATAAATGAATAAGACAATGGAAGTATGCAGAATAGAAGCAAGTTAAACAAATAAGTAATATATCTGTAGAAAATAATAAATAAAACAGCATAATAAAATAAAAGTTTGTTTTGAATTCATGCAGACTAATAAAAGGAAGTTAAATAAATGGTTTAATTAAAGTAATCAAGTCAAATAAAATCAATAAAAGTATCTGTATAATAATGAATCGTAATAAAGTAAAAGTTTTTCTGAATACACGCACATTAATAAAGAAGTTAAATAGTTGGTTTAAAAAAAACAATATTGTAAGATTGGGTTAATACAAATAAATATGTAAAATAATGTTGTAAGGTTCATAAATAAAAAATATAAGCTCATTCTATGTTATATTAGGAATGAAAAGGGTTTGAAATTAAAAGGAATGAGGGTAGTATTGAAATAAGTTTTAAATAAGGATAAGTGAAACCTGCTGGATGGATAAAATTTAATACCCATAAAAGTATCATTCCTCTATTAAAATGAGTGCTGGGAACAACCAGAGTAAGTCGCAAGCCACTTCTTCAGGGGAGAATCCCCATATCTCATACCTCATTTTCAAAGCGTAAGATGAAATGGATAGTTGATGAATCCTGCCCTTCGTAGTGACTTTTTCTTTGTCAACAGAACCAGCACACAAAGCTTCATTTTTTATACATGTAAGTCAGTATAAGCCAGCGAATCTGCATCTACCTCATTTCCAAAAGATCCCTGTACCACAAAAGATACTATCCTCATGGTCATTATCTAGGACTAAGATCATTGTAAGCAATGTTACCAGCATTGAAAGAAGTAAAGTGTAATTGAAGATTGCCCTTAGCATGTAAAGTGTCAGATATTAGAGAGTGAACATAGAAAAATAATAAATAATTTAAAGATTTAATAAAGAATTAAAGTTCTCAGAGATAAAATGGCCATAAATGATACATTTTACTCTCAAACGAAGGGCGGGGTAATGTACCAACATTGTGTTGGCACATAATTCTGTCTAAAATTATTAAATAAAATTATTCATTAAAAGAAAATAGTTTGTAAAAGTTTAAGAGTTTTTTTTATTGCAGTTTGTTTTCGAAAAATGCTAGATTAAAAGGCAAAGAGTTTTTTGAAATAAAAGTTACAATTAATTAATTAAGAAGGTGGTTGCTTTAGAAATGTCAAACTAAAAGTTTTATAAAATAAGTAAAGAGTTTTTTTTATTATTATTTGAAATATAACTTAAAGTTTAAAAATATAAATCTCTTTTTATTTAAGCTAAAGAAAGAAAAGTAATCTTAAAACCATTGTTGAGTTTAGATTAAAATTATATATGTGCATAAATGATGAATGAATGTGAGCTTGTTAATAAAATATATATGTGCAATTGTAAATATAATAAATGTGTGCATATTAAATATTAAAAAAATTAAATAAATGAAAGTTAAAAAAATCATCATTAAAAACACAGTGATGGTTATTAATTAAAAATGTAAAAATAACAAATGTGCAATGGCTGCTAATTAATATCTCCAACAATAGGATTAAATGCTTATCTCAAAAGAATGCAATGAAGAAATTTTGACAATAGATATTGCTGGCAGACAGCAAAATGACAACAGGCGTTAAGTATAAGTAGTCCAGTTTTTCATCAGACAATCACTTGCAGTTGAGATTACAAATTAGATTGTGCAGTTAAGATTACAATTAACATTGTGCAGTTGAGATCACAATTTAGAGTGAGCAGTTTAGAAAACAATTTAGGTTGTGCAGTTGAGTTTAAATCAGTCAATAATGCAGTGATAAAACCCTCAGAAAAATACGACTGTCTTCTGCCTGAATTCCAGTGAAACAGCAATCTGTCCAGAATAGAAAAATGCCTGCATAACAACTTGAAGAATCACGATGAATGTTTAACTGTCTCCAAGAATAATACCAATGAATAAGCATTAAACCTCCTCTAGAAACTTCCAATTTAACCATTTAGAAATATTTTATTAGAAGCAGCAAACAGCAAGAAGTATCCATGTTCTAAAATTCTATGTAATGACATTTTCTTATACTTATTTCTAAAGTAGACATTGCATTAGTTAAAGCCTCCGAGAGTCAAAGAATATGAAATATATTGTATACATAGACGAACTGTTAATGTGTGTGTTTAAAATGTTGTGGGTGTTCATGCGGTAGTATATATTGATATCATTGTATTTTAAATTTCAAATATTATTTATGCTTTGTTATATGAAATTATAGTGTGTGAATTTAAAATGTGCATGATTACTATACCAGTGTTGTGTTAGTTAAATAAGATTTATAAAAGTATTTAGAATTAGTATAATAAATGTTAATTAAAATAAATTGTCTTTTAAACTTAAAGCTTTATTTTGTTGGTCAACATAATTAGCTACATGATAGTATCTATTCAACTTTCCAACATTATTATTATTATTATTATTATTATTATTATTATTATTATTATTATTATTATCATCATCATCATCATCATCATCAAAATCATCAAAATCAATCTCTCTAGAGAATGGCATAAAATAAATACATAAATTAACAAACATATAAAATAGAAATAGGCATGCCAGCAGATCAAAAATATAGATAAATAATGATAATAACTCATTACAGTTATTATCTTTAGAAAATTAAAAATTACTAATATTTATAGAGTAGGCAAAATTATTACAAATATTATTATTAAAATAAAGTTTCAAAATTTACTTTTAAAAACTTATTACAAATTATTAATTTTGAATACTCAATATTTATCTAGTTTTAGATTTATGAATTAATTTAATAGTTTAGATTTATATTAATTATAGCGCTCTGCAGGAAAAAAATTACCGAACTTCTAGCTGAGGCAAATCTCTTAGTATTTAGCAGGAGCATTCTCCATTGGGCTGGCTTGTTTGATGCCTTATTGGTAGGCTGTAGATCTTGAACTCCATCCCCATTATGGACCAATTCTCTGTGAAGAAAAATGGCGGCAGTTTCTCTAGCCCAAAGTTTTCCTTGTAGAAAGAGTGACAATGTGAAAGAGTGAAACTAAATTTTGGTTTTTTTATTAATTCTTCTAACCTAGACTACTTTCCCACAAATACTCACCTAGCACACCAAAAAAAATATAAAGAAGATGAACCCTAAGTGTCAGGAAAGAGAAGTCTGTTGATCACATATTGATTCAATAACGGTAAAACACTTCTCACAAGTTGGGCAAACAACCCATTTGATCAATTCATACCCATTAAATAGTGCATCAAGCAAAATATTTATGCAGAATTAAGGTTCACAATCTTTATGTACTTTGCATTATTGTGCATACGATGTAAAATTACTATAGGTAAGTTGTGAGATCCACAGGGAATGGAATTTAAAAAAATCATAGGAACAATCAAACAAGGAGACAATTCAATACCTCCTGATTATTTGGTAAACACCACCTGGATAAACTTTCATCATTATGAAATCTACAGAATTGAACTGCTAGAAAAACAACTACAAACTGTAATGGTCAAATTTGTACATTCACACAACAAAATCTAGAGTTTTAGTAAATCAGCCCAAGGCTGACCAGCATAGAGTGGTTCTGACCACATTGTCTGATATAGCCCAGTTTTTTTACCAATGCTCAAAGATTTACTGTCTTCTGGATGATACATATGAGGCCACAGTAGCATTCTCTTTCATCACATGCTGGCAGTAGAACATCGGTAAAGCACAAGAGTATGGAAAATTGCCATTCTAACTAGTATAGCTATATAGACAATGTGTGGGGTGGAACATAATTATCAAATATGGATTGTGATTCTTAACTAATACTTAACTAATCAATAATGACTTAATAATGAGCAATATTGAGACAATGAGCAAAAGTTAAGTTTAAATTAATTTAATGAAAAGCAAATAATAAAATTAATAATTGAAATAATAAATACAATGATTATCTGGATTGTCTCACTAGCAGGTAATTAAGTTATGGATACAATTTAATGTTGAAGTTTTGGGTTCACACGCAAGTGATGATTTAGGATATAATCATTTATGTCTATTGAGTTACATATATATATATATATATAGGATATAATCATTTATGTCTATTGAGTTATATATATATATATATATATGTATATATATATATATATATATAATCAAAACTACCCCAAATCCAAAATTAAACAAGTCCAAACAAAAAAATATTAAAACACAACCTAAGGTTTCACTGCTACAAGCAGACTTCTCAAGTGTAAAGAACTACAAAAACTACACAATATATATAATATTAAAAACTACTCACAAATCCATTCACTTCCCATACACCCTTAATATTAAAAGAACTCATAAAAGTAGAGTTAAAAATAGATATCTTAGTTCTGCTTTGTATGTCCATAAAAAAGATATAGGCCACACTATTGATTTTGATGAAGCTAAGGTTGTCTTCTTTAAGAGAAATGAAATCAAAAGAAGAATTAAAGAGCCTTTATTATTGAAAATTTATTATTCAGAAGCAATTAATTTATTTAAGAGTTCTTTTAATATTAAGGGTGTATGGGAAGTGAATGGATTTGTGGTAGTTTTTAATATTATATATATTGTGTAGTTTTTGTAGTTCTTTACACTTGAAAAGTGTGCTTGTAGCAGTGAAACCTTAGGTTGTGTTTTAATATTATTTTTATGCTGGTCTTGTGTAATTTTGGATTTGGGGTAGTTTTGATTATATATTGACTAGTTTAGCTTTATGCTTGTAATGTTTATATATATATATATATATATATATATATTAAAACGAAGATTTGCACGGGTTAAATATATAAAATACATATTTTGTGGGTTCATCCGTGTTAAAAACTTTTAATATTAATATACTGACGGTTTGACTTGGTCACACAAGCCATCCACAGAGTTATAAAAGATAGAAAGTCTGCTTGTAGCAGTGAAACCTTAGGTTGTGTTTAATATTTTTTTGCTGGACTTGTTTAATTTTGGATTTGGGGTAGTTTTGATTTTATATATATATATATATATATATATATATATATATATATATATATATATGTATATAACTAACTCAATAGACATAAATGATTATATCCTAAATCATCACTTGCATGTGAACCCAAAACTTCAGCATTAAATTGTATCCATAACTTAATCACCTGCTAGTGAGACAATCCAGATAATCATTGTGTGTATATATATATATATATATATATATATATATATATATATATATATATATATATATATATATATATATATATATATATATATATATATATATATATATGTTTATCACTCACAGGTGATGGAGTTTTATACATTTTATAATACAGTTTTCATGAGCCTTAATATGACTTTATAAATTTTGGTTTAATTTGCTCATGACAATCTATGTCTAGTTTATGCTAAATAACAGGTTTTAGATTTGCTTTAGAGCTAGCAGAAGTGATTAATAACATTTATAAAGATCATTTTATCAAGCATGAATAATTAATGTATTCTCTATATAACATATATGCCTATCAAATTAGATTTGAATTCAGATCAAAGCTGAAATATGTAATTATTATAGTGGGTTGAACTGATGATTGGCAGTAAGACTTATGATACCAAGGTGTATAGAGTATATATGATCTGAGTCCCTCTGTCTCATATGTGTGCTATTTCATGGGATTTATATCAAGTAACGGTTCCCTTTTTACTGTACTCATTGCTGTGGAAATAAGAGACCATTTAGTCCAGTAATCGAACAATTAATTAAATTTGTGGGAGTCTCATGCTCCATTTTTGAGGATGCAGAATGGGGTGGTGTGTACCCGACCACCATCTGAAGGAGGTAGTTGTCCGAACTAAGAGAGTAATGGGGTAGCCCTTACACATATACACATTAAAGAAATATATACAGAAACAAGTATATATGCCATAGCATTTCTTAGGACACATTCATACCACTGACTACATCATTATATAATAAAATTAGGATGCTAAACAATAGTTTTCTTCATGAAACTTCTGTATATCAGTTCATTATATAGAATGTATAATTATGCTATTCAGGAAAGCTTATGAATCTAATTTATAAAACTATATGTATAGGCATTTATAATTCTAGGGAGGACTATAGCATATTATGGATAATTATGATATAAAGTTATAGATTTATGCGGTTAATTATCACTTTGGTTAAATATTAATTCAATATCACATTTAAAGCAAATCTACATTAGAGCAACTGTATGCTTTTAATTATATCTTAAATAAGACATTTTATCCTTTTCAGAGTGGAGTTTTTTTATACATTAATACATGCAGAATTACATATATATGTGTGAGAATACCTAATTGCTTCCCACTAATGATTTAACTATAAGTAAAATTCTGTTTTGAACAAATATAGCATAAACAAATACATGATTGGAATAAAATAAAGCTTGGCATACATTTAACTAAAAGAAATATAAGTTTAAAGAAAAGATTTTACTTAAATGAAATCTGAAATTTGGCTTCATTTTAGCCTAGTTTAAAAAAAAAAATTGAAACACAATTAGTTTAAATTTGATTGATACAGCTTAATATAAATCTAAGTTATCTACAAGAACTTTTAATGAAAGCAACCATTATCATTTAAATTAAATTTGTAAAATAATTCAGAAACCTATCATTTTAAAATAAAGCATTTAGAATTATATGTAAAAAAAATTATGATAAATCTTTTAAAATCAATCGATTTAAGCATGCTAAAACAAAATAACTTTTAATAACTGAGAATAAGATAGATGCATTGAAGTAAATCAATCAGAAATAAATAAATAAATAAGTTCAGTAAGCAAGCCAATAAATAAATGAATACATCAGAAAATCAAATCAGTAACTAAATAACCAAATCAGGCCAGATTTTAGGATTGAAACAAAGAAAATAAAATTACATTTAAGTGGTGAGCTTAAAGTACATTATTAATTTGGCCATAAATTTTAGATTTAACTAGTTTATAGAAATTAACGAATTTTAGTTGAAAAGTTAACTTTAATTTGAGGGAGTTGGTTACCACTCACTTCTTTCTGCTGGTAAGTTGGCTTCATTATTGAGGGATTTTTTCTTAGGTGGTGCCAGCTCTTATTATATAGTGCCCCACATCTGGTAGATCTTCCCAAGGTCAACAAATCAAAAAAAGTTGCCTTTTACCATGACTTCATTGTCATCAGCAATTTTAAAATAATACCTTGTCAACAAATTTACTTAGTTTAATGTCTGACTGAATTACAGATGGCTGGAGAAGCTTATATATCAGCTTACCCCCCTCTCCCTGTCATAGTAGTTTTTTAGATTTGTTTTTCTAGTTTTCCCACTGTGATTGATTCTTTACAGGTAGGTTTTATCCTCAGTTTCCTTCGGACACTCGGGATAATTTATTCATACTTTTATTTTATAATCTATTTTTACTCTTAATTTGTAACTAGGTCATAATATAGTGAGATAGATTAAATTTATGAGATTATCTCTTTCAGAAAAACAAATCTATAAGATGAAAAACATTTTGTTATATATGTGTTAACATTATTCTACCCTGCATATATTTAGTCCCTCATTACACATACAAAGCATTTTTCATGTATTTACTATATATATATATATATATATATAGGTATATTTATGTGTGTTTACATATATAGATACATTTTTTCATCCTGTACACTAAGATATATACACACATCCATAACCAATACATTCAGTTTTAAATTTAGCCTGATTTTAGTACGATATTAACATGATATATGAAGATTTAGTGATAGACACATATATATAAATACTACTATAGAATATAGTAGGTGAACCACTAGGATTGACAGATCTGACTGTTTCAATACATAGATGTAAATGTATTAAAGCTGAATCATTTACATCTGAAACTGTGGTGTAACAAAATAAACAATTTATATTATACCATAGTAGCATGTAATAGCAAAATGTAAGTTTGTACCCAATAAAAAATTTCTCATAAAAAAAAATCTTGTGATTATTAGAAATATTAATGTTCACATGCAATAATGTAGTAACATACATTATCAATGTGAAAATTGGTTTGCTTATGAATTATTTTTTAAAAGGTGAACATAAAATCTATGTCATCACCTGGTGGTGAATGAGTGAGTATTGGTGTTGAGTATCTAGTTCTAGTTTAGATTAGTAGTATTTGATTCAACATTATAAAGTAGCATTAAGAAATGAGGCATCTGTATTGTATTCCCATTCCCTTTTGGCATCTTGGTTTATTTACAGGGATCATATAACCACTTTATCACCTTTTTCCATAATTTTCCATTATGATAGATAAATAAATAGATAGTCAGACATACAGATAAATAAATAGATAGATAGATAGATAGATAGATAGATAGATAGATAGATAGATAGATAGATAGATAGATAGATAGATAGATAGATAGATAGATAGATAGATAGATAGATAGATAGATAGATAGATAGATAGATAGATAGATAGATAGATAGATAGATAGATAGATGGGTATATAGGTATGTAAGTAGGTAGGTAGATAGGTAGGTAGGTAGGTAGGAGAGAAGGTAGGTAAAAAGGAAGGTAGGTAGGAAGATAGATAGATAGGTAGGTAGATAGATAGATAGATAAATAGATAGATAGATAGATAGATAGATAGATAGATAGATAGATAGATAGATAGATAGACAGACACACACACAGACGGACATATAGATAGATAGATAGATAGATAGATAGATAGATAGATAGATAGATAGATAGATAGATAGATAGATAGATAGATAGATAGATAGATAGATAGATAGATAGATAGATAGATAGATAGATAGATAGATAGATAGATAGATAGATAGATAGATAGATAGATAAACTAGCAAAATTTAATTATAATATTACAATAAGTTCTAGGATGAAGAATTATTATTTTTTATATTTTTTTAAACACTGTCAATTATTTAAAATTAATAAATTTAACTAAAATTTTCTGAAGTAGAAAGATTTGGTTCCTGCTTTTAAAAATTTATTTTTAAACTAATTTATGAAAACTTTGTACAAACGTTATATATATATATATGTTTTTGTTTCAGAAGAATAAATAAATAATTACAAACGTTATATATATATATATGTTTTTGTTTCAGAAGAATAAATAAATAATTCACTTATAATCCTTCCCATATTAACATTCCCATCTAAAAAATATGATTTCTTTATAACTATGTACATAACTTTAAAGATATGTATATTTTTACAAATGATTTCATTGTAGTAAATCAATTTTATAAATAATAATAATAATAATAATAATAATAATAATAATAATAATAATAATAATAATAATAATAATAATAATAATAATATTATTATTATTATTATTATTATTATTATTATTATTATTATTATTATTATTTTATTATTATTATCATCATTTTCTTCATCATCATAATCTTCATCATTGTCATCATTATCATCGTCTTTATCATAGTTATCATGATCATCATCATCATCATCATCATCATCATCATTATTATTATTATTATTATTATTATTATTATCATTATTCTTTAGTTATTGCTTATGTATTTTTTTTATTTTTTTTACATTACATACCCAGTTTTAACAAACTTTAAACAATCCATGAAGAAAATCTCTTTTAATTACATTTAATTGTTATTTGAAAATTATTTAAATACAATTGGTTTGAAATATACAGAACCCTAAATGATATTAAAGAGGATTTGAAACAGACCTTCAAGTCCCTCTCACCCATTGACTCCATTTTAAATAACAGATACATGATGACACACATGTGTAAAAGATATATGATCTCCACTAAACATAATTTCTGCTAAACCAGCATCCTTCCATTGATCCATATTCTCATCTCCCATACACATATATAATCAGTGCTCAGTTTATTATAACATAGTAAATATTAACCCTTTAATGAACAGAATCCCCTCTTCTCCACCTTCTAACTTTTCAGCCAATCATATTATTGAAAATCTGATGATGAAATGTTCAACATCTTTGTTGATACCAACATTGTTGTCATACCTATGCAAAGGCTTTGAATATTCTATCCCCATATTTTTAGTAAAATTTATCACTGAAAAGTTTGAGAATGGTGATGAGTGAAGCCTGTCCATTAAAGTTTGAAATTTTTCTATCTTAAATATAAATTGATTAATATATATATATATATATATATATATATATATATATATATATATATATATATATATATATATATAATCCCCACCACCAACCAAACCCCAAACCCCACCCCCACCCCCTCCCCAACCCAACCCCAAAACTATTAATAAAACAACCAAAAAAAAAAACCAACCCTCTCCCCATATTACCTTCTCCTACCAAGAACAAAAAGAAAAACAAATAGGCGAAAACATGTGTACAAAATCTCTCTCTAGCCCACCCAACCCCCATACCCCAACTTATTTTTTGGCCTTGGGCCCCCAAAGAAGGGGGGCCCTGAGAGCAAGGCACCTAGCCCTTAGGATGTAATAAAACCCCCCCCCCCCCCCCCCCCCTTCAACTCTATTTAACAAAACAACAATAAGAGAGAGAGAGAAAATTTGTCTTCTTTTGAAAACAAAAGACCCCCAAATAAGGGGGGGGGTTTTTTTTTTTTAAATTTTTAAAGAGCCGGAACCCCCCAAATGTATTTCAAATCCAGTCAAGCCCAAGATTTAGGTCAATGACCAGCCTGAATTCGAACCCCCTCTCTAAGTCCCAGATCAAACACCTAATGAATAACATAATAGTGATGGCACATTAGAATTAATCTTAATCCCGCTGACTAGCAAAGCTGAGCAACACAATGAGACATCTATTAATTATGACTATATTAAAATATACATAAGCATGACTGTAATATGTGGAAGTGGAGGGAAAGGAATTTGAACAACTCAAATAAGTTAGACAATAAAATATAATTTAGTATACTGACAAATTATTATACATTTATAAATTAAGTACATTAGTATGTGCGTGAATGAGCAAGTGGTAGATAATTACATAGTGTCATTCATGCTATTACTTCTCATATGCTCTTTATTAGCTAAATAATATATTACAAATAAACACACATCTTTGGTGGGTCCAATATTAAGATGCCAATTAACGCTTTGATTTACGGTTCAGAAACATGGTGACTAACATATATTAGGGGAGCATTCTGAGATTCATTACAGTTGTAAATACAAACTATTTTCCTGCCATTATGGTCGTGAAAATACATAAAATACATTTGAAAACATTTGATTTTATTTAAACCTATGACAAAATATTTAATGACAAATTATTTTAACAATAGTAAGACAAACGCTTTATTTTTCCCAAGGCACATAGATACTCTTAAATATAGATATATAAATTACGAAGGTAAGATTGTATATGATTGAAATAAACTTAATTAATAAAATAGAAGTAATTGGCATTTATATATATTTTAAGCAAAGCTTAATTTTAATATTAGAGCATTAAAACTGGGTCATGAAGCAAAAGAAATAATAATAATACGAAAATGTTTGCAGTGTAGACATAATAGCCTAAAAATAACTAAGAGGAAAAGGTCATGCTTCTGAAAGAAAAACGAAATGGATGGGCATAGCATGTGACAAACTAATGGGTCACCGCCAGAGGCCTTTTTATATGAAGAAATGGATGGGCATAGCATGTGCCTGACTTATGGGTCACAGCCAGTGGCCTTTTTATACAAAGAAAGAATATGCATAGTGTGTGACAGACTTAGGGGTCACCGCCAGAGGCATTTTTATATGAAGACTTGAGAAGAAATCTATGAGTTCAAACTTGTCGTAACCCCTATATTAATAAGCACATATACATAGAACACGAAGATCGGCCACATGTCAGAAACGCAGTAATGATACATGCCTCTAACAACATTGAATTAATTTTACTGCTTTAAAATAAATAAACCTTGTTTGAATACTATAATACAATGCAATTATAATATATATATATATATATATATATATATATATATATATATATATAGAGAGAGAGAGAGAGAGAGAGAGAGAGAGAGAGAGAATATTTCATTTAATAAAATATGCGTTAAGATTTGATTTAGTTAAAGAAACATTAAGATTTACCTTTCAAATTAATAAACTATACATTAAGATTTGATTTATTAACAGAAACATTAAGATTCACCCCCATCCCTTTTCTGCTATTTAAAATAAATCTAATCCCACTTTTGTTGATTTTACAATAAATGATTTATTTAAATACAAGATTTGAAATTTTAAGAGTATAAAAAATGAAGTAAGATTAGCAGTTATATAGAAAACAAATTATAAGTCACCCTTTTAGAATTTAATAAATAATTATAAAATAAATGTTTCAGAGCGCTAATTAGCTTGAGTTCTGGATTTTCCAGGTAGAAACCCACAGTTAAACAAATACATTTTATCATAAATAAAATTTTGACTCGAAAAACAATCTGGCGAGTATATTAATCAACAATGCATTGTTTTAAATGGACATTAATAACTTGCTTCATGAAGGTCCACCTAAAAAAAATGACAGAAAAGACCCTTATAAATTAAAAATCGCCAGTTTGTTTGAGATTAGCAAATTAATAAAAAAAAGCATATATATATATATATATATAATAAATAAAGTTTGATATCTGTATTCGTTTCACAATATATGTAATATACAAATCAATATATATATATATCAAAATACAGTACAATTTATATAAATTATATTCTTTTAGAAGTACTTTCGACTATACACTTTGTAGTCTTTATCAACTATATAACGTTGAATAATCAAAACGAGACAACCCTTAACAATACCCATAGTTCAATTCAGATTTCCCACAATTCTGTTATCTTAACATTTGATGACTGGCAATTCATTAACATTTGACGATTTCTTGAAATCAACATAACCTCTTTTATTTTACGTTTATTATGACAACGTTCAATTTGAATAATTTTCATATTTTTATAATCAAATTTAAATCCATATTGACAAGATTTATTATGATCAAATATAACAGATGATGAAGGTTTATTTACATCTGTTCCATATTGATTCTCTTTTTGAATTCTATTATTAATAAAATTAAAAATAAAAATATCAAAATGAAATGGATTTCAATGCCATTTATATCAGATGAGCAGGTCAAGTTTATTAGGAAAATTTATAATGGTTTGTGTCATATTGCTTTTTTCTCTACAAATAACATAAATAGATTGCTTAATAATTCTAAAATTCAAAATTCAAAGTTTAATCAAAATTCTATTATATATAGATTGATATGTGGATGCGGCGTACAATACATTGGTGAATCTAAGTGTACATTTGAGAAGAGAATAAAAGAACATATGCTTTTATATAATAGAATTCAAAAAGAGAATCAATATGGAACAGATGTAAATAAACCTTCATCATCTGTTATATTTGATCATAATAAATCTTGTCAATATGGATTTAAATTTGATTATAAAAATATGAAAATTATTCAAATTGAACGTTGTCATAATAAACGTAAAATAAAAGAGGCTATGTTGATTTCAAGAAATCTTCAAATATTAATGAATCGCCAGTCATCAAATGTTAAGATAACAGAATTGTGGGAAATCTGAATTGAACTATGGGTATTGTTAAGGGTTGTCTCGTTTTGATTATTCAATGTTATATAGTTGATAAAGACTACAAAGTGTATAGTCGAAAGTACTTCTAAAAGAATATAATTTATATAAATTGTACTGTATTTTGATATATATATTGATTTGTATATTATATATATATATATATATATATATATATATATATATATATATATATAAATGATTATATATATATATATATATATATATATATATATATATGTATATAATCAAGTATCAAATATCTATAAATAAATGACTGCACCAAAGTTAAGGAAGGTTAAAAGCATATGAGATAGGATTAGATATAAAGAAATTATTTGAGAGCAAAATTACATTCACAGATATATAAATATATATAAAAAAGGCAAAGTTAAAGAATACATGAGAAGAGATCTTGATAGATTATTTAAACTAAATTGACTATTAGATGGCGGCTTGGAAACTTACCTTGCAATTTTAAGAATCCATTTTAAATTATGGCATGTGCACGGCGATTGAAATGCAAGTACTTCGGTGGCAGGAAACTTCTTTTAGCATTCTAAAGTTCTTTTCAGACCTTTCTTCATTTCAGGGCAATAGGATATTATGGTAGCGGCAGAGGTCGCTGAAAAGTGGTAGATTTACTGCTACATCATTTTAAGTTTCACTGCGATGTTAACAATCTTTTTCACTTGAGTAGCTAATCTCTGTCCTCCAAAATTTAGTCATTTTATACTTTTCTTTTATCAGTTGTTTTTGAAGATGCAATTGTAAGATAACATCCAAAATAAATTCAAATCTATTTCCAGATTAGAAATAGATTTGACAACATGTTTTTTTAACAAAAGAAAATCTTTAATCTACTTAATCCCATTTATTTTAAGTAAAAATTTAATTAAAAAGTACCTCCCTTTAATTATTTTGGACAATTAACAACAGTCACGTCTTCCATATTGGATTTTATAAAAAATATATAGTTTAATAGAAAAACAAGCAATTTAAAAAGAAAAAGCTAAAAATGACATATAATAAATATTTAAAAACATCAATATTTTGTTAGTAAGTTTTGCTCCTATGTATATATTTGACAAAAGGAGCAGGATGGGATATAGGGGTTTGAACACGGGTTAGTATGTAGAAACATGATACACAATCTTAAGCTAAGATTGACTGCTTCATTATATATATATATATGTATATATATATATATATATTGTAATGGAACATACACCATTACATTATTTATTTTAAAAATTAGACTATGAAAAGTTCGCATATAAAAACTTCTTCTTTTTTAAGAATTAAAAATTGAAAATTAAAAATCATCTAAACTCTAATATATAAAATCGCTCAGAAGAAAAATTATTAAAATAAAACTATATTAAAAAGAGAAAAAGTATTTTAAAAGCAAAAACTTAAAAGATTTAGAGATAAAAATATATCTTTAAGTTTTTGTAAAATAATTTAATTAATTCTATTGTATAAAATGGAAATGATTATTTTAATTAGTAAAAGTAAATTAGCCCTTGGGCATTTCAAAATGTATAAGAAAAGGTCAGATAGGAGAAAAAAACAATAGAAACTAATAGACAATAAAAGAAATCCCTCAGGAAATGGACCAGAACAAAAAAATGTCATCGTCATGATGTAATGTCCTCTGGATCCAAAAGTTTGCAATAAAAGGAAAAGTTTGGAAATAATAAAAAGGAATTAAGAGAAGACAGAGATGTGTTAAGTCAGAGAATTGGAGGTGAAGGGATTGAAAGATGCACTTTCAATTCCTTCAATTGTTATAAAAAAATGAAACATCGTTTTCCCCATATTGCGGACTATAGGACATCTGGGCCTCAATTCTGAAATATTATAATATAGCGGGATGAACCAGAGTTTTGTAGTATAATGTCAGATACAATGGTCTATATATATATATATATATATATATATATATATATATATATATAGTTGTGTATCTCCAATGTGTAGATAATCAGAGGATTCAGTACCAAGTACTTGGTTCACGAGAACCATACAACTTGCCACAAATAAATTGAACATTTAGTTTGGGTAATTGAAGCATCTTATAAAACAATCTGGAACCTCATGTTCCAGTTCTAAAGAAGAGCTGCCCAAACTGAGAAAATTATGGGGAGTGGTCATTAAAACTAAAAGACCATTCATATAAAAACATAAAGCAAGGCTTATATGGGAATGCATGCTTCCTAAAGACACATTTGCCATGCTAAACATAATATTAATTAATAACTTAAAAGTACACAGATTTCTATAGCTTTTTTCCACAAAACTACTATATGCCAGTTCATAATTAGCATTCTTAAAACATACTAAAAGGATCACTTAAAAGTAATCTAATTTTATTAGTAAATCTGCACAGTTTATAAGAACAGTTTAAAAAGAGGTCAAGCATATCTGGGGCTTAAACAATATGCATGCTTCATAACTCATTCTTGCATTTATTAACTAATTTATTGACTTGCAAACTTAATGATAATAACAATAATAATTGTAAGCTAAACATAATAGCTGAATGAAAATATTTAGGTTTCTTAGAGCTAGAGTGAAGATTTGAGTATATGTGCTAAAGAGCAAAATTACTTAGTTCGGAGAGAACATTTAATAATTTTTTGCCTTCAAACTTTATTCATAATATCAATCTCTGTTCTGAACTGTGCATAGTATAAATTATAAAAAAAACATATTAAACAAATTAAAGGCATGATTGCAGATTATGAGATAGAATAATAGCTAAATAATTTATTATTAACAAGCATTTAGAATTTATATTTTAAATTAATAAATAGACAAGTTTACTGGTATTAAATGTTAGCATAATTTTAAATCATAAGTTATAGATTAAATCAGTTTTTAAAAGTTAAATTATAAATTTACAGATTGAATTTAACTTTTAGATTATGAAAACAATATTACAATTTAAAAGTTTGTGCATGATTAATATAAGCTAGTTTAAGTTTTAGAGATTCATTTTAAATTTCATAAAGAGTTATTTTTAAAGAGCTCTGCAAGGAAAATTTGTTACCATGTTTTTACTGTTCATTATTTTTGACTGAGCTGATCCATTTCTGATGTTTTCTGCAAGGCTGTGGGGCTTGAACTCAATCTCCATTCTGAACCTTTTTTTTCAGCAAAGGTAGATAGGCAGTGGTTGTTTTACTCAAAAGTTTTCATAGTAAAATTTTAACAAGTGAATTCCCCTTAGCAAAACATAAAGTTATTTATACTAGAAAAATCTGTAATTGAGCAATCTGTTTACCAGAGTTTACAAAGTTTCACCAGTAATTAAAATTGCATAAAAAATGAAACCTTTGGTCATTTCTTTGGCTAAACAATAACGATCAACAGATCACTTCTTGTTCTTAGATTTTATTTAAAAGACATTAAAATTTTGACTACAAGTTTGGTTATTTATTTGCAGATGATTTTCTAAAAATTACATTTTTTATAACAACAGATATTTTTTTAAAAAAAGAGTTTATGTTCATAAACATTTTATATATGTGTGTGTGTGTGTGTGACTACCACGGAAATTGAATTTCATGTACGACTGCCTTTAAATAAAGTGTTTTTAACTAAGAAGTAATGCAAATTTAAATTATTTTAAAAAGTGTTTTAATGCTTTTAAATCTATTGCATTATGGCTTTTTTCACATATAGATTTAGGTAATTACACACATATTCATGCACTTAATTAAAAGTAGATCATTATATTAAATTTTAAATTTATAAATGTGTTTGCATTATACACATTCAACCATTAATATGGCTGTTGGCTGTGTGCACCTATACAAATATATGCACATAAATATACATTATTTTACATAAAATAAATTATTAGATGCTTATATATGTGGACTGGGATGGGTTTGAACTAAGGAAAAATATACTACTATGGAACATAGTAGGTGAAATAGGATGATGGATAAAGAATATCATTTCAATATTAAATCTTGTTAAAGATGATTTGAACAATAATATTATATAATAAATAATAATTTGTCATTCTATTAATGTTGTAACGTTTATTTATATACATTACAAATATATTGGCATTTGGTAGAAGCTAAAAAATAAAAGTAAATTTAGATTTTTTTTGACTAATTTTTTTTTTAAAAAAATAACATACAATGAAAGTTAAATTATTCTTTCGTTTTTTTTTTATGTAATTAGAAATAAAAGTTAGAATTGGAGAGAACAAAAGACACAAATTACCAATCGAGATAAGAGAAAGTAAAAATATTTCAACTAATTAAAGACGGCAGAATTATGCTGAAAAAAATAGAGACTTTGTAACATAAATTTTATAAAGAATATATAAGATTATCAACAGATATTTTGACAAACAAAAGATATGCACAGAAGTCGGAAAACTGGGCCTCTAGAGAGTATAAAAGGCAGAGATCAGTTTGAAGGACATCTTGTTCGTTGGTTTCTCTAGTTGGTCTTGGATAGCAATAATATATCCAAGATCGCTCTACGCTGAAGTAATTCGGCTTGTCAGAGTGAACCGGAGCTTCTGAAGACATCATGCCTGAAGATGTATACCAGAAAAGCTTTCGTGACCGACTAGGAGAATGGACCACAGGATCAAATAATAACCAAAAGGCCGAGCTCATTCTACCCAAAAAACTAGGCATAGTTATCTACTACTGAATGCACAAAACTTACCGGTAAGTTATACTTCATTACTCCTGATTGTGACCAAATTAAACGTTTTCAAACAATTTCTAAAAGTATGTTTAAACAATCCCGATAGAGACATTAATTTTCTTGTACAAGAGACATCCATTTTTTTTAAGGAAATTTCTAGAAGAAATTTAGATATGAACAGTAATTGTAAAATTGTTTTTTTTATTAATTGATTCACGTCTGAAATGTGTTCTCTCTAATTTACTCGATAAGTAATTTATTTCATTTTTTTTTTTTTATCTATTAGAATAAAAATATTTCTAATACCAATTTTCATTTGTGCATTATTAATAATAGTTATTATTTTTTATTAATAAATCTATTAGTAGTTTAATAAGATTTAAAAATGTAATTTACCTTTGCCAATATGTTTGAATAAGCCCAGGAATAATAATCTTAAAAAATTAATTCTCGTTATGGTATGATGTAATACCGATTAGTTTAAAAGTATTTTTTTTTATTTGTGAGATGTTATATGACGATTTCAGCGAATTCTTAGGAATTCTGGTGCCCAGATTAAATAAATTAAAAGCTGATTTCGTCAATAGCACAATTCTCAACAATTTATAGGCCGAGTTGATCAGGAAATATAGCTATGTTTTTAGAATAGAAATATAACTTTCTTTTTTTTTGACATAGCTTGATCAACTCACGCGCAGTTTATATTAGCATGTAAGAGGCCTAGCAAAACGGAAAACATTACAATGGCGACCCAACTCGGGCTTCGATTTAACAACTACAACCTGAGATGAGTTGTAATGATAAAGAACATTACAATGATGACTCAAAGAAACTCACAGCCGGAAAATAAATTATGATTTTTTTTGAAAAAAGAAAAAAATTATAAAAAAAAAAAACTAACTAATTAAACACTGATTATTAAAATATGAAAGAAGATATTTTTTTAATATGACTTCCAGAAAGAAAAAATATATATGTATATTTTTTTTATATATGTCTAAAAACACGATCGTGGCTGATATAGACATAAGTCACAAGTATTTGACCGGGTAGGCGGTTACTGAAGAGGGGAATAACATAGCCCTGAGTCCTTATCCGCAGTATATGATCATAAGACCATCTTTAAATGCTCATCAGACTATTTCTAGCAGATATCCCAATAAAGGGGAAGGCGGATCAAGTTGGACCAAGTTGCCACGAGCCTGTAAGACTCAGAACAATGAGCAATGCTCGTTTGTGCTTATAACTTGGGCTTCTTATCGTTAATATTACACTAAAGCGGATAGGATACAGATGAATGTTGAAATATTTTCCATTCCTGCCGTGTTAGACCTAAAAGTGGGCGTTAAAGCCGAACGTCGCTTGTGAATGAGTCTACACAATATATCAGCACGCTACTACAGGAAAAAAAAAATACGAATATGAATTTAAAAAACTTAAGAATAAAATTAGTGTAAACCCCTATTTTATTCTCATCTCCTGGCACTGGTGGTATTGTAACATTTATTTATATACGTTACAAATATATTGGCATTTGGTAGAAGCTAAAAAATAAAAGTAAATTTAGATTTTTTTTGACTAATTTTTTTTAAAAAAAATAACGTACAATGAAAGTTAAATTATTCTTTCGGTTTTTTTTTATGTAATTAGAAATAAAAGTTAGAATTGGGGAGAACAAAAGACACAAATTACCAATTGAGATAAGAGAAAGTAAAAATATTTCAACTAATTAAAGATGGCAGAATTATGCTGAAAAAAATAGAGACTTTGTAACATAAATTTTATAAAGAATATATAAGATTATCAACGGATATTTTGACAAACAAAAGATATGCGCAGAAGTCGGAAAACTGGGCCTCTAGAGAGTATAAAAGGCAGAGATCAGTTTGAAGGACATCTTGTTCATTGGTTTCTCTAGTTGGTCTTGGATAGCAATAATATATCCAAGATCACTCTATGCTGAAGTAATTCGGCTTGTCGGAGTGAACCGGAGCTTCTGAAGACATCATGCCTGAAGATGTATACCAGAAAAGCTTTCGTGACCGACTAGGAGAATGGACCACAGGATCAAATAATAACCAAAAGGCCGAGCTCATTCTACCCAAAAAATTAGGCATAGTTATCTACTACTGAATGCACAAAACTTACCGGTAAGTTATACTTCATTACTCCTGATTGTGACCAAATTAAACGTTTTCAAACAATTTCTAAAAGTATGTTTAAACAATCCCGATAGAGACATTAATTTTTTTGTACAAGAGACATCCATTTTTTTAAGGAAATTTCTAGAAGAAATTTAGATATGAACAGTAATTGTAAAATTGTTTTTTTTATTAATTGATTCACGTCTGAAATGTGTTCTCTCTAATTTACTCGATAAGTAATTTATTTCATATATTTTTTTTTATCTATTAGAATAAAAATATTTCTAATACCAATTTTCATTTGTGTGTTATTAATAATAGTTATTATTTTTTATTATTAAATCTATTAGTAGTTTAATAAGATTTAAAAATGTAATTTACCTTTGCCAATATGTTTGAATAAGCCCAGGAATAATAATCTTAAAAAATTAATTCTCGTTACGGTATGATGTAATACCGATTAGTTTAAAAGTATTTTTTTTTATTTGTGAAATGTTATATGACGATTTCAGCGAATTCTTAGGAATTCTGGTGCCCAGATTAAATAAATTAAAAGCTGATTTCGTCAATAGCACAATTCTCAACAATTAATAGGCCGAGTTGATCAGGAAATATAGCTATGTTTTTAGAATAGAAATATAACTTTCTTCTTTTTGACATAGCTTGATCAACTCACGCGCAGTTTATATTAGCATGTAAGAGGCCTAGCAAAATGGAAAACGTTACAATGTTAAGTAATATTTTCAATTTAATTCATTGTCGCTGACTATATATAAGTAAATGTTCTCTAGCAATGCAATTTCTTGAAATTTTTAAAGACAAAATAGGATACCTTTTTACTTTTTCTCCCCTTTTTTATATCTGGATAAATATCTATTACACCTTTCAATGTGTTTATGCTATGTGGCAATTTAATTATATGTAAACAGTTGTAATGACTTTATTACAAAGCATTACTTAGAGATATTTAGCAATGCAAATTCATATTTATTACATAATATTATATTTAATTTATTATTGGGAAAAATAAAAATAATTAAAATTTTAAACTTGTCTGAATATACTTCAATCAGATTTCAAATATATGGAAATGCATTTCCATTTGATTGAAATTTCATCTTCAATCTTTCAGAAATAAGAATGAGGAAAAAGTATAGAGGTATTTCATTTTACCTTTAAAATGTATTTTCATGTGCTGATGCTACAGGACATTTTACGTAAATATAGACTGTTGCAGTTAGTTAATCTCAATACATTATATAAAAATATTTAGGACTATATATATATATATATTAAAAACATTCTTAATTTAACATTTTTTCTATTGGTGTAACTTTAATGTTTTTGTTTTTTTCAAATCAGTGATTGTAGCGCATCTACAACCGTCCCTTTTATCACCCTGTGGATGAACCCACAAAATATGTCTTTTATATATGCAACCCATATATATATATATATATATATATATATATATATATATATATATATGTGTGTGTGTGTGTATGTATGTAGAATTTAATAATGATGTAATTCTCAGTACATCTATTGCATTTTGTTAAGTATGATTAACAAACTCACTTTACAAGATTATTCAACTCTTCTAGAAGTCAAGAAAGAAAGTTCATGTAGCTCCTATATGATTATTAATAAACATAAAAAGTATCAACAATGACAAATGCAAGGGTCATGATAAAGACAAAAGTCATTTTATATCTAATGATGATAATTTAAATTAATTATCCTTTATAAATCATTGTCTACTCTTTTCTCCTATAGATAACAAAATAGTTGAGTACTCTTGATTTATCACATATTTTGAAAACTCTAGACTCAAGTAATTCCTTATTTTTTCGAAGTTCATTGTGAAATCTCAATGATTATTTCTATCATATTTTTTTATAAAAATATTGGAAAAATATTTGAATAAGAACGTTTCTGATTAAAATTAAGATATATAGGAAAAAATAAAAGCTAAGAGAATTTAAGTTTTGTTTTTTTTCTGATACAAATACCAACCTAGTATTAAAATATTAGAAAGGAGTTTTCCTATTAAAAATAAAGTGAAAATCATTTATTTTTATTTTTTTTTAATTAAAAACTGCAAATGCATATATATAGATTTGGTTGTAATAAAAGATTCTTTAAAACGTTAAATATGATGTAATCATAATTTCTATAATCAGACACTATTAGTTTTGATATTTTATAGCAAATGAGATACGTTACCATTTCTATTACTACTGACTCCAAATTGTTTTTTTTTTTTTGTAATTAATGAAAAGACTGAAAAATATTCATATTAATAATTAATGGACAAAATAATTACGTAACTAATTGCTTTAGAACTTTGAATTACATTTGTGTATTTACAATTCGTAATTTTTTCGTTTTTCGCTTAAATATTTATAACTACACAAGATTACAGTCGTAGCTTTCAATTTTATAATATATATTTTTTAATTTTCAAAGTATATTTTTAAAAAGTGAATGTAATAAATAGTTAAAATTTTAAAAACAACGTAATAAATATAGAGAGACAGACAGACAGACAGTCAGACAGATAGACAGATAGATAGAAAGATAGATAGATAGATAGATAGATAGATAGATAGATAGATAGATAGATAGATAGATAGATAGATAGATAGATAGATAGATAGATAGATAGATAGATAGATAGATAGATAGATAGATAGATAGATAGATAGATAGTCAGGCAGGCAGACAGACAGGTAGGTAGGTTTACAGACAGACAGACAGATAGATAGATAGATAGATAGATAGATAGATAGATAGATAGATAGATAGATAGATAGATAGATAGATAGATAGATAGATAGATAGATAGATAGATAGATAGATAGATAGATAGATAGATAGATAGTAGATAGGCGGGTTGGTGGATGACTAGATTGAATAAGCAGATACAAAACTCAGTAAATAGCCTGATAGACATGCAGAATAAAACACAAAATTAGAAACAGTTTGACAGACATTTATATAGATTGATGCATGAATATAGAGATAGATAAGGAGATAGATGTAAAATTTGATAGACATATAAATAGAAAGATAGACAGAAATATGAATAGATGAATAGATAAATAGTTAATTAGATGTATAAATAATTACATAGACAGTTGAAGCAGATAGATAGATAGATAGATAGATAGATAGATAGATAGATAGATAGATAGATAGATAGATAGATAGATAGATAGATAGATAGATAGATAGATAGATAGATAGATAGATAGATAGATAGATAGATAGATAGATAGATAGATAGATAGATAGATAGATAGATAGATAGATAGATAGATAGATAGATAGATAGATAGATAGATAGATAGATAGATAGATAGATAGATAGATAGATAGATAGATAGATAGATAGATAGATAGATAGATAGATAGATAGATAGATAGATAGATAGATAGATAGATAGATAGATAGATAGATAGATAGATAGATAGATAGATAGTGGGGAATTCAAAAATATAGTTGATAGAGTGTTGGGTAGGTGCATGAATGGAAAGATATATAAATAGAAGGGATGAAATATGATTCAGTATGTTTATAAAAAGATAAAAAATAGGTAGACTACTAAATAGAGGGATAAAAAATCAGATACATAGATAGATAAGTACATTGATACAAATATATATTGATAGTTAGATGATAAATAGATACCTGAGTACATAAATGCATACATTTATATAAATATACGAACTAACTAAAGGAAAAATAAAAACAATAAAAAACACACAATTACTTTTCTATAAAAGTGCTTTAATATTTCAATCAGCAGACTGGTTTTCATCAAAAGCGCAGTAAAATGGCTATTTCCACAATTTAAACTCTAAAATATTACAATCAGTTACTTATCTAATAACAAAACTAATTCCTATAGGCGAAAATGCTTTACAAAACTTTGTATATAAAAAATAATTATAACTAATAACTAATTAGTCTTTAATGTGTCAGACATGATTGTAAACATGAACTCTATATTACAATGTATATTTTACTTTTTGTGCAAATAAAGATTATTTTTAAAAAAAAAATATTTACAAAAGTTTATATATATATAAATTGCAAAAAAAATCTTGTGCTAGTTCATCTATAAAATAATTCCCTAGGGAAAAAAAATCCTTAGGAAACTAAGTAATTCAAGAATGTGATAGTACATATATTCATATTCATACCATGAGGATGCAATATCTTAAGTTTAAAAATAAAATAAAAAATCCTTTTGTTTTCTTTCTCTCATCAAAGAAAAATTATCATCCAATATAACTGCTCTTAAATCATCAATTGAGTGCTCAGGTAAATTGAAATGTTTAGAAACTGGTCTATTTTCATTTCTATGTAAAACATCAAAACTATGGTTGGTCATTCTCATATGTAGACTGTTTGCTAAATCACCTATGCAATGACTTGAGCATCTATTAAATGTTATTAAATATAACAAGTTCACCATGAATGGTATTTCCCTGGACCATTTTCATAACCATAATGTTTGCATGTAAGACATCCCTTATCCTCACATGAAAAACACCCCTTTCCTGACACAAAATTAGTGTCAAAATCTGTCCTTACTAGTCAGGGATAGGTATTCTATGTCTCCAATATACAACTTTAGGTGGATAAGGAATAACAGATCTCAGATAATCTGTAAAATTTAATATATTAAAATGTTTCCATAATATTTGGTTAATATTAGGTAAATCATTATTGAAGGTAAGAATCAGTGGTATATTTATTCACTGACTCTTTTTTTTGTTAGACAGAAGAAGTTCCTTCTTGTCAATTCTAAAAGATTTTACCACTACCCTATCTGACAATACTTTAGGATATTTCATATTGATAAATTTATTATACAAAACCTTGTTATTTTGTTGAAGAAATCCCTCATTACTGCAAATTCTTTTAATCCTTAAAAAATTGACTGTAAGTGATATTATTTTTTAAGTGTTTACAGTGATTACTATAAAAATGTAGGTAACCATGACTATCAGTTGGCTTCATATATACATTAGTACTAAGAATACGATCACTATAAATAATATCAACATCAAGAAAATGAGCCATTGTTTTAGAAAAATTTATTGAAAAATGTGTATTCTTATTAAAATTATTTAGATAATAAAAAAAAATGTGTAAAGTTCTTCTTCATTGTATGGCCAGATCATAAAGACATTATATATATATATATATATATATATATATATATATAAATATATATATATTTACTTTTTTATTATATATATTGTACCCTCACTTCTCGATATATGATATAATTTAAAATATGACTAGCTCAATTAAATCATTATGCTCAGCTAAAATATGTACAACTATCTTTAATATATTTTAGAAAAACTATATCTTATCAGATTTATTATAAATCTATCAAAAATTAATATAGTTCAATATTATGTACTAATTAAATAAGTATTTACTAAAATCATGAGACTGTGAAGTGAAGTTACAATTGGTAATTAGATTTACATTGAATCAATGTCTTTCTAAGACACTGTCTCAATGGCATAAGAATACTATTACTTCTCATTATCTCATTACTGACTCTACTGCATTCTTATGACTTTTATAAATGAACTATCTTTAATAATAATAGATAAATAAATCTCAATCTTTTGTTAAGGAAATATAATTAAACGATCTCAGGTTCTTCTAATTATCTTAAAGTAATAATAATTCGTGCAGATAGGAATGATAAGGGATTTAATATCAAACCTAAATACACCTAACTTATTCTAATAACAATAACTAACAATAATAATCTTTAGTGTATATCTTAATCTTATCTATTGGATTATACTTTTAATCATTAAGAAAATAAGTCAATCATATACATGTCTTTCATTTCCATATAGTATCTTAATTTTGAAATAGACCAAAATCTTATAATTTAATAATTTGTGGCAATAAATAGTATTATACTCTTATATTGTGCATTATCATTACTTTGTGACCATTGTAATATTATATGTTAATGTCAATCAATTTCTATAAATTATATTAATAAAATATTGTATTTCTTTCTCAAATAATAAAATAATAAATTCATATTGTGCAAATATTATGTACATTCAAATTATCTGTTGTCAAATGCTGTGGTGTAAAATAATGAATTCGACACACTTTTAAACAACTTCAACAAATTTATTTACATCAACTTTAACAAATAACTTATTTACACTATTTATATTTACAAATGGAACTAAAGAAAATAAAACAAAAAATAAGAAAATAATAATACAAGATTTTTACACTGTTACTATTTCCATAATCATAAATAGATAATTTATACATTTCCTAAATGTTCTATCAATAACATTTAATTAAGTTTATGACTTTAAAATTTTAATAAAACATCATTTGCCCTCAGTTAATACAAGAAAAAGGTTTTATGTGAAATATCATTCATGTAGCATATATGTAAATAAACAGACTTTAATAATTAAAATGTTACGTCACTTAAATCTTACTGCTATTTATATTATAATGTACTAGTATGTATTACATTTACTATTAATATTATTCAAAAATCAATTAGTGTATAAACTGATATAACTTTGTAATATAATAACAATTGTTGATTATAATTATTTATGTCATTCCGATGTGATTTCATATTACATGTCTTACCAAAATATGCAATACATATATGTTCTTTTAAAATAATATTTTAAATTATTCAACAATTTCAAATTTTATAAAGTATTATATCAAATAAAATTCTATGATTCTTTTCATATTTAAACTATTACTCTTCTTTACTTGTTATTCTTATTCCTTCCTAATAAACTTCTATCTACAAAAGTCATTTTAACCTTATTTAATTTCAGAAAACAAATGACCAATTTCAAAACAAAAATAATAACGATCCAAACTTTCTTATACCTCATCTTCTATATACAATAAGCCTTCAATCAAGATATAAATTTCTATGTAAAATTAACTTACTTATCTAATAAAAATACAAATAAAATATAGATTTTTATATATCTCTTACTAACTTGAAAAGAAAAAAATAAATAACTTATACTAATATAATTGTAACAAAAAACATTAAAATTTATTCACGAAAGAATCATATAATTGTTTCTAGATTTCTCATATTACGTTGTATTAAATTTACATCATATATTCAAAGTATGCATATTAAAATAAAACTGCTATTATTAATCTTATGCGTGTATATTATTTAAATATTAATACATTCATTCAACAATCAAATAACATTTGGTTGATCTAAAGAAAAACATAGTAAATACATCAAATTATTATTATCATATAATTTTTTACCATAAATGATACTTTAATGTACAGTCCGTCACACGATGTCCTCCAAGATTTCAGTTTTACAAAATAATTTCACATTTACACTCAACAATTATTCTTTAAAATATTACGTGTTGTATAATTATAAAATAAACTTTATGCAATAAAAAGTTATATTAATATTTAGTTATTACTTTAAAAAAAATGTAAATGTACCTTTCCTATCTTTCAATAAATTAATAATTAATTAAATATTTATGTTAGTTAATAAATAAAACATATTACATAACATCCAACGGTGTCTTCTTTTATACATCATTGTTCTTTTTCCTAGGCACAAACTTTCACCAACATTACTTCCTTTTCCGGTACATCACGTGTTTTAAAAGTTTTTATGAAATCAATGAAAACGTTCTTTTTTTAAAAATAAAGAAAAAATCAGTTCCATCATAAGAATAAAATAATAATTAAAATAGTTTATGGAATCCGGATTCATTTCTTTTAAAGATGAAAAAAATATTATTTAAAAGTTATTATTTTTAACATTAGTCTATAATTTATAAAGTTCTTATTTAATTATTTTAACTTTACTTGGATATCCACATGTAATTTATTTGCGCAGTCCTTAACAAATATTTAGGTAAGATTAATTTGAGATTCTTCTGTACGACCAGCATTCAGACTTTTACTAATATAGTAATTTTATTTATAGGTACGTCTTTACCCATTAAATTTCCAATTTATTTGCCTTTTAAAACTGTCAAAAATGTAGTCTTTTTAACCATAAAGACTTAACAAGGCAAGTATTTTGGTAATCATTATTATTTACCATCTTTACTAAGTTATATACTTAGATTTATAATTTACAAATACTTTCTTCATAAAGAAGTATTTTTCATTCTTTTAAATATCTGTTTTATAAAAATTAATTACCATCAGCTTTTAAATTTATATAAGGTCCAACGTATTACTTTTATGCATCTAATAACTCTCCTTGTTAATCCAGTGTTTGTTAATTTTTTAGTGTAAAGTCTCCAATACATTTTATCCTTATACGATGTTTCCATGACTATTTGATAGTAAATTGAGCTTTGATCAAGACGATAGGAAATTATAATTAAAATTAACACTGCATATTTATCGATAAACTTTTATAAATTATTTTTAAAAATTACTCTCTTCTAATTTTAAAACGATTTTGAGAGCGTCTATAATTACTTAGCTATTTCTAATAGCATACTTTACTTTAAGAATTTCAATCACACTCCCCTCCGAACAATTGAACCTTGGTTTTATACCCGAAGAAACTTCCCACTTGAGTGGTGAATTAAACAATCAACTTGCTAGCTTATTTACATATTTTACCAACAAGATAGAATTAAAAATAAATAATGACTTATTTAATATTTATTATTTATCACATTATTAAATTCTTAAATTAATCTTTATCGTTTATTTAAATCCATTAAACATTTTTTTAAAATATTCTTTCTTACTTTATTTCACTTTTAACTTTTATAAGATTATTTTTTATAAACAAACTAAGTCTATTTTTATTCGTTATGTTTTTAAGCAGTATTTTAAAAATCAGATTTAATATTTCACATTAATTATTTTATTTTTATCTCGTAATAGCTAATATAATATTTATAAATTTTATAACAGAATTTTTAAAATAGCTTTGCAACTTTACTAAAAAAAAATCCCAAGCATGTGTGTATGTGTCTAATTAACATCTGTTTTTCTTACAACAAAGCTACAAACGCTTGTAATAATCTAAAAATAAACTAACAATTCATTTTTTTAAAAATAAATATTTTTAAAATAAATAATATCTTCCAACAATTTTTAAAATAATAATTCAATATTATTAAAATCAAATATTAATCTTTTATTATGTATTACTAATAATTAAAATATTTATATTCATTTATTAAATATTAATTTTTATCAACAATAAATATATGCATTTAATTTTAACTTGTCTTTTAAAACTTTTAACTTTAAACATTTATTTATTAAATTTATTAATGCAGTATTGATTATGGCCAGTTTTCCCAACCATATACTATTATCATTCCCATTGAAATGTCTCTCTCAAACATCAGCACAATTTTTACATATCAAATACTCATGAATTACTTTAATTACACTTTTTAAAAGATTATCATAAACAAAATTAACATCATATAGCTAAATATATCTTAAATTTAAATTTTTTTAAATAAATGGATACAACAATTTATGGAGACCCATACAAAAGGGCACAATATATATATATATATATATATATATATATATATATATATATATATATATATATATATATATATATATATATATATATATATATATATATATATATATATATATATATATATATATATATAAACCAAACATGCTAATACTATACTAGCAAAAATAAAAAAAATTAAAAATGCAAAACCATAAAAAAAAATACTAGATTAATTCCAAAATTTTACCAAAATCCTTACACAACCATGGTTTCATCTACTACAAATAGACCTTCTCACAAGAAGGTCTATTATTGTATTGTTTTATGGTGTTCCATATATATATATATGAGGTTTAAATCTAACCTTCTCAAGTATAGACCACTCCAATTGAGACACAAAAACGTTTGCTTAATTCAGTGTGAATTTTCTTCCTATTGTATTACCTTAATATTTTAAATAATATATGGAGTTAAAAACATATATATATATATATATATATATATATATATATATATGTTATTTAACTCCATATATATATATATATATATATATATATATATATTCAATAACAGTCATAATGTTGTGCTGATCATATTCTTTGTTTTTAAAACAGATTCAATATCTATAATTCCATCTTCATGAGGTATATTAGTATACAATGATGCAATGTCTAACACCACCAAAAAACATTCACTCAGTAGTAGAGATTTGACATTTTCTAAAATGGAAAGAAAATGTATTGTATCCCTAACACAAGACTCAAATGATGGAGGAATATCATGTATAAGACTATCTACATATGCTAACATTTTCTCAGTAGGAATCCAATGCTTGCTATTATAGGTCTACCAGGACATCTATGTTTATGAATCTTTGGTAGAATATAAAACTTACTGGGTTTATTTGGGATTGGTAATAAAAATTATTATGTATCCCTATCATGTAGATGCCATTCTCTCATATCATTGAGGCTAGAAAACATACCTCTAAATAATTTATTCACAATAACCTTTGTTATAGGTTCATAAAAATTCCTATAATTTCAAATAAGCAAAGCTTTATTTATGTAATTGTCCTTATTCATAATTACTATTGTTCAACCTTTATCAGCTGATTTAATAATAAAATCTCTATTTTCTAAATTATATTATATATATATATATATATATATATATATATATATATATATATATATATCATATAATTTATATATATATATGATATATATATATATATATATATATATCAAGTAAATTGTTTCTCTGATGGGGAGTATCCAATCATCTTGCATTTTATTAATGGTATTGCATTCATTATTTCCAAAAAATTCTCTTAATCTAAGTCACCTAGCAAAATTATCCAAATCCTGATATATTTTAAATTCTTTTTTCTTTTTGGTAATATGATCGGACTGTTCGACAAAAAGATAAATTCTTATTCAATAATGAACATTCTGCATCATTAAGTATTGCATCAGATAAATTAATATCTCATTAGATGTATTGAACTGTTGAATTTTAGGAATGTTATAATGGCACATGGAAGAATTAATAGACAAACGAGTCATAAATACATCAGCATTATTAGGTAAATTGAATTGTTTTAATGCTGGTTCTACAACAAGACCAGCTGAATCTGAAAATGATATAAATGATTGTACAACACCTGTTTACAGCTCCTTAACTGTTTTAAATCTAGAAACCTTTGAAATATTAAAAATATCAAAAAACTTACCAAATATACAAAGTTATTTTCTCTAAAAGAATAACCTGACTTCCCAGAATAATCTTTACGTTTTTAAACGAATGACTTATTTTTTTATGAAATTTTGTTAACAATATCATTTCTATGAAACAAACTCATTCTTCTAATATTTTTTTTCATCCATTTCCATAACATTATGAATATTAAGATCTATATTTTTCTCTTTAAGTATCTTAAACCTAATCAAAAAAGAATTTTTAAGCACATACATTAGTCTGATAGATGGTTGTTTTAATATATTATTCCATTCAACTCTATATCAACCCAAAAGATAATTTATGTTGCAATTAATTTTGATTCTCAGACGTTTAGGAACAATGTTAGTATCAATGAAAATTACAAAATTATCAATGCCATGCCTGTGTCTTGTTAACTTCTCAAACAATTTCCTAATTTTAAGAAATATTGTACTATGTAATGTTGTCACATATTTATATCTAGCTTATTATGATCTTGTCTATTCTGCAAACATAAAGATGAACACTGAGGAGTCACCCCTGTATTAATCATCAGTACAATATCTTTTGGTTGCATTTCCAAACCAGATTTATTATTATTTGCTTCAATCTCTGAAATAAATGTAGTGTATCTTGGTGCATCAGAAAATAAATTATTATTCTGTTGATTATTCTGTTGATTAATACTATTCTATCCTATACCCAGTTCCCTAATAACAGTATCCATACATTCAGAGTCACTAATGTTACAAATATTTTGTTCAATTGCTGAATTAAAATCAACATTTTGCTTGTTTCAGAAATAGACTTGGTTAAAAACTCCCTCTGTTGGGACATATTAAAAATCAAATCTTCTAAAGAAAAGTCAATGGAAGTAGCTTTCATTTCTGTAGAAGTTTCTCCTCAATCCTTTGCTATTGTCTCAATTGGTGATTTTTTTCAAATAATCAAGCTTCACAAGATTAGGTGGGACCTCTATGTCATCATGTGGTGTACTAATTGATGATCAATCACAAAAATATGGTCATTGAACAATTCAGTTTGGGTTCCGCTTTCATAAGTTTTGATGCCCTCAGTTTGAATACCCATCTCCAACGATCTATTATTAGTCTGTAGATTATTATTATTATTTAGATTATCATTATTATGTGCATTATCATTATTATGTAAAACATCATTATTATGTAGATTATAGTTCATTAATGAAATTATATATTTAAATCCATTAGCTAAACATTTTTCACCGTTCATATACAAATGCAGGCCATCCCAGACTAAACATCTAACAAGCTTGTCTTTTAATAAGAAATCTGAATGTTGCAGGAAAAAATGTTATTTTGTGTATTACTTTAAAAAAGACAATTTTTATTAAAGTCATGCATCCTATTATTAATAATTCTTAACCGTAATGAGTCCATAGTATAATAATTATTTTGTAACCGATACAAAACTTGAGAAATTATAAACGTAATTCTAGGGGAATAATAACGAATATAGTCTATTAATTTCAAAATATGTACATGTATATTATTACTAAATGATTAAATATCATTACTCCCAAGATGAACAAATAAAAAACTAATCTTATGTTTATTATTCAACTTATTGAAAAGAGCAATCTCAACAAAAATAGAAGCTCTGCATCTATAATAAACTTCTACTCTATTATACGTATTGAATCCCGGATAAAAATTGTGTAAAAACTTGAAAGTCGAATCTCCAAGAAAAGCCACATGAAGAAATGACAATAAAGTTCTATTTTCGTTAGCCAGTAAAGAATCCATGAAAATAATAATTACAGAAACTAATTAAACATAATATTTTAACAGCATTAAACTGTGGCACATGCGCTTTGTGTTTTTTTAAAATACAAAATGAATGAATACCAACACTAACTAAAGAAAAATAAAAACATAATTAAAAAACGCAATTACTTCTCTATAAAATTGCTTTAATATTTCAACCAGCAGACTGGTTTTCATCAGAAAGCAAAAAAAATGGTCATTTCCAGAATTTAAACTCTAAAATATTTAAAAAAAAGAATTAGGTATCAGAAAACAAAACTAATTCTTATGGGACAAAAGTCTTTACAAAACATTGTATTAAAAAATATTTACAAAACATCTCATAAAAAATACAAAAAAACTCTGAAACAAAAAAACAACTTTTTTTAAACTAAAACCATACATCATCATCATCATCATCATCATCATCATCATATTATTATTATTATTATTATTATTATTATTATTATTATTATTATTATTATTATTATTATTATTGTTATTATTATTATTATATTTCAAAGCAAACTTTATTAGGCAAAAAAGGTTATTATTATTATTATTATTATTATTATTATTATTATTATTATTATTATTATTATTATTATTATTATTATTATTATTATTATTATTATTATTATTATTATTATTATTATTATTATTATTATTATTATTATTATTATTACTACTACTACTACTACTACTACTACTACTACTACTACTACTACTACTACTATTACTATTACTACTACTACTACTACTACTACTACTACTACTACTACTACTACTACTATACATACACTATATAAAATAAATGCTTACTTACTACTACTAGTATTATTATTATTCTATACAAATAAAGCATGATATACAGAGCAACCAAAATGCCAAAAATATTAATTATAAATAACAATTTGCCAAGTGCTTTCCATACTGTATACCAGAATCATGGTGATATATTGGATTTTGGTATACAATATGTAAAGCTCTTGGCACATTGTTGTTTATAATTAATGTTTTTTGAAGTTTGGTTGTTCATGAAAAATAATTTTCATTATCTGACAGAGTTTTTATATTATTATTATTATTATTATTATTATTATTATTATTATTATTATTATTATTATTATTATTATTATTATTATTATTATTATTATTATTATTATTATTATTATTATTATTATTATTATTATTATTATTATTATTATTATTATTATTATTATTATTATTATTATTATTATTATTATTATTATTATTATTATTATTATTATTATTATTATTATTATTATTATTATTATTATTATTATTATTATTATTATTATTGTTGTTGTTGTTGTTGTTGTTGTTTTTGTCATCATTGTCGTTGTTGTTGTTGTTGTTATAAAATTTAGAAAACATTAAAATAAAAAAGTAAGTGAGTTCCTATATAGAGGTATTTTTTTATATTAAATGTTTTTATTTACCCTACATTAAAATGACAAAAGGTAATTGTTTTCTCAACCACATTAAGGATTTTAGGTTTAATTTGAAATAAAAACATGGAGAGAAGATTTATTCTGTTAATCATAATATTTGATTAACCATTGCTACTTCTATGTTTTTTATGATTCTATTGGTAGTTAGTTGGAGAGTTATTTAAAAGACAGAAAACAGTTTATTAATATTTATGGTATTGTCAGTAATGTGGTCTTGATTAATTGTGGAGTTCTGCAAGGTTCAATACTTGGTCCTCTATTATTTTTAATTTATATTAATGATTTATTTTCACTGAAATTACATTCTAACATTTTTGGTTTTGCTGATGATATTGCTTTATCCTGTAATGCTGTTTCTTATAGTCTTCTTGAAAAATTAGTGAATGAAAATTTGGACTCAGTTGGTAAATGGCTGGCATATAATTCATTGTAGGTCAATTTAGATAAAACAAAAGTACTTTTTTTTATACAAGCATACTTTTTTCTCTTAAGATTAAAATGTGCTGTAAGTATATTTTGCATTTTAATAGTATATGTTTTTGTGAGAATATTTCTTTGTTAGATAATTATTGTTATATGGGAATATATATTGACTCCAGATTGTCCTGGACAAATCATTTTACCTATCTTTGTCAACAATTAGGCAATTTAAACTATATGTTTTATCATTTAATTAAATTTCTTCTTAGGTCAGCTCTTATTTTTATTTATATTACCTGTTATCAGAATATTTTATCTTATAATATCATTATTTGGGGTGTTGATTCTTCATATATTTTATTCTTTTTGTGTGCTTTACAAAATTATGGCTTCCACATTATCTTTGGAAGATCTCATTTCTCTTCTGGTCAAAATATTTACATTGTGTTTGGTTTATTTGATGTAAATCACTTTTATCAATATAGAGTTATTTTTTATAATTTTTGTGGTAAACTTTTTTTTGAATACTAGAGTTTATGATCTAAATACTCATCTTTATAATAAATTTCAATTACTTTACCAAATTTTTTAAGGAATCAAGTAGAAGACAATATATCTATTCTGGATCAAAGTTATTTAATAAATTTATATATGAGTGTTCCATTGATTTGAATAATATTTCTTATGTATCTTTCAAAAAATAGTTATGGAAATGGTTGAGTAATATGTATTAATGTTGGCATTTATTTTATTTAATTAATTAATTTTATTTACTTTCTAAATTGTTTTTTTTGTTTGTCATCTGATCATTCATGTCAGCTATGGGACGGCGCTATTTCTAGCTAATTTTTTAAAAATATGCCATTTCCACAGCCACACCCAAGCCTTTAAGCATTGTTTCTAAAATAAATCCTAGAAAGATTGTTAACTCAGAGTTAAGTCTTCTTTCTATGCTAAAAGGTAGACTAACAACTCAGAGTTAAGTCTTCTTTCTATGATAAAACCTAGAAAAAGTGTTAACTCGGCTTAGCGGCTAACAGTGTGGCTTTTTCTGATGCTAAAAGCAGAGGAAAATGCCATAGTTGTTTGTGTCATGCACTACAGTGTAATGCTGTGTTATGTATTTTATGTAACAATATCATACGAGGGTGTGCTAACTTGATCGTGTCAAAATTATTCAAATTTTCATTGGTGACTTTTTTTAAGATGAATTAATGTACTGTTACCTTTTAACAATTTTAACAGTGTTGTGACTGATCCTCATAAAGCTATAAGCCTCCTAAATTCTCGATTAGGGTGGGGTAGCATAAAATTTTTAACGATCACACTTTGAGTCACGTTTTAGGGAGAAATTTTCTGAGACCAAGAAAATGGCTAATTCCAACACAGAAAAATTGAAAAGATGGGAATTGCCAGACACGGAAGCCAGTGCTGGAACATTTTTCTACAGCAGAAAAAAAACATTCTGCTGCTGAAAGAAAAGATTGGATTGTGTGGCAAATATATGCAGATTTGAGGTCCAAAAACATCTTTTGACTTTCATTTGTAAGTCTTGTTGTTGTCAACAGAAATGTTCACTTTGTAAAGAGCAGCTTGTTTGGGATATTCCAAATGGACTTCATCAAATGTAAAAAATAAAAGAAGTAACTTCAATTTTTATTTAAATATAGCCCAAAAAAGTCCACTTCTCCCAATAATTATTGTCGTTGGCAATCAAATAGTCAAATAAAAGGACCATCAATTATTCTTTAATCATATAGAAAAAAACCTCCCAATAATTAGTGTCAATCAAATGTAAACCAATAAAAATAAGACTGTAACTTATTATTAAAACATAACCCAAATTACTATTTGAACATACACCAAAAAAAACACCCTCTTGTTAATAAAAATTAAACAAACAACAACTATTATTGTCCCATTAACAAAAATATTTATTTGTAGAACCAAAACCCATAATTTATAAATGAAAAAAGTCAAATCGGTTGTCAATCAAATGTAAACCAATATTAAGTAACTTAAATTTTTATTTAAACATACACACACACACAAAAAAAAACACTTCTCCCAATAATTGTTGTCGGCAATCAAATGTAAACCTATAGAAGTAACAACATAAATTATTATTTAATCTTGCACAAAAACATCCCTCCCACTAATTGTTGTCGGCAATCAAATATAAACCTATCAAAGTAACGTAAATTATTATTTAAAAATTTATCAAAAATCCCATTCTCTCTTGAATTTTGTCAATCCAATTTTACAAAAACAGTAATACTATTTAAAAAAACACAAATTACTATTTCAACACACATCAAAAAACACCCACTTGTCAATAAAAATTAAACAAACAACAACTATTATTGTCCCATTGGCAAAAATATTTATTTTTAGAACCAAAACCATAATTTATAAATGAAAGAAAGTCAAATCGATTGTCAATCAAATGTAAACAAATAAAAGTAACTTAAATTTTTATTTAAACCCACGCACACACACACAAAAAAACAATTCTCCCAATAATTGTTGTCGGCAATCAAATGTAAACCTATAAAAGTAACAACGTAAATCATTATTTAATTGTAAACAAAATCACCCCTCCCACTAATTGTTGTCGGCAAACAAATGTAAACCTATCAAAGTAACATAAATTAGTATTTAAATATCCATGAAAAAAAAGAGGGTCAATTTTACAAAAACAGTAATACTATTTAAAAAAAACACAAATTACTATTTGAACACACACCAAAAAAGACCCTCTTGTCAATAAAAATTAAAAAAAAACTATTATTATCCCATTGTCAAAATATTATTTGGGAAAAATAATTCAGAAACGAAAGAAAGTAAACTTTGTAAATAAAAAAAAATATCAATAATAATAGAAAATCGCTAGCCCAGGAATGATATATTAATATGTTTTTGGTTAGAAATAGCACCATCCCACGGCTGACCCAAAGAATCAGATGGGAACCATTCTTTTTTATTTTGAGTTTTTGGTTGTATTTTTATTTTAATTTTATTTAATTTATTTTTGCATGTAAATTTCACACATAAGATTTTTTTTTTTGGGGGGGGGGGGGAGTTTTTAAATAATTCCTTACCTACTTTGTTTTATTTCATAGAATAAATTGATTGATTGAATTGATTTGATGATGATGATGATGATGATGATGATTATTATTATTATTATTATTATTATTATTATTATTATTATTATTATCATTTACATTTATGTGATTATGAATATACATTTTTTTTTATAATTAATATTTAACTATTTACTTAATGTGTATAAGTATCTCAGTTATTTATACAAATATTAATATGAGCACAGATTATTTTTCTATTCATACATTTCTTTATTTATTCACTCATATATACATAATGTATTTTTTAAATTTAAAATTAAGCTTGCAGTCTTTTGTACTGTTTCATTAGTACATAATGCAGCTTTTTAATGTACATTGTGATAAATTTGTCATTGGTTGGATAAATATTTTTTTTAAATTTAACCAATAAAGTTTTTTTTTTGGTCTAATATGTATTTTTCAACACTATTATTTTACAATATACTTTTTCTTTCTGGGGAAAATTTAAATATTAAAGCAATTTTATATAGAAGTATTTTTTTTTTTTTTGCATTTGATTATTTTTTGTATATATTTTCTTTAGATAGTTTATATATATATATATATATATATATATATATATATATATATATATATATATAACTTTTATATATATTTTCTTTAGATAGTTTATATATATATATATAACTTTTCAATACTTGTAAAAATTTAATTTTGAGTTTAAAAAGTAATAAAAATCCTTATTGATTTTAATAATGTTGAATTTTTTCAAAGTATTATTCTAAGATATTTTTTTAATTAGTGTAAAACGATAACAATTTTTATTCTTTGTTTTCATTATTAATATTTTTTATCAATGATTAATAATTGAAAATTTATTTTATAAACTTCTGAAATTTTTATAATATTTCCATAAATATATAAAACAAATAATAAATTAAAGTAGTGACTATTGAAAATATATTATATAATTTCACATATACCATAATAAAAGATTTATAAGAATATTTACTGTCAAGAATTAATAAAAAGTATTCTGTGATGCCTGCTACTTTTTTACTTCATCAGCTTAAATTTAAACAATCTACTTTGTCTGTATGTCAAAAGCACTAGTTAAAACATGTCTTATGGAATATTGTCTACATTTTGATTATGACATAACAGTCATAGTAAAAATATAATACATAAAAATTGCAAAAATTTTAATGATAGTACAATCTCTAACAAAAATACATATTTTGATAAAAAAGCAATATATGTTGTAAATTTATTTTACTTAGTGTACATACAAAAAAAAACTGTTCGAATTATTTTAATAAAGACATATGACATATACATTATTCATGTTATCAATTTTTTATATATTTTATATGCAGTCACAGTTTTCTAGCAATTATTTGCATGTTTCACACATTCAATGATTAAATGAAAAATTAAAATAGTGAGAACATTAAAATCAGATTTTTATTATCTCTTCTGCATAACAAATTATTACAGTTTTGATTTATTTATTTCATAATACAATGTTTGTTTAATATCCCTGAAAATGACATAAATGTAAAGAATTGGAATGTAATAATAAATACTACATAAAATAATAATGATTTGAAAGTACAACTGAAATAAAATCAAATTTGAAGCATGTGAAAAAAAATTAATATGAATTATTGACATTGTATTACTGAAATGGATACTTTATTGACAGTTTTAATCAGTTATGAAAATTAAGGAAAGAGAACATATTAATTCAGAGTTGGTTTTAAGATTGGATTTATTGCATATTTATGCATCTACACTCCCAAATACATCAAATTATTAGTGTGCATGTTTGAAAGTTAATGAAAGATTCAATTTTCTATATTAATTTAATTGACTACATTTAATTCTGACTTCTAAACAAATGTAATATATATATATGAAAAACAAAAACCAAGTTTTATATACGTAAAAACCTGCTATCGCTTGTATTAATGATCAATAGATGGAGCTTTACCAAGACCTCCAAACAAGCGTATTTGTTTACATAAACGTCAGAGTCAATATTCACTGTCTCTTTCATTTTGCTCCACCCTCAAATCAGCTGATTTTAAACTGATTGGCACTCATCAGTGAGGGATAGAAGTTAGAAACTTGACCTAAATATTAACTCCAAGCGTTTATGCAAAACGTTTCTATCAGTTTGCAAGCATGAATTTTTTAGACACCTAAATGTCTTCAAACTCAGCCTATCAAACTAGATAGCTATATTGGTCTGATATCAGTTCAGATTCTCCACATAGTGAAAGCTTCTGCAATCTATATCATTGCAAGAAAACTTTAAAGGTACATTTATTAAAAACATATATATATATATATATATATATATGTCCACAGATAACGTCACATTTTTATTTATCATATATATATATATATATTGTGAGAGTACCATATGAGCCTCACCTAAAACAATTTGTGTTTCTTTGTGAATTTAACTGTGCCTATATTAAATCAACAGATATAAATAACTTACACCTATCTTAAGCTTTTCATGTATCAGCTATATATATAGACTAGTTAGTATTAAAAGAATAATTCTAAAAATGAATAATTCTAGTTTATTTATACACACACATAAATAAAATGTTTCTAACTAATAGTATTTTTTTTTGTTAATATAAAACTTGACATTTGATAAAGCCTTAAGTCAACATTGAATTTTTATCAGTTGAAACAAAGGAAATAAACGTTTGGGGTTCATTACAAATTGTATACTTTAAACAATAGAGCGTGAGCATGATTATGTGATATCCTTGCTGAAATTAATCCAGTATAAAAACGAACTAATATTGTTATAACAATAATCTTCTATTTAGTTATCAAGGCAAGAACTATGTCTCTAAATTTAAATGTGTTCGAATTTAGAACACATTTAAGAAAAAAAAAGAAGACTCAATATTTTAAAACCTGCTTCAAGTAATTAATTTACTGCCTTTTAATATTATAAAGAACTATAGAAAAATAATCAGTGAAATTAACAAGGTTATAAAAGTTATCAACGTCTTCGAAATGAGCTTTCAAAATATATATTTAAGAAGACAAAAATTTATAAAGGTGTTCTTTGGCTAGATATTTATGCCAGGGATTTCTGCTGATGTTTTAAACCCAAACATCTAAATTTATTCCTACTTAATCAATGCCTAAAAGATAATCATCGTAATTCTCATTTAAAAAGCTGCCTTAATATTGCAGTATTATATTGAAGAAGATGTTAAATATTTTACTATGCAAATATTTAAAGAATGAATATCTGGATTGCCTCTTTGAAGGATGATCAATGAACTTTATGTTTCAACATTCATCGTCATTTTAGTTCATATAAGGAGGGATATAAAACCATTATTCTTTCTCATTTTGGATTACTTCATTGTGTATTTTAATAACCTTTAAACTTTATTTCCTTTGTGGATAATTATATTTACTTAGAAAAATTACTTAGTATATTAAAGTGGAGAACTGATAAGATGAACACTTTATTTTTTTTTATTTATTTAATAAAATTTAGATGTTGATATTATGATATATACTCTGATGGAAATGACAGCTGACTAAGGTAAACATTTTTAAATTATTTCAATTTGGAAGTAAGTTTTATTAAATTCCAAATTGAATCTTACATGACAATTAACATAATATATTTTTAGATATACATAACTAATATCAGAATACATTCTATTATTAATCTAGTGTGAATGGATGTTATCTTATATAGGCATATAACGCACACTGAATCATTTTAATGACACAATAGGTAGATTTATAATGTATCATGTGTATTATGTATTATACACATGATTTTAAATTATATATATATATATATATATATAATTTAAAATATATATATATATATATATATATATATATATATATATATATATTCTGACCTGTACTCTCGTGCATCTTCACTTCCAGATAATATATGATATTAAATAAAACGGGTTCTATCTCAGTTAATAATTAATAACTAAAATATTCAGCATTAAAATTAAAATATTTCACTAGCTCAAATTTAAAATACGAATAAGGTTCAGTTTATAAAAATAAATTAAATAAATATTTAAAATTTTCATGAGACTTGAAGTGAAAATACAGGTGACAAGATAGATTACTTTGAGCCAATATCCCACAGGATACTACTTCAATGGCATAAGAACACTATCTTCCCTTTATTACTATTTCAAATCAAACTCATAGTATTCTTATGAATTTAATAACTTCTACTCACTAAGATTAAACTAATAATTAAATATTAATCTTCTATTTAATAATAATCTAGCTCAAATAAAATAATCTCAGGTTCATAAAGTTTATTCTAAGTTAATTTTAAAAATAAGATAGTAAAATATGAGAAGAGATTTTATGTCATAATCTACTATACTGAAACTAATAATAATAAATAACAGTAATAATATTCTTCATTGTTTAACTAATTCTGTATATTTTTTCTTTTACTATAATTTTATTACCATAATAAAATAATGAAATAATATAATATGATCTTATATCTTCATGTAATGATATAATAAATATGTCATCGCATTTTAATAATCTGACAAACAAAATATGTGTGGCAACTGATAGCATATAATTTAATATAATATTGTGATAACTGATTTATAACCAATAAAATAATGTAAGATTATGATTATTTAATCATAATGAATACCAATAAAATATTCAAAATTCTTAAATAATTCTATATTTATCTTTTTGTGCAAAATTATATATTTCTTTCAATTATTATGCATATATCGTGATTTCATGCTGCGATGTGGAGAAATAAATAACTTGGACACAAAATTTTGAAATAACAAAATTTAACAAAGTTTATTACTAACAACAAATAAATAAACAATTTATTTACACTATTTACAGTGGATATCCTTAACTTTTTTACTTTACAGTTTGATCTACCGGGTTATAAAAAAAATAATTTATATTTCAATTATATCTTTATTTAGATTTAGGACAAATTTAAAAAAAATGTTACTATTTGGTTTCTCATTATGGTTAACTTATTACAAATATATTTATCTACTTTATTAACAACAGCATTTTATCCTTAATATTATTAAACTATCTTATTTTAAAAAAATCATACTTAGAAAACATTCTATAGAAAACAAAATTTTATAATGAGTAGGGATTTCTCAAAATATAAAAAAAATTTCATCTTGCAAATTCAAAGATGTTACATAAAATATTACCCAAAATTCAGTACTAGATTTTAGTATTTATCACACAATGTTTACTAATCATAATATATTCTTCTTTAAGCCTTACTTTAGTATGATATAAGTGTAATCATCAATATATTTCGTTAATCAATAAACAAAAAATATACTATGAATTTTGTTCACATAATTTACTCTGTACTATTGTATTTTAAAAATATATGCAATACTTATTTTTCTCTTAAAAAATAATACTAAAGCATTTAAAATTATTATCACTTTAAAGAAAATATCCTTGTTTAGATACCCTATTTTAAAAAAAGTTTATATTTCATTTCCGAAATAAAATTCAAAATATATTCTATGATTTTTTTCTTTCCTTAGGATACTTTGGATCTTCAATTTTAAGTTATAACATCCTATTCCTTCTAAGCAAATAAACCAATCTTATACAAAACGATAGCAAAACCTAAGTTCTAAATTATTTATCATTTCTCTTAAACATAACCGACTGAATGATGCAGTTACATGAAATAAAGATAGCGAAAACAGATGCATAGGATTAAGGAAGAAAGCCAGAGTATTACTTTTAACATATCTCAAAATCATGGTACAGTGTGAAGAGGTATGACATTTACCTGCCTAATATCCTCTAGTACAAAGACAATGTTAAAGCTATTTCTTCAGCTTTATTAGAACATCAAATATTTAAAGAAATATAAACACTGTCCAAATAAAATGTGTATCATCAAAGGGCTTTGTTAGCTATGCTGATATTCACATAAAGACTAAATATTATTTCCATTCCTTACAACATACTATTTCTTAAAACATCAACTTGGTTTCCTGTTCACCAAGTACTTCCAAGCCACTATCTCTACATTTTTTCTCAAGATTTTCCACAACTTACATCGATAAATAACTATCTGCATTTACAAAACAATAAATAAAATTCATTAATAGTTAAACAATCTAGCTGTTCTACAAGAAAAGTCTGCTTACTTCATTATTCTATATGTCTAATCATATACAATCTACTTAGACAATATTTGAATATCCCATAACATGAAAATTTTAAAAGAATCACATAATTATTTGTTATGTTGGATTATATCACTAATAAAAAAAAATTGTCGTATGCATATTTTCAAATCAATCCTATCTCATAATGTTTTTTAAAATGTTGTATGAAATGCGGTACATATAAGTAAAAAAACTTTTACACATCATTCTTCCAATTTATGGATGATCTAAAGAAAACAAAAAACAACAACATACATTATAAATTATCAATAGTTATTATTATTATTACCAATAACCTTTATCTAGTCATCATGTTCAGTAGGCTTCCTTTATCCACTTGAGCATTGCAGATATAAAAAAAAATTCACACCCATACACTTCGTATTAAAATATTTTAGCTAAATTATTAGATTGTTATATTATAAGATTTTAATATTAATAAATTAATGTTTTTATGTTTTTCCTAATCTTATATAAAAAAAATTTAAACTAGGTTAACAAAATAAAAGGAATCAAAACTATAATTACATAATTTTTTGACGATAGTTCCTCATAAGTCCAAAATGTTTATTATTTTCTCTAGAGTTTTTAAAAATGTTCTCCTCCAAGCGCCTTAAAGTTTAAAATAAAAATAATTATTAATCCATTTAGTAAAATTTATAGAAAATAATCCTTGGTTTTAGTATTTAGGATGATAATTATTAAATCATAATATTAATTAATCCCATGAAGCTTCTTAATCTTCTCTACCAATATTCTCTGTGTATCTGATGCATCAATCCATCTAATCTAACTTTTAAAATATTCGATAAACTTTTAAGTACTATTTGTATTTCCATGGATCCATCTTTTATTCAACTATGTGTTCACTTTTTTATATATGTTTCCTTCTTGATATATTTAAACTTTCATTTGGTATTTTTAGAAATCTCTTTTAAAAATAGAAAAAAAAAAACTTCAAGTACTTTTAAACAAATCTTTTCTAAATCCATTTTTAAATAATTCTAAGACCGGAAATTTTAATATCAAAAACGCTTTTGTAACATATTCTCCTGGGTTCTTTCTTTAATTCTTGAAAATATGTTTTTTTCTGAATGGATATAACATTTTACTCCTTTGAATATATCATATTATATAAAATAATACATGCAATATACAATTGTCTTATTACTATTTAAAAAATAAATCTTGGATAGGCTTATAAATAATAATGCGTCTCCAATTTTTTCATTAGACTCCGTATGATGTCCGAGCTGTGGTTTTTTATGTACCAAAACAGTTCTTCGGTGAAATATTAATAAAGCTGTATCAATAAATATTCCAACATTTTTTCAGCATTACAACTTATATCCATTTTATTTTGTAGTATATCCATATTTATTGCGAAGTTTAGGTTAAACTTTTAGATAAAATACGGCTGGTAAGTACTTTAAAAATTAGAAAATCATTTCCACAAAGTTTCTAAATTATTATATTTTAACACCCTCTTTTGCAAAAATACTTAAAAAAATTGTCAATTAGTTTTTTGCAAATAAAACGATAAGAAAGTACCAAAAAAATTGACTAAAATAAAAATTTTAAAATACTATCTTTTTGATAGTTATAATTTACCTTTCTCCAGTTTCAATACATTATTAATATCCCCTTATACCCCTGTGCAATTCATATTTATAGTCTGTAAGAATACCTCATTTGATTGGTTGATTCTTACTTTAACTTGAGAACAAATTTACATATTTTTAGTTTATAGCAGAATTGAATTTCAAAATTAGAAATTATGATGTAATGAACTTAAAATATTATTTAAAATATTACTTTTAAATCAATTATTTTATTAAAATTATTTAAACATTTAAAATTACTTTTAAAATAACTTTAATAACCTATTCCATTTATCTATTTTTATTTAAACAAAATATTTGATTTTTATTATATCTGTATTCATCTTTATTACATTACTTAAAACATTACATACGATAGTTAACTTAATATTTATTATTATTTGCTTTTATGATAGGCAATAATTCTATCCAATTCTATAATATAACTTTTAAAATATTTTAAACTTCGTTACTTTAAATACAAACAAGCATGTGTGAAAGTATTACTATACAAGTCACATGATTAATAACTTTGACAGACGATTTTCAATCTATTTCTCTGCCTAGACTAATAAAATTGATACATTTATTATATTTAATAATATAATTATAAAATTTGGAAGAACAATTTAGAAAATATAGAATTAGATATAATTTTCACCATCATAAAGTTTATTTTTAAAATATATTATATTAATTATGATTATTAAACATAGTTTATAAATTTAAATACTGTATAACATTTATTTATCTATACGTTTAAGACTATTAAAATTGAGCTTATTAAATATACTTTTAATTATTTAAGCTGTGTTATTTAATATGGCCAGCTTTTACAACCATATGCAACAAAATTTAGAGCTTTACATAACTATTTTTAAATGATTTTATATGCTAAGTCTTCTCTTTAGCTTCAAATTGTACTTTAAAGATATAATTGACTTAATACAATTACCATATTAAAAGAACATATTCTAAATTTAAAATTTTTAGTAATTGATTGTTATAAACTCTTACTGACCTATAAAAAAAGCACAGTAACCTCCTCCTTCCAATAAAAATTTTAAATTAAACATCTATCTTAATATTTACTCTATCTATTGATACTTAATATCTTTATCATTTGCTATAACCAAATTCTATCTTGTACTACTGAAACATAAAAGAATATACTGCTTTTAAAACAAACCTATAAAATATTTGGACATTACACTCAGAATCTCAACTATAAATATTTAAAAAAAAATTTTTTTTTTACACATCTTTATCCTTTTGAATAATTAATTAGGTTATGACATTTTAAAGTTTTATATTTGTTCTGTAAAAAAAGTAAGGCTATAATATATTTTTTTAAATATATACGTCTTATCTAGAAATTATTTGCCTTAATCATTAGGTATTTTCTTTTCTAAATCTAAACTTTAATTCTTTCTCGACTTCCTTAAGTCTCACCTTAGCTTTTCCTCTCTTCTTTTCTTTATTAAGATTATTCTTAAGAAAATCTGTCATGAATTTCTCGTGCTTTAGACATTTAAGTCTTACTTTTATCTTGCTTAAATCTCTATTGTGATTAAATTTTTCTCCTATAAATTCACTATTAGGTATCAAGTTTCTAATTCTTTTAAACAATATTTCTTTAGAAATATCAAATTGTAAACGAATGTTTCTATCATTAACACTACACTTAGATATCACATCTTGCATTTTATTTTTAAATTTATTACTACTTTTATCAATAATTTTTGGTAACTCATGTTCCAACAACTTTAAATACTTTTGCTCTGAAGAGATAAACTTTATCCCTGTAGATTTACCAAATCTTTTGTCATCAATATAATATTTTTTAAAACTATTAAGTTGATCTATAGACCTTTCACTAACTACTCTTTCATAGGATTTACTCACTCCTATCATCTCATTCGTCAATTTAAAATATTCTTTGGGATTTTTCAATATTCTTCTGTATGTTTCATTCCTACTATTAACTATTTCAATAGACTTTTTATTAATCTCCTTTTCTTCATAAATCATTTCATTATCTATAATAGTTTTTTCAAAAAATAACTTGGTTTCTTTACTAGCGAATTTAATATAAGACTCATCTTTTTTAAACTCATCATCTGCTATCTTAACAAATGATACATCATTATACCTGTCTTTATCTCCTAATTTAACAGAATCTATGTTTTCAGCTGTCAAATTACTACATAAGTTAATATCTTTATTAACTATCTCAATGAATTGTGGATTTTCCTTATTTACCATCTCTACAATTCCTTTGTCGTCTACCACATTTTCACTAACTAAATTAATAGATTCTTGATTCTTTTCCAAATCTGTACTAATTATTTCAACATATTTACTACTTATTTCATGAGATACTTTTTTACTTACTATCTTTTCCTCAAAGTTTTCTATCCCTAACTCTTTTAATTTTCCCATTACTTCTTTTTGAACTTCCTCTTTGATACTTATTTTAGTCTGAAGTACCTCTTCCTTAATTATTTTAATTTCTTCATTAATATAATTTATATTACTCTTTACTTCATAGATTTCACTCTTTACACTTAAATTATAACTCTCTATTTTCTGATCTAACTTACTATTATTTAGTTGACATCGGACAATAGATTCTTCTATTTGAGTTTTTAAATTTTTTGCTGCTCTTTCTGAAAATTCAGAAAATTTTCTCTTCAACAACCTTTGATTTCTGTCTTCTATTTGCATTATTTCTTTCTTTAAAGAATCAATGACCTTTTTGTTGTTATCAAATCTCAAATCCAAATTATTAAATTTATCTTGTACTTCCACCTTAAAATCATCTACTGTCTTATAGGTTTCATTAAGTTTTTGATTCATACTTTCTACACAAGTTCTGATTTCATTACTATTTTTGTCCAAATTTTCACTAAGAGATTCTAATTTTATATTTGTTTTATTTAGGTTTTCATTAAGGGACTCAATATTTTTACTCATATTTTCATTAAGAGCTTTTGTATCCTCTCTATTTTTAATCATATTTTCATTAAGAACTTTTGTATCCTCTCTAATAGATTCAAACTTTATATTACTATCCTCTCTATTTTTAATCATTTGTTCATTCATCTCCTTCATCATCAATAACATTTGAGATATTTGGGAGTTCTCTACCTCCTTTTTAGGCACTATTATCTTTTCTTCCACTGTTTTAATTTCCATAACCTCTTCTTTCTCTTCTTTTATCTTACTATCTATAATTTGGACACTATCTACAACTGTTTCCATTTCGGTTAAGTTTTATATTTCTCGTTCCTCCTCACAACTTTCATCGACAATAAACTCAGATATTTCACTCTTTAAATTATTATCTTGATTGTTCATTTTTTTTACAAATATGCTTTTTCAAAACTCAATATTTAAACAATATATTAATATTAATTTTTCATAAAATAGTTCCTTACCAGTTTCTTTTATCCCCATCTAACCATCAACCACAATAAACCATAGATAATACCTCCTTTACACCTTATACAATCTAATCCTAAATAACAATAACGATTAACATTATGTGTGTCACAACATTATGTCCCACATGCATGATTCACAGATATTTTGCACATATTAAAGCATTTTCAAAATATATTTTTAATATTTCAATAATTGACATGGTCATAATATATAATAAAATAATCGTAAGCCACATATGCATGTCTCAGATTTTTATTTGCTAATTGTTTTAATTTATATTTTACTATTTTTTAACAGTAAGATTATCTACCACATAAAATTGCAATAGTTTTAATAATAAACACTGAATTCACAATAATAATCAAATCCTAAATAATTATTGCTATAATAAAATATTAAATTATCTATCTTCTGTAAGATATACCTATCAATAATCTTCAAAGTTACGTGAACAAATTCTAATACTAACTATTGTATTGTATATTCTTAATTACTTTTCTAATATATCTCATAGCCTAAATGTTTGGGTACCACAATCTGGCCTATCGATTGTATACCCAACTACACATTGTGCAGTCACATTGGATGAGCAAAATCTAACCTTCTGTTGGTTGAATCTGATGCCTTTACAAACACATGTCGAGCCCCTAAAGTTGGCGTGCCATAATCTAACCTACACTATGTGTAGCTCCACTACACATCATGCCAATCACGTTGTGTAAAACAATCATATTCTCTCCATTTAAATACTCAGGCCCAACATGTTGCTGGTGCCATAATCTAACCTTCGTCTCATGTATCCTCACTTCCAGATAATATATGATATAAAATAAAATGGGTTCTATCTCAGTTAATAATTAATAACTAAAATATTCAGCATTAAAATTGAACAATTTCACTAGCTCAATATTTAAAATACGAATAAGGTTCAGTTTATAAAAACAAATTAAATAAATATTTAATATTTTCATGAGACTTGAAGTGAAAATACAGGTGACAAGATAGATTACATTGAGCCAATATCCCACAAGATACTATCTCAATGGCATAAGAATACTATCCCCCCTTTAGTACTATTTCAAATCAAACTCATAGTATTCTTACGACTTTAATATCTTCTACTCACTAAGATTAAACTAATAATTAAATCTTAATCTTCTATTTAATAATAATCTAGCTCAAATAAAATAATCTCAGGTTCATAAAGTTTATTCAAAGTTAATTTTAAAAATACGGTAGTAAAATATGAGAAGGGATTTTATGTCATAATCTACTACACTGAAACTAATAATAATAAATAATAGTAATAATATTCTTCATTGTTTAACTAATTCTGTATATCTTTTCTTTTACTATAATTTTATTACCATAATAAAATAATGAAATAATATAATATGATCTTATATCTTCATGTAATGATATAATAAATATGTGGTAGCATTTTAATAATCTGACAAACAAAATAAGTGTGGCAACTGATAGCATATAATTTAATATAATATTGTGATAACTGATTTATAACCAATAAAATAATGTAAGATTGTGATTATTTAATCATAATGAATACCAATAAAATATTTAAAATTCTTAAATAATTCTATATTTATCTTTTTGTGCAAAATTATATATTTCTTTCAATTATTATGCATATATCGTGATTTCATGCAGCGATATGGAGAAATAAATAACTTGGACACAAAATTTTGAAATTACAAAATTTAACAAAGTCTATTACTAACAACAATTAAATAAACAATTTATTTACACTATTTACAGTGGATATCCTTAACTTTTTTACTTTACAGTTTGATCTACCGGGTTATAAAAAAAAAAAAAATTATATTTCAATTATATCTTTATTTAGATTTAGGACAAATTTTAAAAAAATGTTACTATTTGTTTTCTCAATATGGTTAACTTATTACAAATATATTTATCTACTTTATTAGCAACAGCATTTTATCCTTAATATTATTAAACTATCTTATTTTTAAAAATTCATACTTAGAAAACATTCTATAGAAAACAAAATTTTATAATGAGTAGGGATTTCTCAAAATATTAAAAAAATTTCATCTTGCAAAGTCAAAGATGCTACACAAAATATCCAAAATTCAGTACTAGATTTTAGTATTTATCACACAATGTTTACTAATCATAATATATTCTTTTTTAAGCCTTACTTTAGTATGATATAAGTGTAATCATCAATATATTTCTGTTAATCAATAAACAAAAAATATACTATGCATATTGTTTACATAATTTACTCTGTAGTATTGTATTTTAAAAATATATGCAATACTTATTTTTCTCTTTAAAAAATAATACTAAGGCATTTAAAATTATTATCACTTTGAAGAAAATATCTTTGTTTAGATACCCTATTTTAAAAAAGTTTATATTTCATTTCCGAAATAAAATTCAAAATATATTTTATGATTCTTTTCTTTCCTTAGGATACTTTGGATCTTCAATTTTAAGTTATAACATCCTATTCCTTCTAAGCAAATAAACCAATCTTATACAAAACGATAGCATAACCTAAGCTCTAAATTATTTATCATTTCTTTTAAACATATCTTACTGAACGATAAAGTTACATGAAATAAAGATAGCGAAAACAGATGCATAGGATTAAGGAAGAAAGCTAGATTATTACTCTTAACATATCTCAAAATCATGGTACAGTGCGAAGAGGTATGACATTTACCTGCCTAATATCCTCTAGTACAGGGACGATGTTAAAGTTATTTCTTCAGCTTTATTAGAACATCAAATATTTAAAGAAATATAAACACTGTCCAAATAAAATATGTATCAGTCATAGGGCTTTGTTAACTATGCTGATATTCATATAAAGACTAAATATTATTTCCATTACTTATAACATCCTATTTCTTAAAACATCATCTTGGTTTCCTGTTCACTAAGTGCTTCCAAGCCACTATCTCAACATTATTTATCAAGATTTTCCTCATCTTACATCGATAAATAACTATCTGCATTTACAAAACAATAAATAAAATTCATTAATAGTTAAACAATCTAGCTGTTCTACAAGAAAAGTCTGCTTACTTCATTATTCTATATCTCTAATCATATACAATCTACTTAGACAATATTTGAATATCCCATAACATGAAAATTTTAAAAGAATCACATAATTATTTGCTATGTTGGATTATATCACTAATAAAAAAAAAATGTTGTATGCATATTTTCAAATCAATCCTATCTTATAATGTTTTTTAAAATGTTGTATGAAATGCGATACATATAAGTAAAAAAACTTTTACACTTCATTCTTCCAATTTATGGATGATCTAAAGAAAACAAAAAAAAACATACATTATAAATTATCAATAGTTATTATTATTACCAATAACCTTTATCTAGTCATCATGTTCAGTAGGCTTCCTTTATCCACTTGAGCATTGCAGATATAAAAAAAAATTCACACCCATACACTTTATATTAAAATATTTTTAGCTAAATTATTAGATTGTTATATTATAAGATTTTAATATTAATAAATTAATGTTTTTATGTTTTTCCTAATCTTATATAAAAAAATTTAAAACAAAATAAAAGGAATCAAAACTATAATTACATATTTTCTTGATGATAGTTCCTGATAAGTCCAAAATGTTTATTATTTTCTCTAGAGTTTTTAAAAATGTTTTCCTCCAAGCACGTTAAAGTTTGAAATAAAAATAATTATTAATCTATTTAGTAAAATTTATAGAAAATAATCCTTGGTTTTAGTATTTAGGATGATAATTATTAAATCATAATATTAATTAATCCCATGAAGCTTCTTAATCTTCTCTACCAATATTCTCTGTGTATTCGATGCATCAATCCATCTAATTTAACTTTTAAAATATTCGATAAACTTTTAAGTACTATTTGTATTTCCATGGATACATCTTTTATTCAACTATGTGTTCACTTTTTTTATATATGTTTCCTTCTTGATACATTTAAACTTTCGTTTGATATTTTTATAAATCTCTTTTAAAAATAGAAAAAAAAACTTCAAGTACTTTTAAACAAATATTTTCTAAATACATTTTTAAATAATTCTAAGACCGGATATTTTAATATCAAAAACGCTTATGTAACATATTCTCCTGGGTTCTTTCTTTAATTCTTGAAAATATTTTTTTTTCAGAAAGGATATAACATTTTACTCCTTTGAATATCATATTATATAAAATAATTCATGCAATATACAATTGTCTTATTACTATTTAAAAAATAAATCTTGGATAGGCTTATAAATAATAATGTGTCTCCAATTTTGACATTAGACTCAGTATGATGTCCGAGCTGTGGTTTTTTATATACCAAAACAATTCTTTGGTGAAATATTAATAAAGCTGTATCAATAAAAATTCCAAACATTTTTTCAGCATTACAACTTATATCCATTTTATTTCGTAGTATATCCATTTTTAATGCAAAGTTTAGGTTAAACTTTTAGATAAAATACGACTGGTAAGTACTTTAAAAATTAGAAAATCATTTCCACGAAGTTTGTAAATTATTATTTTTTAATACCCTCTTTTGCAAAAATACTTAAAAAAATTATCAATTAGTTTTTTGCAAATAAAACGATAAGAAAGTACCAAAAAAATTGACTAAAATAAAAATTTTAAAATACTATCTTTTTGATAGTTATAATTTACCTTTCTCCAGTTTCAATACATTATTAATCTCCCCTTATACCCCTGTGCAATTCATATTTATAGTCTGTAAGAATACCTCATTTGATTGGTTGATTCTTACTTTAACTTGAGAACAAATTTACATATTTTCAGTTTATAGCAGAATTGAATTTCAAAATTAGAAATTATGACGTAATGAACTTAAAATATTATTAAAAATATTACTGTTAAATCAATTATTATTTTATTAAAATTATTTAAACATTTAAAATAACTTTTAAAATAACTTTAATAACCTATTCCATTTATCTATTTTTATTTAAACAAAATATTTAATTTTTATTATATTTGTATTCATCTTTATTACATTACTTAAACCATTACATACGATAGTTAACTTAATATTTATTATTATTTGCTAGGTGACAATTCCATCCATTTCTATAATATAACTTTTAAAATATTTTAAACTTCGTTACTTTAAATACAAACAAGCACGTGTGTGAAAGTATATAGTATACAAGTCACATGATTAATAACTTTGACAGATGATTTTCAATCTATTTCTCTGCCTAGACTAATAAAATTGATACACTTATTATATTTAATAATATAATTATAAAATTTGGAAGAACAATTTAGAAAATATAGAATTAGATATAATTTTCACCATCATAAAGTTTATTTTTAAAATATATTATATTAATTTTGATTATTAAACATAGTTTATAAATTTAAATACTGTATAACATTTATTTATCTATACGTTTAAGACTATTAAAATTCAGCTTATTAAATATACTTTTAATTATTTATAGCTGTGTTATTTAATATGGCCAGCTTTTACAACCATATGCAACAAAATTTAGAGCTTTACATAACTATTTTTAAATGATTTTATATACTACGTCTTCTCTTTAGCTTCAAATTGTACTTTAAAGATATAATTGACTTAATAGAATTACCATATTAAAAGAACATATTCTAAATTTAAAATTTATAGTAATTGACTGTTATAAACTATTACTGACCTATAGAAAAGGGCACAATATTTCAACTTCATTGTAACAATATTTCATACTCTGTAGTCAAGTTGCAATCTTTAAGTATCCATATATTTAATGATTTATTAAAAAGAATGTTTTTATATTTTTTTTTATAAAAGGTGAGAAGGGGGGGGAGGCAGCAAGAAAAAAAAATAGTTTTATTTATTTTTTTTAATAATGGGGGGGGGGGGGGGGGAAAAATAAAAACCCCATTTCCCCAAATTACCTTAGAGACTCTTTCCCCTTTTTTTTTTAAAAAAAAAATAGGGAAATTAAAAAATTTAAAATAAAAAAATTATTTAATATTTATATTTATTTTTGATTATTATGGAGAGTTTTATTTTTTTTTTTAAAAGATTAATTTTAATTATTTTAAATAAAAATATAATTCCCTCTTGTGAAGGAAAGTTCCAATCTTTAAATACCAAAATTTATTGAATCGATAAGAAAAAAGGTTTTCCCTCCTTCCTTTTAAAAAGGGGGGAGGGGTGCCCTGACAGCAGAGAAAAATATTGGTTGCTATATTTACTGTGAATGTTTAGGTGGTTACTGGTTGGAAACTAATTATATATATATATATATAAATGATTACATTTCTTTTGAATATTAAATAATTTATTAGTGTATATATATATAAGCACAGATTATAATTCTAAATTTTAATCTTTTTATGTGATAATATTTTTCTTTTTTATTACAGATTAAAATGTGTTAAACTTGATTTTAAAATTAAGCAGGTCTCATTTCTTTATTTTATTTAGTCGTTTTATAAAACCAATAATTATAAATATACATACTCACGCATATATATGTTAAATCAACTTAATGATTTAATATTTATAAAGAAGTTATATATAGCTTATACTAAATTTATCATTACTTTGGGATACTTGTGGAAATGCCTGAAGAGAGTCAATTGCAATTTCTACTCTGAGCTCGAATTCCGAGAGTAACGAGGTTATTAATAGAGGAGTGAATTGGATTGTATTTTAAATCACATCATCCATGGCATTCTATAAGAAGACTCAATGTCTGACTATGGGTTAGATGTGACTTCCTCGAGTCCTGAAAAGGATTGTCCTGTTATAATATATATATATACAGATAAATTATAACTTTTTTTTATCCAATATTAACTTAAAATTAACAGGTAAAAATACTGAGGAAAATAAACATTTTGATAAGCCTCATATTGTGATTGCTGAACTGGAATCTCATTTCTCATCTCGCACACGGTCACGTTATTTGTTGAGATCTAACGGTTTTTCTTTAAAAAGTTAACCTTGAAAATGGCGGTTGCTATTCCATCGAAATATCGGTGCTCAATGGAAAATAATACACAGTATATTCCAAAAAGTTATAATTTATCTACATCATATAACCATGAAAACATTAAGTATAATATATATATACACCTGGGTCTCTTTTTACGTGGACTTACATATGTTTCACTGGAAGTCGAATGCAGATAATGTGCTATTACTTTAAATAATAAATTTTGCGCTCTTACATTATATTGAAAGTAATAGCACATTATTGGAATTCGATTTTCATCTTAGTAATTTCAATATTTTCAGTGCTTTATAATAGTAAGATTTTATGCAATAATGAAATTAACATCATGATTTCCACATTTTATGTATACACACATTAAATTTTACAAGAGTATAATGTAAATTTGTTCAAACATTGTGGGTGTTAACTTTGCATTTTAAATCACATTCTGTTTTTGCTTTTTTTTAAAAGATAGTGTCCTCAAGTTTATTTTTAAAAAATGAGTAATAGCAGTGAAATGAAATTTGATTTTTAAACGGAATTGAAAATTAAAGACCAAAATAAGAATTTAATTTTTAGTTGTTAGTTTTAATTTAATTTTTACCAGCAGTGGTGAATAAATGTCTTTTTTATTTTCATAAGTCTAAGTTCATAAACAATTAATAAAATCCTCTCAAATATTAATTACTAATTACATTGTCAACAGTAAACCATTAACACAACATGAGAGTGAACTTGGTGCTAGTTGTATTTCCTGTTGTGAGAATCTGATTTTTTTACCAGTTTGCAAACTAACGTGTTTTTTGGAAAATAGCAATAATAATTAAAACGTCTATAAAAATGAATATTACTGTACTGTAAATTATGCATAAAAATATATTATTTTGAATAAAATTAAATATTGTAGTTAAAAAAAGTTTTTCTTGTATCAATTTTTTTCAAATTTGAAATTTTTTATTAGTCATAATTTATTTCCTTATTTTTTTTTTTGCCTGAATTTTAAAGTAATTTTATGTTGGTGCTTTGCTTTTATGCAAATTTTGAAAAATCACAGACCGCATCCCCCTTTTTCAATGTAAGTTACGTCTATTTTTGCACAATTTTGTTTGTGTTTGTTTTCTGAAGAACCTATCTATCACGTAAAACGAGACCCAGGTGTATATATATATCAACTTTTAATTAATTTTGATTTCAGTTTTAAAAAATTGTGAAATTAATGTTTCATAATAAGATTCATGATCAGTTGTGCAATTAAATTGGTTTTAAAAAACACAAAGTAACTAAGGAATTAATTTAAAACTGTTTGTTATATGGATGTAATAAATAAAACAGATTTATTTTTTAGTTTTATATAGGACAAAAATAGAAAAGTGTATATTTGTAAAATTAAATATTTATGAAAAAAACTTGGGTTATTTATTTGGCCTGCTTTGAAGTCTGGATGTAATTCTGACTGGTTTATTTTTTTAGACTTTTGTTTACAGTAGAGGTAGCTTCAAAATACTTATATTCTAACCACTATAAAGTATCAGAAATAATTCATTGCAAACAAAAGTATATAATAATTGAAAAAAATTTACAAATGAATTAACAAAAAAATCCACAAATGAATTAACAAAAAAAATGTTATGTTTTTTTTTTTATTGTCTACTTTATATCAAAAATATTATTCTTTATATTGCCTTGTATGTATAATTAATATTAAATCATCTTCAAAGTAAATAAATAATATAATCAGTATAAATACATTAAATATCCGCCTTTTACAGCTACTGTACATGTGCTTTTATGAGTGTTAAATAATAAATGAATACGTCCACTGCCAATACAAGAGATAGCATTTAAGAAAGAATAAAATGAATCCACTTATTCTTTCTGAACCCAAATGTTTATATATGGTCAAAAGTGAAAGTATTCATTTATTATTTAACACTCGTAAAAGCGCATATACAGTAGCTGTAAAAGGCTGATATTTAATGTATTTACAACTCTATAAACATCGCTCTATATAAATAAGTGCTTATTTACATAATCAGTATAAAAAAACTTAAAAAACTGCAACTTTTCTCTTTTAAGGTACTTCATGTAAGAAATATTAAATTGTCAATAATACTTCAAATACTGCAGAATCCAGAGATGATTTATATGAGTATTCAAATATTGTCTAGAAAATGTATAAAAATTATGTAGTAAGACTGTGAAATTTATATTTACAAGTTTTACATGGACTTTATACAAAAATAAATTTAAAAATGGAAAATCAATCCATTAAAGATTTCTTCCATATATTATACATGCCATTTTTTATAAGTTTTCCTATTAATTTGACTTTAAAACAATTTGATATATTATATTTAGTTATACTATATAATAAGTGTTTGGTATGTTTTTATCTTCTAGATAAGTTATTTATATATGCTTGAATTGATATAATTATGATTTGGAATGATTATAATTATCTTCCTTAGTAATATTTGTGTTTTTATTATCCATTCTTTTGAGACAAAACTATACAAATCAATTTTAAATCATAACTATATAATTTCAGAGTAAAACTTAATAACCCATAACAAGTATATTTTATATTTAATGAAATATTCAATGATAGCAAAACACAGTGATATGAAGACACTTTAAAACTCTACATTAGTGGATGGTCTAGTTTTATGTCAGGGGCCTTTGGTGATAGTAATCCATTTATTTTGTTACTATGCATGGGGATATCCATGCTGTTTGTTGAATATGGTTACGTTTTCATTTTAAAATACATGTGAAATTTTATTATCTTGTTTTCTTAAGGATATATCTATGCTTTCTTCTTCTTGTTATATGATAATCCTCAAATACAGAAATATTCATATATTATTCATTATAAATCTGATTAATAAGCACAAAATAATACGATAGATAAAGTTATGATGATGTAATGAAGGTAAATAAATTAAGAGGCTGATGTTTCTTTATAAATAATCCCTTATTTTATATATTAGCAATATTATTTCCTTTCTTTATTAAGATTAAAAGATAATAAATAAGGTTTGTTAGAAATTCATTTTTTCCTTGCAGTATATATATATATATACTTAAAAAATAATTCCTTTTTTTTTTTTAATTTTTCTGACAAGTTAAAAGCTCATTAAATCATTTTGTTAAACAATGAAATGTCTGTTGCCATAGTTATCCATTTAATTTGATATTAGTTAACTTTATGAGATTTTATTAAGCAATTATCATTGTTACTACCCATAATAATTATTATGAATATTAGTTACATGCACATACACAAATATTTATCCAAATAAACTTATTTTTTCTACCACACTCTATCTCTACGCTATATATATATATATAAATTTTTTTTTTTTTTTCAAAAAATAAAAATAAAATTCCAAAAAAAAAAAAAAAAATATATATATATATATATATATATATATATATATATATATATATATCATCAACCATTATCAATCCACTGCAGGATGAAGGTCTCTCCAAGTTTAATCCATCTTCTCCGATCTTTAGCTTCTCTTCTCCACAACACTCCTGCACATTTTCTTATTTCATCCATCCATCTCACATGTCGTCTCTTTCTGGGTCTTTTACAATCTCTTGGAATCCAGTTTAAAATTTCAATTGTCCATCTATTATCATCTCTTCTAAAAATATGTCCAGCCCAACTCCATTTCAATCTTTTAATTTTTTGTCAATAAGGTCACTAACATCTGTTTGTTGTCTTACCCATACATTGCGTTTTCGATCTCTTCTTGTTACTCCCAACATACATCTCTCCATACTCCTTTGAGTGGTCTGAAGTCTCTGTATTGCTCTTCTATTAAGTGTCCAAGTCTCAGATCCATAAGTAAGAACTGGTAAAACACATTTGTTAAAAACCATCCTTTTCAAACACATAGGCATATTTCCTTTTAGTATCAAGTTATTTCTACCAAAAGCACTCCAACCAAGTTTAATTCTATGATTAATTTTCTCCATTATGTTTCCATCTGTATTAATAATCTGACCAAGGTATTTGTAACTGTTAACTTCTTCTAATTCTTCATAATCAATCTTTATTTTCATATTTTGAGCAAATCGATTAAACATTACTTTAGTCTTTTTAACATTTATCTTTAGTCCTACTTTTCTACTTTCATCTGCTAACTCCTGCAACATTTCCTGCAGCTCTGAAGCATTATTTGCAAAAACAACTACATCATCTGCAAAATCTAAATGACTTAAATACTCTCCATTTACTTTCACTCCTTTAGTTTCCCATTTTAATCCACAAAATACTTCTTGCAGCACTGCTGTAAAGAGTTTTGGAGATATGGAGTCACCTTGTCTTACGCCTTTCTCAATGTTGATTTTTCCAGTATCATTATGTAATCTAATTGTTGCTGTTGCATTTTTATAAATATTCTTTAAAATATGACAATATCCTGGATCTATACCTTGATGATCCAATGCTTTAATCACTGAATAAATGTGTATAGAATCGAATGCTTTTTCATAATCTACAAATCCAAAACATAATGACAACTAATATTCATTTGTCCTTTCTATGACTTCCCTCAATACCTGGATATGATCTATTGTACTAAAACCACTTTTAAATCCAGCTTGTTCTCTTGGTTGGTGGAAATCCAAAGTTCTCTGTAGACGAGTTGTAATTATCTTGGTAAAAATTTTATATAAAACTGATAAAAGGCTGATAGGTCTGTAATTTCTAATATCTTCTTTATCACCTTTTTTATATATTAATATTATTACTGCATTCTTCCAATCTTCTGGTACATCTTTATCATTTAGACATTTGGTATATAACTTTGCTAAAATTGTTTCTATTTCTTCACCTGCTTCTTTTAATATATCAATTATAATTCCATCATTTCCTGGAGCCTTTCCTTTCTTCATACATTTAATTGCATGTCTCACTTCTTCATTTAAAATTCTGGGCAATTCGGAAGTTGTAATAGATATAGGAGGTACTTGTTCTTTATTACTATATAATTCTTGATAAAAATCTTCTACCAATTTCATGTTGTCATCTCTCTTTTTAGTAATAATTCCATCTTTTTTTCTTATTGCAGATAGAAATTTCCTACCAATACCAAAATGTTGTTTAACATTCTTGAGACTTTTATTTTCTTCTACAGCTTTCCTTGCTATTTCACAGTTATACTTTCTTATATCATTTTCAACTCTTTTCCATACCATTTTACAAAATTCGAGATATTCAATTCTTTTTAATACATCATTTTTGTATATATTCATATTTCTTATTTTCTTCATAAATTCTCTAGTCACAGTAGAAATTTTATTAGTCAATTGCTGCTTTTTTCTACCAGCTATCTTTGTTGCAGTTTTTAAAAGTGTATCATTTATTTTCATATTAATTTCATTCAAATCTGAATCATGTTCAAAATCTACTAACACTTGAAACCTATTTCTAAGTTCTAATTTAAATTCATTAGAATATTTCTGAAGATTAGGAATATCAACTGTAAATATTGTTTTTCTTAATAATTTTTGTCTCTCTAGTTTTACATTAACACGTAACTCACCTTACTAATCGATGATCACATCCTGTGTTACATATATTAAGAACATTACAATCTTGAAATATGTATTTCCTGTTAGTCAAAATATAATCCAATTCTGCTGTACTTTCATTTGGATGCTTCCATGTCCATTTCCTTTTAACATTTTTCTCAAAAAATGAATTCATAATATAAAGTTTTTCCTTTTTCTGCAAACTCCACAAGTCTATGTCCTCTCTCATTTCTATTACCATAACCAAAATTACCTACAACAATTTCATCTTTCATTTGTCTACCAATTCTAGCATTAAAGTCTCTCATAACAATTTTAAAATGTTGTTTACTCTGATCAAAAGCCTGTTGTACATCCATATAAAAATCTTCTACTACTTCATCACTATGAGAACTTGTTGGGGCATAAACCTGAATTATCTGCATTTGGTATCTGCTATTAAGTTGTATAACTAATCTTGCAACTCTGTCCGATACACTATCAATCTCCACAATATTGTTCTTCCACTTTTTATTTATAATGAATCAGACTCCACTTGTATTTCCAATATGTGTGCCTTTATAATAGAGTATATGTCCACTTTTTAAATCAATTGTTTCTTCACCTTTTCTTCTAACTTCACAAAGTCCAATAATGTCCCATTTAATATAAGACAGTTCTTTTTCTAATTATTCTTGCAATCTTCTTTCACTTGAAAGTGATCTGCAGTTGTAAGTACCTAAATAAAAAGTTGTCTTCAAATGGCAGTCTGGGTCCGCAAACAGGGGATTCTTAGCACCCTCCACTTTCGGCCACCAACCACTGCCTTGGTTGGTGACTTTACAGCTTCCTGGGAATAAGGGCCATGCTTTATTTTTGTCTGTCATAATTGTATATATGTATTGGAAAAATATTTATCATTTACACAAACATTCATTCTGCCTTATCAGTCACTGAGAAGAAAGACCATGGTGTTTCTTGATCTTAAACTCAGAGGTAAAAAGCCAATAAACTCACCACGCTGGCTAATGTGTGTTGGTGAGCAGCCCATCCATGTTCGTATACTATATGAATAATAACATATTAATAACAGCTGCAACGACAAGAACGTATGGAGTGGACATTAGGAATTTAGCCCTTCTCGGTTCCTTTAAGGCCTCCAAGAGGAATCAAAGGGTCTCCTTTCAGTTAATAGCAAACTCCTTTCTGCAGCCATATATATATATATATGTGTGTGTGTGTGTGTGTGATGGCTAATAATTTTTCAAGTAAAATAGTGCCCTAATATTTAATATAAATGTAAAAAAATCCTGTTTTGGTTTAGAGATTCCTATATCCCTAACATATAATGTATAAATAAAAGTATTATTATACTTTTTATCAAAATTGTAAAGTATAAGTATGGAGAGGGAAGGGGGTGATTGCATTATAAAACTATAAAACAGTTAATTAAGAACTTAATAAAAATAAAATTGAATCAACTATATTTTAAAAGTGAAAGTTTATATCAAAAATAATATTTTAACTTGCTAATTCTTGCGATTGATTAGTATTTAGTTATAGAGAAAGATAGCTCACAAGTTTCAAAAGATTGTAAAGTCAGTTTACTGCTACTTAAAATAACAATAAGTACATAGTTATTCATTAGTATTTATACGTGCAGGCATGTATGTGTGTGTGATGTATATCATTGTAATTATACAGAAAATCTAATGGTCTTATACATCATATAGTACACCATTCTATAGTGTTTTCAGAGGGTTATTATTTTATATGGTATTAAATAAATTCATTCTTATTTTCACTCATAAATCTTTAAGCAAAATTAAGACTATTCAATTTTATTGAAATAGTTTTTTTATAAAATTTTCCATCTCTTTTATCTTATTTTACATTTTTTGTTGTTGTTGTTATTCAAAGCTGAAAAAAAAAACATCTGTCAAAATGAAATAAATCTGTCAAACGCACGTGGAAGTGTGGTTTGTGCATAAGTAATGTCCAGACAAAAATTGAATAAACCAATTAAAAATAATATGAGGAGCCAAAGGTAAACAGTTAGATCAGAAGAATGGTTGCCAGATAGATTCAATAAAACTAAGCTCATATTTGATCTAAAGTTTTCTCTAAAAATCGTGTACCAAGTGAGCACGCAACAAGTTAGTTCCGTTTCAATCTATTGTCTGACTAAAATTATTAGCTTTTATTTAAAAGTGTATATTGTATATCTTACTATAGGAGCACTAAAAGATGAATTGGCATACTTATCTCTATTCAATTAAGTCAAATGGTGCCAAAATTTTTACTAATCTACAAGGAATCAACATACCATGCTAAAATCAACGTGTCCAATTCGGAAGGTATGATCTACATATCGGAGACTATCTTAGGTACAAACTTTCATTTGTTACTTGTCTTTTATTGAATAATTTAATAAGTAAATTTGAATGGACCAATGTACTACAAACTTTTATTAACCTTAATCTGATATGGAATAAGTCATTATTAATATTTGAATGTTTTAATTTTATTACAAACTTTCATAATATTTTATATTACTTCAAATATTTAATTTTTAATACTGGAATAAATAGATTATAAAAGAATAAAGGGCCGAAAGAGTAATAATAATAATAAATGCCAATTTTTATATCTACTTTATATTTAATTCAAGACGTAATGTAGTTAAAAGAATAACTTGTACTTACTGGGTAAACTTTTGAGTTCTCCTGAGAGAATAATTATAAAATTAAGTTTGAAATTTATAGTCAAAACAATTCTTCTGAATAAATGTGATGTTAAATTAAGCATCACATATTAAAAAAAAAAAAAAAGTTTTCAATAATGCTTGATATTGGCTCTATCAATATTATATTTTCTGTTTTGTATTAATATTACATGTAGCACTTAAATATGTATGCATTTTTAAATTGTTTTCGTTTTTGTATATTAATTTTTGGGGGTTTGTTTGTATCATGAAAAGAAATAAAAGAACAGTTTTTTTTTGTTATGATTCTTATTATATATGTGAAAATCTATTAAAAGATTTCTTAATATTGGGAAGTAGCTCGCACACAATAATAGATGTCTGCATGAGTGTGTGTTTAATATGAATGGGCAAATCTATAAAAAAAATATGAGTCAAAATTTATCATACAGGTAAATAAATTTGATTTAATCAGCGACATAGCTTAGTAATGGACATGACTAATGATGAGTATGATTGGAAAGTGATCTATCTTTACACACACACACATACATATATATATAATTTTACTTTTGAAATCTAAATTTTCTATAATCTGAGACATCTATACACCTTCTGACTGTATCAATATTTATATCTTATAATAGATTCATCTAACTATTGATTTTAAATTATATAGGGAATTATATTTATTATTGTTGTTTTTAATCATTGAATATGATCAATCTGTATTGATTATTATGTAATTTTTTCTCAGTATATTAATGAATAACTAATAATAAAAGTAAATTGTTTGATCAAGAAAGTTTATATGTTTCTTAAGATTGATTGATTTTCTTATGGAAATAACTTAGTAATCACCATCATTATTAGATTCTAAGCAGTAACCATAGTGCCAAGATATAATGATAATTTGAATAATAATTAGAGAAAAGGGGCAACATGATATGACATAAAAGAGGCCAACATATGCTTTATTGCTATTTAAAAGAAAGTTTTAAATGTAATAGTTAGAAGAGAATATTTTTTAAGTGTGTGGGTGATATTGCTTGTGACAAAAATGTATTTTTTTTTGTTGGGAAAAATGTTAATTTATATGTATAATGAATGCTTAGTATCAATTGGAAGCATTTTATTTGGTTAAAATTTTTAGTCAAAATTAAAAAAATCTCTAGTATTATTCATTCATAAATTTTCATTAATTTAAATCATTTATTTAATATTCATTATTAGTTTCATATTGATTCAAAGAAGGATCAAATAAGAGGAAGTATGTTTCTTGTCCATCAAAGTGATTAGCAACAGGAGATTTTATAATGACATGCACACACATATTAAGGGGAATTAAATGTGAGAAACAGGTATTGAAAGTGTACTACAAGGGTGTAGAGTACATAAAGTTGTAGACAATTTTAAAGCTTGATGTTGTAATAAGTGTAAAATTTTAATATTTTTTAAGTTAAAATGTCTACCTAATTAATTGTTTTTATCAGGCACTCAAGTCTCATCCTGACATTAATCAAAATATTTGGACCCAATGATAAATAATTTATTAGCAATTTGTCAATTAGTGATATATCTTGAATGAATCATTTGCAGCCTAAGCTTGAAATAATATATATATATATATATTATTTTTAAAATATCTTGATTTATCTAAGCTTGAAATAATATATATATATATATATATTATTTTTAAAATATCTTGATTTATCTAGAACAGTTAGTTATTCAATATTAATTGTTTAGATGCATAGATTGAAAGAGAAAAAGATATAAAACGTGCTACTAGTTGTAATTTTCATCTTATGCTATAACTTATTTAGAAAAGATGACTATAAATTTTTAAATGTTTATTATCGTTTTTGACTAAAGATATTCTTAAAGATCTAACTGATGATGAAAGAAAACCTATTTTATGGAATGAAAATTTTATTAGAATAATAAATAATAAAAATATATTGATTGGAAACCGGAAATTTAATGAAGAAAGTGATTATCAATATGACATTATGTATATATAAGTGTTAAAAATTAATTAACATTATTTTCTATATATGACTGTACATAATAATTACTGAATGTACCTGAAATTATAAAGTTTAACTGTTATTTATACAAAATAATTAATGAAGTAATTTTAGGAATTAAGATTGCTTATTCTTAAAAATTATTGAGTACATATATGCTGAATATATGAGATCCTTACTCAATTTAAGAGAAATATTGAAAACTAAGTAGGAGTAGTGTTGAGAAAACTGCATGAATTAAAAGAATTATTGTTAAGTGATGAATAGTGATTTGATCCTTTAAAACCAATATGGATTAAAGTAATATGAAAGATTGTGAACTAATTTGTCTTGTATATGTTTAAAAACAATTCGCAAAATAGTGACTATTCATTCATTTTCAATGTGATTGTCTTTGTTATGTGTGTGTGTGTGTGCAGAAAAGCTGTCAATGCAATTGTTCAGATCGTATTATCCATTTGCAAAGATAATCACGACCTATTTGATTACTTGATATTGGAGTATGAACTTTGCTGATAAAGAACTTGAGTATATATTTTTCCTTTATTTCATTTTAATATTGATAGAAAAAAATGATATTAATGATATATTAATTTGGTAAAGCATATGCTTAAATTAATTAAGTTACATTATATAATTTATTACGCTTAAATATGTCTTCTTCTTTTATTCTTCTTTTATTATTATTATTATTATTATTATTATTATTATTATTATTATTATTATTATTATTATTATTATTATTATTATTATTATTATTATCATCATCATCATCATCATCATCATTATTATTATTATTATTATTATTATTATTATTATTATTATTATTATTATTATTATTATTATTATTGATGCTATTTAGAATATTAGTAATTTTATATTTATGAGTTATGGTTTAAAAGATTTCAGTAAAATGTTCACGTAGTATTCTTTTTATTAAATTTAATGTTAACGATACTATGCTATATTGATAATTTGATACTAAGATTTTAAAAATATTGCTATGATCTGGGTTATAAAATGTCATATGCTTTAAGAGAATGATGTATATTTCTTGTTTCATAAATTATTGAAAGCTATGTTTTATTCAGTCATATTTGACCATTTTTGTGATTTGTTGGCTTTATACATCATAAACAAGGTATAGTTAATAAACTGTGATAATAAAAACCATAATATCTAATAAATAATAATTAGTCAGTAATATTTTATTAGTAAAATTTTATGAAATAAATAATTAATACGTAAATTATAAAGCTAGATTTATGAGTTAATAGCATTAGAAGGCATATGTTTATGTAGAAACATATAACTGCTTTTCTGAATTTATTGAGAATTTTATTTCATTTCTTAAGATTGCCCAAAACAAATATATGGAATATAAGTTAAATCGGAATTTAAAAGCTAAATTTGTATAATAATTTGATCTATTTAAATATTATGTTCATGCAAGACTACCGGTAGGAAATGGATATGTATTTCATTGATGCAAGGTTTTAATGTAAAGTAAGTTGAAATTGTATTCTCGGTAAGCGATTGCAGAAACTTATTGTAAATATATTTTTATATAATTCTGTTAATTAACAGAACTTATTGTATATTAAATATGTCCTTTGTTAATAAATGTTATGTTATTTTATTATTTAAATTTAGTGTAGTGTCTTAATGTTTTTGGTACTCATTAAATCCAGAAATCTAAACTTTATATATTTTTATGATGCAAGTATTTTCAACGTTTCTTACAGATACAGATATGTAATTACATGTTTAACTATTAAACTACTAGTTATTGGCAAATATAAATATTGCATATAAATAAATAATCATTTGCTTAATGATCACCATAATTAAAACTGCAAATATATTGAAAAAAAAATTGCATTAAGATTAATTATTATTCATTCCGTTTGATGAATTTATTCGTTGTTGAATGCCTTGAATGGACATAAAATCCCTTTCCCACTCGTGGTATTTGAATGTACTCTTAGTCAATGATAATATTAATCAAAATTTAGATATGATATTTTTGTCTTAGTTAAAATACTTATGAATTTATTAAATTATTATTGTTATTATTTTTTTTTAATAAGTAGACATTAGCTCGTATATCACAAGGATTTCATTCATTTATCGACGACGGATTAATAAAAGGGCTATTGAAAAGTTTATATTCATTAAAAAAAATCATGAGATCATAGAAATACAATTTTAAATAAGTATTCATATATTTATTATCAAAGAAATATAATGTGGCATGGCAATTTGATAAGATTTATAAAATTGTAAATGTAAATCTGATGATGACAATACATGCAGAAATACTTAAAAATATAAGAGTGTATTGAAGAAGGGATAGTGGGGAAAATATATTATTAAAAAAGATTAAGTGTAATCTTGTTACTAGTGATTTATGTAGGAAATACTGAGATCGCTAAAGAGTTGCAAGAGTGACTAGAGGTTTTTCAATCTCTTAAATTTTAGTTAATAATATTTTATAATATTTATTATTTTGAAATATGATTTTTTCTAGAGTACAGTTTTTTTTTTATACCTGCACTTCTAATGAACTCAGACTTTCACATGACTTTCAACCATCCATGCTATCTCATACCACTGATACACCTGATCACACACATGTCGAAAAGTTAAATAATCACCAATGTTTGTATTTTGTGCTAAACTAGCACTCCACAGTTGGTCCAGATTATCATCTCCACACTTATATACAAACAAAGCTCAGCTTATATTAAGATAGCCAATCTTCATACTTTAATAGACAGGCTTCAAACCACTCCAACCCACAACTCATCAGCCATCCATTTCATTGAAAATCTGAAGAGGGAATGCTCAAAGTCCAACTTAGTGCCCACTTTCTCATCCTACCATGATGACCATAAGTCAATCTGACACCTCGTGTATGGAATGTAATCCAGTTACCTACATATACAAGGGATGGACAGATCTTAAAGCACTATATTTTGATATATTTTTTTCTACAATACTGGCTTTTTCTGTAATTTTCAGTGTTCTTGACATGAATTAATGTAGCAATTCCAAAACCTTGAGAGTTAGCCATTGTTATATTAAATCAAGATTCTGACCGATCAGTTGGTAGTGTTTAAACCTTGATTGATCTGATATTCATAAAGTTCTCTTTCTCTTTCTCATAGATACAAGATATATATGACTATAGCCTGGGTCTATACCTTGATGAACCGTTGCTTTAATCACTGAAGAAATGCTTATAGATTCAAATGCATTTTAATAATCTACAAATCCAAAGCATAATGGCAACTGATATTCATTGGTTCTTTCTATAAATTCCCTTAATGCTTTGTTATGATCTATTATAATAAACTCACTTTTAAATACAGCTTGCAGTTTTGGGTGGTTGAAATCAATTGTCATCTGTAGACGAGTTATAATTACTTTAGTAAAATTTTGTAAAAATGTGATAAAAAGCTGATAGGTTTGTAATTAATAATACTCTCTTTATCACCTTTTTAAAATATTAATATTAATATTGTCCTTTGGCTGGTACATATTAATCACTTAGGTATTTGGTGCATAACATGTAATTTTTTTTATCTGCTTCTTTTAATATATCGATTATAATTTCATCATAACCTGAAATTAATTTCATAATTTAAAGTCCTCGGCAGTTCAGAAGATATAATACATGTAGAAAGTACTTACATTTTATTAATATATAATTCTTGATAGAACTCTTCTACCATTTTGTGATGTCATCTCTCTTTTTAGTAATAGTTTCGTCATTTTTTTTCCTATTGTAGATATATTTCTATCAATAATAAAATGTTGTTTTACACTCTTGAGACTTTTATTCTTTTCTAATGTTTTCTTGCCAATTCCTAATTATATAATTTTTACATCATTACCAAATACTTTTCACAACATTTTACAAAATTCAAGATTTACAATGCTTTTTAATGCATTATATATATATATATATATATATATATATTATAAAGCATTGTAAAGACGGATATATATATATATATATATATATATATATATATATATATATTCCTTCTTGTCTTCATAAAATTATTTAGTCCTAATAGAAATTTTATTAGTTAATTGATGCTTTTTGCTATCATCTATATTTGTTGCAGTTGTAAAAGTGTATCAGTTATTTTCATATTAATTCCTTCAAATCAGAATCATATTTAAATCTTACTAATACTTGCAACCCATTTGCATGTTCTAATTTAAATTCATTGAAATTTTTCTGAAGATTAGAAATAAGAACTGTGAGTATTGTTTTTCTTAATAATGTTTGTCTCTCTAGTTTTGCATTAACATGTATCTTGCAACTTGCTAATTAATGATCAGTTGTTACATTTAATTCATTAAGAACATTGCAATATTGAAATAAATATTTTCTCTTAATCAAAATATAATCCAATTCCACTGTATCTTCATTTTAATGTTTCCATGTCCATTTATTATTAACATTTTTCTCAAAAAACTAATTCATAATATAAGGTTTTTTTTTATGCAAACTTCACAATTTCTTGTCCTCTCTCATTTCTTTTACAATAACCAAATTTACCACAGCACCTTCATCTTTCATTTGTTATCTACTCTAGCATTAAATTCTTGCTTAACAATTTTGGACTGTTGTTTAGTCTGATCAAAAAAAATTTGTACATCCATATATGTCTTCTATTACTTCATCACTATAAAAATGTGGGGGCATAAACCTGAATTATCTACATTTGGTATCTATGAAGTTGAATAATTAATCTTATCACTCTGTCTGATACACCATCAATCTCCACAATGTTGTTCTAACATCTTTTTATAGTGAATCCTACTCCATTTGTGCTTTCAATATTTTTGTCTTTATAGGAGAATGCATATCCACTTTTTAAATCAATTATATTTTCACCATTTTTTCTAACTTCACAAAGTACAATAATAATTCATTTAATATAAGACAGTGCTACCAATTCTTGCAATATCCATTCACTTGAAAGTTGTCTGCAGTTGTAAGTATCTAAAAAATAAATCTTTAAAAAATGGCTGTATGGTTCTATATTTAGGGGATGTTTAGCACCTTATTCCTTTGGTCAACAACTGCTGACTTGGCTGGTGACTTTACAGCTTTCTTGAAATAAGGGTCATAATTTATTTTTGTCTGTCATGATTGTATATATTTATTAGACATTTTTTTCATTCAGATACACATTCATGCTGCCTTTTTAGGCAACTGAGATGAAAAGACACAATGTTTCTTGATCTAAACTCTGAGGTAAAAGGCCATTCATGTTTGTATACTATTTGAATAATCATATAGTAAAAACAGCTGCAATGATATAAATGTACAAAGTAAACATTAGGAATTTGCCCTGATCAGTTTTTAAGACCTCTAAGAGGAATCATTGAACTCCTTTTAGTTAACAACAAACTCCTTTTTGTAAAATATTAAAAAAATTTAAAGATCTATAGTTACGCTAACAATAAATTTTAAGTCTGCATCTCAGAAAGTGTAGGTTAAATGCCATAGAAACCAGTGGATTATTATTGACAGTTAATAATAAAAACAAGAAAATTATGTTTTCAATGATTCTTTAAGTTTTTTATCGGAAGTAATTGCAACACTTTATCTGGAGTCAATTCTATTAAAGAATGTGTCAGTGGAGAAAAAATTTGTTTTTCTGGATAATTTAATTTCTTTCTGCTTCTTTCTTTTCATTAATTACCATAGATAGGATGGGAGAGAAATCACCAACAGGCATGCATTTGAAGAAAAATACTATAAAAATGAATAACTATTTCTATCTCAGAAATTATTTTAAGAATTATTGAAAAACATCTGAAATAGATGTATCATCTTTCATTTATTGTTCTTGGCTTAACTAGGATAAAAAGATGCTCCAAAAACTAAAATTTGAATTGTTTTAAATTTTGACAATTGGCCATAGAGGTTAATAAAATTTGCACATGGAATAATATTGATTCTTCAGACAATTGTTGTTAAACTAATCATTTAAACTGAGAACATATGAATGCCAACAATTGCCTGCACAAACATTAGTAGATAGCTACATTGTCTCACATTAGTAAATTTAAATATTCTAACTTTATTACCTTCAGTTAGATGTTTATAAATATGAAATAGGATTCCATTTGTTTCTACATTCTATTTAGCAGGTAAATGATATCTATAGAGTTATTTTGTGCAAATTACTAAATGTAGACTAGTTTGAACATTAAAAGAGAGTGTATAGCTAAACCTATAAATGTCTTAAGTCTGATTTATATAATCTTAAGACATTATTTCAAAAAGAAATTTTATTACATATTAACTTTAAGCCTTATAATATATACCATTAAATTTTGAAGTTTAAATCTGTGGAGCATTCATTAATGTGGACTACGCATATACAACCTATATATATATATATATATATATATATATATATATATATATATATATATATATATATATATATATATATATATATATATATATATCTTAGCTTAAGATTGTGCTTTATGTTTCTACCTACTAACGTGTGTTTAAATCCCTATTTCCCATCCTGCTCCTTTTGTTGTGTATATATATTTCATGTATATATTTGAGATATGCGCCTAAATTATAAAATTTAATGTTTCAATAACATGTTTTAAAATTATTATTAATTCTTTTTATTAATTATTAGTTTTTTTTTATTAAAGTATTATAGATGTGGCTCAAATATATACATATGAGCAAAACTTACTAACAAAATATTGATGTTTTTAAATATTTATTATATGTCATTTTTAGCTTTTTCTTTTTAAATTGCTTGTTTTTTTATTAAACTATATATTTTTATAAAATCCAATATGGAAGATGTGACTGTTGTTAATTGTCCAAAAATAATTAAAGAGAGGTATTTTTTAATTAAAGTTTTACTTAAAATAAATGGGATTAAGTAGATTAAAGATTTTCTTTTGTTGAAAACATGTCAAATCTATTTCTAATCTGGAAATAGATTTGAATTTATTTTGGACATTATCTAACAATTGTATCTTTCAAAAACAACTGATAAAAGAAAAAGTATAAAATGACTGAATTTTGAATCATGAGAGATTAACTACTATTGAAAGAAGATTAGCTACTCTAAAGAAAATGATTGTTAACATCACGGTAAAACTCAAAATGATGTAGCAGTAAACCCACCCTCTTGCTGACCCTGGTGAGTCATTCTTCCTGCTAAGGTACCATCTAACTGCTGCCCTGAAAGAAAGTAAAAATGATGGAAAACTTTAAAAATGCTAATAGAAACTTGCTGTCACTAAGAAGAATTCATTTGGATCATCAATTTGCCATGCATGCACCGTACATTGAAAATAGACTTATTAAATTTGCACAAGGTAACTTTTATGCTACTATTTGAAAATGAATCTAGCCTCACTAATCTCAAATCCTGCTATCAAGATTCTAATGTATTGTTTAATTTTCTATCTTTTAAATTAATGTTTTATATATATATATATAACATGTAATTTGCTCTCAAATGATTTCTTTAAATTTAATTCTCTTTCATATGCTCTAATTTTTTTTTAAACTTTGATGCGGTCAATTTTTTATAGTTATTTATTACTTGATTTTGTATATATATATATGCTTTTTTATTAATTTGCTAATCTCAAACAAACTGGTGAGCTTAATTTATAAAAATCCTTTTTTGTCATTTTTTAAGTAAATCTTCATGAAGCAAGTTATAAACGTCCATTTAAAATAATGCATTATTAATTAATATACTCACCAGATTGTTTTTTGAGCCAACATTCTATTTATGTTTTAATATAATATAATATATATATATATATATATATATATATATATATATATATGTTTAACTCTGGATTTTCTACCAGTGTAAATCCAGAACATTAAGCTAATTAATGCTTTGAAATCTTATAAAAATATTCTTTATTCATTTCTGAAAAGATGACCGATTATTTGTTTTCTATATAACCGCTAATCTTCCTTCATTTTTCATACTCTTAAAATTTCAAAACTTGTATTTAAATAAATCATTTATTGTAAAATCAATGAAAGTGGGATTGATTTATTTTAAATATCAGAAAAAGGATGGGGTGAATCTTAATGTTTCTGTTACTAAATCAAATCTTAACATATAGATTATTAATTTGAAATATAATCTTAATGTTTCTTTTGCTATATAAAATCTTTAAGTATATTTTAAGTAAATGAAATGTAAATCTCTCTCTATATATTATAATTGCATGGCATATTATAGTATTCAAATAAGGGTCATTTATTTTAAAGCAGTAAAATTTATTCAATGTTGTTAGAGACATGTATCATTACTGACGTTTTTGTCATTTAGCATATCTTCGTACATATATATATATATATTACATGCTTCTATTCTGGCCAAATTCGAACCCATAAATTTCTTTTCGTACCTCATTCCATAGATAGTTGAGCTATCTGGAACTACATTTATTTCGTAAAAAATGCCTCTGGTGGTGATCCCAAAAGTTTGTCACATGCTATGCATATTCACTTCATATAGATAAAAGGCCTCTTACATCAGTTATACCAGCAAAAGTCTGGGCCACGCCATGCCTATCCACTTTTCTCTAAGCACTACCCAAGAAGAGGGTGTGAGATTTCGTTTTTCATCCAGAAGCACAACCTTTTCCTCTTAGTTATTTTTAGGCTATTATGTCAGCACTGCAAACTTCTTCGTATTATTATTATTTCTTTTGCTTCATGGCCCAGTTTTAATGCTCTAATATTAAAATTTAGCTTTGCTTAAAAGATACATATATAAATGCCAATTACTTCTATTTATTAATTAAGTTTATTTCAATCATATACAATCCTACCTTCGTAATTTATATATCTATATTTAAGAGTATCTATATGCCTTGGGAAAAATAAAGCATTCGTCTTACTATTCTTAAATGATTTTCATTAAATATTTTGTCATAGTTTCAAATATAATTTTTTAAATGTCTTTTGTTTATTTTCACACCTCAATGGTGTGGAAATAATTTATATCATATATACAATGAATTTCGGAATGCTCCTAGTAATATATATGTTAGTCACCATGTTTCAGAACCATAAATAAAAGCGTTAATGGAAGTATTATGTAATTCTTTCTAATATTCGATTGGCATTTTAATATTAGACCCACCAAAGATGTGTGTTTATTTATAATATATCATTTAGCTAATAAAGAGCATATGAGAAATAATAGCGCAATGACACAATGTAATCATCTACTGCTTGCTCATTCATGCACGTACTAATGTACTTAATTTATAAATGTATAATAATTTGTCAGTATATTAAAATAAATTTTATTGTCTAACTTATTTGAGTAGTTCAAATTCCTTTTTCCTCTACTTCCACATATTACAGCCTTGCTTATATATATTTTAATATAGTCATAGCTAATAGATGTCTCATTGTCTTCTCTGCTCTCCTAGTCGGCCGGATTTAAAATTAATTCTCATGTGCCATCACTATTGTGATTCATTAGGTGTTTTATCTGGGGCTTAGAGAATGGGTTCGAATCCAGGCTGGTTCCTGACCTAAATCTTGGGCTTGACTGGATTTGAAGTACATTTTGTGAGTTCCAGCTCATGTTAGATGAATAGACATGTTTTGACTGGTACAATATATATATATATATATATATATATATATATATATATATATATATATATATATATATATATATAGCATTCACTGTAAATAATAAAATATAGACACATTATTTTTAAAAGATATATATATATATATTTCTTTTATCATATATAGTTTTGATCAAAATTAGCACTTTATAAATGGTGATATGCTGTGTCTGTTTTACATGTAGAGTTGTTTTTCATTTTAAATTGTTTTTTAGAAATTTTTCTAGTGTTAAAATATTTTATTCACATTTAACTGAATATACTATTTTAAATAAAAAAAGAGATTTAAGTATTAAAAGCAATTATTCAAGTTATAGTATTTGTCAAGAAATATATGTTTTTATAGGCATTTAAATGAACAAAGGAGATATAAGATTTTCTTGTGTAATAAAATTATATAAAACTTTAATTATTTAAGTTATATTTTATTATTATTTGTTAATATTAAAGTTGCTTTTAGAAGTAAGTCAATGAACGACATTTATAAACAAAAGTTCACAGTGTGTGTGTAGTTATGCAGAGCAGACAATGGAAAATTTTAGCATCACACAGTTTCTGTAAGAAAACTATAGTAATTTCAAATGTCATAATTTTTTCAGTAAGGATGGTTGTTTACCTTAACAAAAAATGAAGTACTTTAAAAGAAACTTTTGATTCAACTGGATCATTTCATTTAATATACTTTTAAAAAATAGTGATAATAATAATAAAGTTATTAACCATGATAATTGGCTACATATCACTCAATGAGACTAATGAAGCCCCTATTCCAGTTATCTATATGACTACTGAGTCACTATGGCATAATGTTTGAATAAAACAAAAATCTAAAATAAAACAAAAGCCTATCTTACAAAAAGTAAGTTAATCTTTTCTAAAACTTAGCATTGAATAGTAGGAAAATTAAAATCAAACAAATAACTCCTCTTCAAATATTTGTTTATTTCTATCCATTCTTTTTTATTTTGTCAGACTTTCTATAAAATTTTATGAGGATATAATCTGATTCTTGTGTTTCTCTAAATAGCTCATTCTTATAAAGACTTTCACACACATAATGAAAACCTTTATGAATGTTTCCACATTCAGGGTAAAACAGTAAATTGTATTTTGTAGTAAATACATAAAAATAAATAAATAAATAATATTAAACCGATTTTATAAAAAAAGTAAGCCTTTTTGATATATTTATATCCATGCAAACATATTCTATGGAAATTATTATAATGATAGTGATTATCAATAGCAATTTTATCCATAATTTATTCAATTTTTATTAATACATTGTACTGCATTTATAAATAAAAATGTAAAAGTATTATTTCAACAAACTATTTAATTTAAATAAAATAATATATTTCTTTACTGCGCTCTTATATATATATATATATATATATATATATATATATATATATATATATATATTTAAATTACATATTATAAGGATTGTACTGGAGGCTAATTATTATGATATATATATATATATATATATATATATATATATATATATATATATATATATATATATATATATCAATCCACTGCAGGATGAAGGTCTCTCCAAGTTCAATCCATCTTTTCCTAACTTTAGCTTCTCTTCTCCACATCACCCCTGTACACTTTCTTATTTTATCCATCCATCTCACATGTGCTCACTTTCTGGGTCTTTTACAGTCTTTTGGAATCCAGTTTAAAATATCAATTGTCCATCTATTATCATCTCTTCTAACAATATGTCCAGCACAACTCCACTTTAGTCTTTTAATTTTTTCAATGAGGTCAGCACAACCTGTATGTTCTCTTACCCAAACTTTACATTTTCAATCCCTTCTTCTCACTCCCAACATGCATCTATCTATACTTTTGACTGTTTGGAAGTCTCTGTATTGCTCTTTTATTAAGTGTCCAAGTCTCAGATTCATAAGTAAGAACTGGCAAAACACATTTATTAAAAACCTTTCTTTTCAAACACATAGGTATATTTCCTTTTAGTATCAAGTTATTTCTACCAAAAGCACTGGAACTAAGTTTAATTTTATTATTAATTTCATCCATCATATTTCCATCTGTATTAATAATTTGACCAAGGTATTTGTAACTATTAACTTCTTCTAGTTCATCATAATCAATCTTTATTTTCATGAATTGAGAAAATCTATTAAATATTACTTTATTCTTTTTAACATTTATCTTTAGTCCTACTTCCTTACGTTCATCTGATAACTCATCCAACATTTTCTGTAGCTCTAAAGCATTATTTGCTAAAACAACTACGTCAACTGCAAAATCTAAATGACTTAAATAATCTCCATTTACATTCACTTCTTTACCTTCCCATTTTAATCCACAAAATACTTCTTGCAGCACTGCTGTAAAAAGTTTTGGAGATATGGATTCACCCAGTTTTACACTCTTTTCAATCTTGATTTTCCTACTATCTTTATGTAATCTAATTGTTGCTGTTGCATTTTTATAAATATTCTTTAGAATATGAAAATATCCTGGATCTACACCTTTATGAAACAATGCTTTAATCACTGAAGAAATGTTTATAGAATCAAATGCATTTTCATAGTCTACAAATCCTAAGCATAATGGCAACTCATATTCATTTGTCCTTTCTATAATTTCTCTCAATACCTGGATATGTTCTACTGTACTAAAACCATTTTTAAATCCAGATTGTTCTTTTGGTTGGCGGAAATCCAGTGTTTTCTATAGACGAGTTGTAATTATCTTAGTAAAAATTTTGTATAAAATGGATAAAAGACTGATAAGTCTGTTATTTCTAATATCTTCTTTATTATCTTTTTTAAATATTAATATTAATACTACATTCTTCCAATCATCTGGTACATCTTTATCATTTAGACATTTGGTATATAATTTTGCTAATTTTTTTCTATTTTTTCACCTGCTTCTTTTAATATATCAATTATAATTCCATCATTACTTATAGCCTTCCCTATCTTCATAAATTTAATTGCATGTCTTACTTCCGCAATCAAAATTCTGTCCAATTCGGAACATATAATACGTAGAGGAGGCACTTGCTTTTTATTACTATATAATTCATGATAGAAGTCTTCTAAACATTTCATGATGTCATCTGTATTTTTATTAATAATGCCATTTTTTTTCTTATTGCAGATATAAATTTCCTTCCAATATCAGAATGTTGTTTTACACTCTTTAGACTTTTATTCTCTTTTACAGCTTTCCTTGCTAGTTCACAATTATACTTTCTTATATCATTTCCAATTCTTTTCCACACCATTTTACAAAATTAGAGATATTCAATATTTTTAAGGCATCATTATTGTATATCCTCATATTCCTTCTTTTCTTCACAAATTCTCTAGTCTCAGTAGAAATTTTATTGGTCAATTGCTGCTTTTTTCTACCAGCTATTTTTGTTGCAGTTTTTAAAAGTATATTGCTTATTTTCCTATTAATGTCATTCAAATCTGAATCATGTTCAAAATCTACTAATACTTGAAACTGATTTGTAAGTTCTAATTCAAATTCATTAGAATGTTTCTGAAGATTAGGTATATCAACTGTAAATACTGTTTTTCTTAATATTTTTGTTTCTCTAGTTTTGCATTAACATGTATGTTACATCTCACTAATCGATGATCACTTCCTGTGTTAAATTTATTAAAAACATTACAATCTTGAAATATGTATTTACTGTTAGTCAAAATATAATCCAATTTTGCTGTAACTTCATTTGGATGCTTCCATGTCCATTTCCTTTTAACATTTTTCTCAAAAAACAAATTACTAATATAAAGTTTTACTTTTTCTGCAAACATCCAGAAGTCTTTTTCCTCTCTCATTCCTTTTACCATAACCAAAATTACCTACAGCATTTTCATCTTTCATTTCTTTATCAATTCTAGCATTAAAGTCTCCCATAACAATTTTAAAATGTTGTTTATTCTGATCAAAAGCTTTTGTACATCCATATAAAAATCTTCTATAACTTCATCACTATGAGAACTTGTTGGGGCATACACCTGAATTATCTGCATTTTGTATCTGCTATTAAGTTGTAAAACTAATTTTGTCACTCTATCTGATATACCATCAATCTCCTCAATGTTATTCTTCTATTTTTTATTTATAATGAATCTTACTCCACTTGTATTTCCTATATTTGTGCCTTTATAGTAGAGTATATGTCCACTTTTTAAATCAATTGTTTCTTTACCTTTTCTTCTAACTTCACCAAGTCCAATAATGTTCCATTTAATATAAGACAGTTCTTCTTTTAACTCTTGCAATCTTTCTTCACTAGAAAGTGATCTGCAGTTGTAGGTACCTAAATAAAAAGTCATCATCAAATGGCAGCCTGAGTCCGCACTCAGGGGATTTTTATATATATATTGTAACGATCCGAAGAACTAAAGCTTAACGTAATCTGAACTACAGGGTGCCATCTAGGAATTTAAACCTAGAATAAATTATAAAGTAGGCAGATACGTAAGTTAAATTTTTTTTTTTTTTTTTTTTTATAAATTTTGATTCCAGTCGTTAGCCCATTGTCACTAGCTCAGGGAGTAGCAGGGATTTAAATTTTATAATAAATTCTTATCTAAGAATATAAAAAAGAATAAAATAAGCCACTTCCAGTAACTAACACACAAACATTTATTTACGCACATATATAACATTTACCATTATTTTAGAATAACTTTTACTTTGGATTTTAACTCGATTTTAGAATTTAAATTTACATTTTAATTTTTATAATATTATAAGTTTACATTTTAATTTTTTATAAGTTCGCACAGATGGGTTTATAAAATGTGTTTTTCATGTTGAGTATACATCGGTTACATAGATTACATGGTCAAAAACATTTCAAAACAAACATAAATGATCAAAATACAAAATCATTGATACCGTCAATTGCATAGGGAATACAAGAAACCCACTGGTGTTCATCATAAGACACTGCATTGACACCAATAACTTAATAGACATCCGACATAAATACATCTTAGATACTCACAGTAAGGTATCAGTATTTACCGAATGTCTATATATTTTGATCAAATATGAAAACCAAAAACATAATCAACCGGTAACGAACCCATGCAAACGTCTATAACCAACTTAAATTTAATGCTTTTTTTATTTAGGGTGTCAAGTATGAATAAACTACATAGATCTGCATTTGAAAAGAAAAATATTATTCCCTGATTTAACCTTACGCAAAAAGTTCGCAGTCAAACCGGCATCAATCCATCTGATACATTTATGTATTCAGTGTAGCATGAAAATACTACAACAAAAAATACTATACTGTCAGGAATGTACATCTGAACAGTAAGTAGAGTTAGAGAAGACATTGTCTCTCCACCAATAGGAATGCTACATCTATTGGCAAGTAGAACAATAAACAAAAACTCCATAGGAATGGATTGCGGTTCTTTTCCGACTTACAAACCAATCCATAGGCAAACAGAAGGTGTGTGGCTATTTATGCAATCCTTCCCATAGCGGATCTCATACTACATCTACTAACTACATCAATATATCCAATCCATTGACCTAATTCAACTATCAAACAAATAACCTAAAATTTACCCTCCCCTAATATAACTTTACAAATCTATATAGCCATTCACGCCCAACTTAAGTTTAACATTTATGTAATTTAGTCTAACGAAAAACAAAAATCATATTAAAAACTTAAAAGAACAAAAAAAAATAAATGGAAATGATTTTAAATAAAAATAAAAAAAATACATCAAATAACATTATTAACATTAATTTACATTGGTCAGATAGGATTCTATTGGTATTATTTAGTAAAAGGTTTAGAATTTAGAGTTCTTATTGTTTTCAAATGAAATAAAGTACTTATGATTTTTAAAATGTCCAGCTTTATCCTTCACAGTTGCTTGCCATTGTTGGTAATTTTGAACGGGAATTCCCACGCCGTACTGAAGATATTGGTACCCAGTTAGCTGTTGTTTTTATTTATCTGGAGGTCTTTACTTGAGCTGGTCCTTAACATAGAAAATGATGTCATTTCTCTTTTTTTTTTAGCAGAACTGAAGGGATTGAAGAGTGCATCTTTCAATCCCTTCTTTTTCGACTCTGCATTAACACATATCTGTACTCTCATAATATCTAATTAATCCTTTTATTTTTCAAACTTTTCCTTTTATATTAATTTTAAGGATCCAATGGACATTACATCATTGATGATGATATGGTCCTTTCGCTGAGGTCCGATTCCATTGTTTTTCATTCATTGGCTATTAGTTTCTATTGTTTTCTTATCTGACCAATGATTATACATTTAAATGCCCAATGCTAGTTTACATTTGACTAATTAAATTAATCATTTCCATTTTTTCAATAACATTTTAATTTGTTTTGTACAAACTTAGATATATTTTTATCTTTAAATCTTTACTGACAATTTAGTTTTAAAATACTTTTTCTTTTTCTTTTTTTAATAAAGTTGTATTTTAATATTTTTTTTTCATCTGTGCGATTATATAGATACGAGTTTAGTATAGGATTTTAATTTTCAATTTTTAATTCTTAAAAAGAGAAGTTTTATTTGCGAACTTTTATTTTTTTCATGTTTACTAATAAAAAAACAATGTAATGTACATATGTGCCCATTACAATATATATATATATATAAAAGACATATTTTGTGGGTTCATCCGTGTTAAAATATTTTAATTATAGATATACTCACGTTTCAACTTGGTAACACAAGTCATCCACTAAGTAATAACAAGTAGAAAGACAGTTGTAGAGGCACTACAATCACTGATTTGAAAAAATGTTAAAGTTCCACCAATAGCAAAAATGTTAAATTAAGAATGTTTTTTTAAAAAAATCTTTCCAAATTGGAGGAAGTTTGCTTGTATCATTATCAGCACTCTCACTCCACACTATGGATTAAGGTCATAAAATTATTTTTTCTAGCACCAGGATCATATCCAAATGTGAAAATTTATACCAGTGCAAAATTAGAGAAGCCATTGAGATACTTAAAAGGCCAGATTGTATCAATAAGCTAGATGATACAAGCAAACTTCCTCCTATTTGGAAAGATTTTTTTTTAAAAAACAACCTTAATTTAACATTTTGCTATTGGTGGAACTTTAACATTTTTTCAAATCAGTGATTGTAGCGCCTCTACAACCATCTTTCTACTTTTTATTACTCAGTGGATGACTTGTGACACCAAGTCAAAACGTCAGTATATCTATTGTTAAAATATTTTAACACAGATGAACCCACAAAGTATGTGTTTTATATATGCAACCTGTGAAAATATTTGTATCAACACACACACATATATATATATATATATATATATATATATATATATATATATATATATATATATATATATATATCTTCTAACTCTTGCAATCTTCCTTCACTGTAAAGTGATCTGCAGTTGTAAGTACCTAAATAAAAAGAAAAGAAGAAATATTAGGACATACAACAATGATGCATTAAAAAAGATTGGATATCTCGAATTTTGTAAAATGGTGCGGAAAAGAGTTGAAAATGATATAAAAAAATATAGTTGCAAACTAGCAAGGTAAGCTATAGAAGAGAATAAAAGTCTAAAGAGTGTAAAACAACATTTTAGTATTAGTAGGAAATTTATATCTGGAATAAGAAAAAAGATGGTATTATTACTAAAAAGAGGGATGACATCGTGAAATATGTAGAAGTCTTCTATTCAGAATTATATAGTAATAAAGAACAAGTGCCTCCTATACTTATTTTATCTTCCCAATTGCCCAGAATTTTGAATCAAGAAGTGAGACATGCAATTAAATTTATGAATAAAGGGAAGGCTCCAGGTAATGATGGAGTTATAATTGATATATTAAAAGAAGCAGGTGAAGAAATATAATTTTTTTTAGCAAAGTTATATACCAAATGTCTAAATGATAAAGATGTACCAGATGATTGGAAGAATGCAGTATTAATATTAATATTTAAAAAAGGTGATAAAGAAGAAATTAGAAAGTATAGACCTATCAGTCTTTTATCAGTTTTATACAAAACTTTTACTAAGATAAATACAACTCGTCTTCAGAAAACACTGGATTTCCACCAACCAAGAGAACAAGCTGGATTTAAAAGTAGTTTTAGTACAGTAGATCATATCCCAGTATTGAGAGAAATTATAGAAAGGACAAACGAATATGAGTTGCCATTATGCTTAGGATTTGTAGACTATGAAAAGGCATTTGATTATATAAACATTTTTTCAATGATTAAAGCAATGGATCATCGAGGTATAGATACAGGATATTGTCATATTTTCAAGAATATTTATAAAAATGCAACAGCAATATTTAGATTACATAATGATAGTAGAAAAATCAACATTAAAAAGGATGTAAGACAGGGAGACTCCATATCTCCAAAACTTTTTAGAGCAGTGCTGCAAGAAGTATTTTGTGGATTAAAATGGAAAGCTAGAGGAGTGAAAGTAAATGGAGATTATTTAAGTCATTTAAATTTTGCAGATGATGTAGTTGTTTTTGCAAATAATGATTTAGAACTACGGGAAAAGTTGCAGGAGTTATCAGATGAAAGTAGGAAAGTAGGACTAAAGATAAATGTTAAAAAGACTAAAGTAATGTTTAATAGATTTCCTCATAATATGAAAATAAAGATTGATTATGATGAGTTAGAAGAAGTTAACAGTTACAAATACTTGGTCATATTATTAATACAGATGGAAATACAATGGATGAAATTAATCATAGAATTAAACTTCGTTGGAGGGTTTTTGGTAGAAATAACTTGATACTAAAAGAAAATATGCCTATGTGTTTGAAAAGGAAGGTTTTTAATAAAAATGTTTTGCCAGTTCTTACTTATGGATCTGAGACTTGGACACTTAATAGAAGAGCAATACAGAGACTTCAGATCACTCAAAGAAGTATGGAGAGATGCATGATGGGAGTAACAAGAAGGGATCAAAAACATAATGTATGGGTAAAAGAACAAACAGATGTTACTGACCTCATTAAAAAAATTAAAAGACTGAAGTGGAGTTGGGCTGGACATATTGTTAGAACAGATAATAATAGATGGACAATTGAAATATTAAACTGGATTCCAAGAGATTGTAAAAGACCCAGAAAGGGACCACATGTGAGGTGGATGAATGAAATAAGAAAGTGTGCAGGGGTGATGTGGAGAAGAGAAGCTAAAGATAGGAAAAGATGGATTGAACTTGGAGAGACCTTCATCCTGCAGTGGATTGATAATGATTGATGATATATATGGGTTTGAATAAAAATCTAAGTTATTCAAATGGCAGATTTGATTGAAATAAATATTTATCTTAGAAAGTTGAATGATTAACAATATTAATATAAAATATTCATCATATATAACAATATTAACTAAATGATGATAATTTATAACCTAAGTACAAGTCCTCTCTAAAGTATCTTATTTTATCAAAAATGTATCTTATATGTTGTCAGTTTCAATAAAGTATAAAATAAAACTCTCAAGTGCCTAACCTAACTAAAAAGTTTACTTTTGGAAAACTTATTAATGCCCAATTATCATTATTTACAAATTATTACCACCATCCCTGCATGTCTTCCAGTGGATTGCGTGGGTGCCAAGGTTTTGAATATTGCAATCATATTAACAGTTAAAATCGTTCTGCTTGAAATAAGTTTGAGAACATCAGAAAATAATGGATTCAAAAAATTTATGTATCATTGCATAAATAAAAACTGTTACATATATTCTTACAACTATCAATTTGCACACAAAAGATTAAATATAATAAGAACAAATATTTTTAATTTAGATCTTATAATAAATAATGCTAAGATCTTGCACTGTCAAGTATTTAAACAGTTCCAAATCATCCCATTCTGTAAGTATTCTTCATTTAATATATTTTCGTCTTCATTAATGGTTCCAAAGATGATAGTTCTTTTCTGTGGTTGTTGGTAATGTTGGAAAAAAAATAGAGCAGTGTTAATTAAATTATATAAGTTATAGTATCAGTAGGTCTTGGATAGTTTTTAAGTCCATGTTCATTTTTTTATTTAGGCATTATTATGTCATGCACTGGCTCATTTTGGCTAACTTCAATGTTATATTTTGCATCCAACTACATTTTCTGAGGATTGTGGCTGAAGTGTTATTTTGTTTTTTAGTTATACATATTTGTGTTACATAATTCTATCATATTCGATGTTACAAATAAATTATTAAAAAATACTGAAAAACACTCAGAAATATACAGACACACTTATGTTATAGTGGAAAATAATTTTAACCAGTGTTTTTCTTCTTGGCATAGAATCACCGCAACATTTCTTCTGATTACAACTTTTTAAATAATGTAGACAAGACTGCCTGAAATGGACTAGAATAGACTGCATGTTACTTGTTTCAGACCTATTTATGTTCTTATTGACAGTATTCAAACAATATAGTTCCAAACAACATATATACCACTACATAGTGATAACTTGATCTTTGCAGACTCAAATTTACAGAATTTATGTCATAATTTAATACATAAGCAAATGAAGACATATTCATTAACATAAGATGAAAGAAAAAATTTCTTGCTGAACTTGATGTATATATAGCATAAATGTTTACTTATTTTAACCCATACTTTTAAATAATATTTTGAAGTCAGCCATCAGATTTAATTTAAAAATTGATAAGTTGTTTAAATAAAACATACATTTAAAAGGCAGTTTAAATGGGTTTTAAAATACTTTATTAAAAATTATGCAATTCATATCTCTGTAATTATCAACACCACGTTCTTTTTTTTTTTTTTTTTGCAGTCTAATACAGTTATAGGTTTTTTTTACATATTTCAAAATAAATACATAATAACATAGCAAAATGTGTAAAATAACTTTCCTTTGATTTTAAAGGCAGTTTATTCAAGTAAAACATATATATATGTTCACATACACACACCACTTTAAATATTTATTTGTCAATTTCAACAAGTATTTGTTAAACTTTTTGCCATATAGCTTTGTAATATAACCACATTCCAACTGAAATCCGGAGTTGTTACAGTGTGAAAATTCAAGTGTTTTAAGTCCCTAGGTTGTTTGTTAAATACATGTGTAATGAGAGATGTTTGTGTGCAGTTTATGTACTGGTATCATTGGTAAAAAAATAGAATTTTAGAAGGTAATGCATTTATAAATTAAATTTTTTATTTGTTAAGTATGTTTGTTTTTTACATTCACCCATACATATATAAAATATTCGTTAAGATTATATATATACTCTCAACATTCATAATGTTTAAAATATTGCTTTAATAAATAGCATTATTTTTAATAAAAATAATACAAAAAAAATTTTAAGTGCACTTTGATGTTATTTTCTTTAATTTTGATAATGAGATTTCTACCCCCCCCCCCTATTAGAATTATTATTACTTAATTAACATTTTTTTCTTTTTTCTTTTTGAGTAAAAAAAATAATAATAATAAATAAACCTTTATAAATTTAAAAAAAAATAAAAAATTGTTAAAGTAAATAAATTTTAAATTACTTATTTTAAAGTCTAATATATATTAGTAAATTTATTGGATGTATTACTTTTTAAAAAATTAACGCAATACATTATTCTCTTCTTTTTATATAAATATATAACAACACCACATAATCAACTATATATAATTAATTAATCAGTAATTACACTGTTAAATTCGTACTTCTCCTTTATTTGTTATGAATGATATGTCTCTGTTTTCATCACAATTGTTAATTATGTTTCGAATATTTAATTTTTAGTTTAATTAGCTATTGCTATACATATGAATAATACTATTTTTGGTTTAGGGTAGCATAATTTATTTAGCTGTGGATAAATATATTCTTTATATTCGCAAAAATGTATTGTTTTATATAATTTTAAACTTTCAACTTATTTATACTTAATTCATTGTCAGAAACTTTCTTTTAATATGTAGGGAATTTTTATTTATTATTCTTTATTGTTTTAAAATATTAAAAAAAATACATGAAGTCTGATTGTGTAATGAATATCATTTTCTTATAAAAAATAAAGTTAATAACTTTTGATCTGTGCCGTGGGCACATTACTATTTTTGTTTTTATATATAGATGTGAAAAATAGCTAATTAAAGCTCTTATATGACATAGTAATTTATAATAAATAAGAACAAAAATTACCTTTATGTAAAATAAAAAATAATACAATAAATTAAAAATTAAGAAATATATAATTACTATTTACTTCTATTTATATATTTATTAATAGTTAAACATTTGCCTAAAAAAATTAATGTTCTCGCTTATCTCTTTGCACACTCTCATACAAAAGCATCAGTTTACTTTTAAAATCATTCTTTAATAAAGCAATGTTTTTCATGAAATTTATATTATAAAAAAATAGCCTCATTTTTTTAAAAAAATATTATAGAGATGTTAGAAACTATCTTTTATCTTTTAACGCTTTTAACTTATTAAAAGTTTATCATTATTGTTGTTTTATTGTCAATGTTAAGAGAAATTGTAATACAATCTCAGTTCACAAAAGTTTATTTTTTACATTTCAAAAAGCTAGCTTTAATATTATAAAAAAATTATAAATTATATATATATATATATAATAGAAATTAAAAAAAAATGATTAAGTTAAATGCTTTATTTACCATACCCTAAAATAAAAAAAAAATTGTTTCTACATCCACTATTGGGATTTTAGATTTAATATAAAATAAAAACATGAAGGTCTGGAAATAGAGTAAGTCAATCCCCTGTTTTAAAAAATAGAGATTCACTTTATTATTTGTGCCCCCTCTCCCCTTCATGCGTTAATTTCAAGGTAAATCTAAACAACTCAATTGTGGTGGAATATTTTTTTTTTTAATGCAAGATAAACAAAAGTATTTAATTTAAATATTTTTTAATCTCTATTATATTTAACTTAGTATTTTTTACACAGGAAATAAAAATGTAAAACTATATTGTACTTTAAAACAACTGGACATTTACACTTGGTGTATGTATAATTAAAGGGGATTTAACTTATCTGCTATCAATGAAGATTATTTTTTTTATTATATAATTTAATATGACCAGACATTTTATTAATTAAAGAAATACAATTTTACTAAAATTCTAAAAAAAAATAATGACTACACTATTCAAACCAAAAATATAATCCCAGCTCTGACTGGATAATAAATTATTTAATAGGTGATGTGATAGTTTAACTTATTGACTTTGTCTTTAGCTTTACCTATAGGTTTTTCAAAATTGTGACTATACCACTAGTAGATAGTTCACTGTCATAATTTGTTTTTATCCTAACTTTAATAGACTGACTAATCACTCTCAGATAAGGTGACATTCTTATCCTATTTCTAAGATTAAACCTTCTCACTGTTCCTGCACTAAATGACCAGCTAGGATTCAAGTTAATATTGAATAAGGGATAGCTGCTTTTATCTTTTACCATTTTTATCCTATAACCAATAAATATTTCTGTGATATCAAAAGAATCTAATATCTCTGACACTTTGTTAATATTATATCTATCTGTAACAATTAATATCTGTTCAATATTTCTAGGTAAGTTATGGCTTATAATTCAAACTATCTGCTTCTCAGTCAATGGAAATGTGGTTAAATGGTTTCAAGCTCACAGCCTGATTTCAAAAAAAATAGTGTAGCTTCCTTTGCTACTATTATATTTTTTTGTGAAATTTGGAATTGCATAGTGTCTTATTTATTGCTATCCCAGAAGCTATCAATAATTAAAAACCTAAAATCACTGTAAGTAATTGTTTCTCAAAAAGTTACTGCCACCAATCTTTGACAGTTCCATAAAGTTGTTTACTACAGATGGCTATTATTTCTTCTTTGAAGGTGGACATAAAGAAAATAACTCTGCAAGATTGTCCTAATTTTTTATTTAATTTTGCTAATGGATTATGGATTATAAATGCAAAATATTAAATTTTTACAAAAGTCAAATCTATCCCCATATCCTAAAATGGATTAATGTGTTAAGTAAAACCACTTTGTATTAACAAATATGCTTAATGGAATTTTATTGCTCTTCATACTAAGTTTCAATAAGGATTAAATTACAAAAGGAGTTTAAGTGTGTTTAATATATTCTTTAATACTTTTAATAGAATGTTTCCAAGAATTCTCAAAACATTGGAATATTCTACAAGTGTAAATATTTTCATGGAATATATTTTAATCATTTATAACCACTTGAATATAAACTGATGATTACTTATTGAACTATATTTTAATTTCTTCTTACCTAGTTGAGTTAATATAATTTGTAGTAGTAGTAGTAGTAGTAGTAGTAGTAGTAGTAGTAGTAGTAGTAGTAGTAGTAGTAGTAGTAGTAGTAGTAGTAGTAGTAGTAGTAGTAGTAGTAGTAGTAGTAGTAGTAGTAGTAGTAGTAGTAGTAGTAGAAGTAGTAGTAGTAATAGTAGTAGTAGTAGTAGTAATACAAGTATAATAAAGAAATATTAAACTTCTCTAGATATTATTATTAATATATGATTGTACAATTGGCTATGATTTACATATATGATCTACATTGGGACTAGGTTATATTATTATAAGTAAATTTTAAACTTGCATAAAATTTGTTATATTAAATTTATTTGTTTTATTGATCATTAAGTGCCAAGCTCAAATTCATAAGCTATTAATCATCGTTAATTAGATAATTAGATATATAAAGAGTATTGTATCCATAGCTCCTATATGGTTGTATTTTTTTTTTTAAATTTTATAGTATGTGATAACGCATCTTAATAATATGAATTATATTTTCTTTGTAGAGTTTTACTCCTAAACAATTATTATGCCTTTAAATAATATAGAAGTTTAACAAATGAATTGTGTAAAGAATATTATTTTATAATAAATAAGCCATATATTTTAAATATCATTTAGGAGTGATAAGCAAATAATTTCACTTCTTCTTAAAAGATTAAATGACTTATCCAATGTTATTTAGTGAAATTAAGTTATGGGAACAAAGTAACTAAAGACAGCAAAAATATTTAGTATTATGATTAGTATTGACATCTCCAGTATTTATGTTGAGGATTTGTTTAAATAATATGCAATATTAATCAATAAAGTGTTAATATGTATGCAATGTTGTATAATTAAGCACTTTCTTATCCCAAGCTTAGATTAGACTTAGAGAACAAATATTAATATTTATTAGATATTTCATAGATTTTTTTTATAATTAATTGCTTTTCTTATTATTCATTTATATTTTTTTATATATTTTGATATTTTATAATAAAGCAATTGTTAATTTTAGTACTTCTATTTTGTCATTATTAACACCATCTTCACTACATATTTATGAAATAAGATATTAGATTACATATATTAATATCTGTGTTGCACTATACTGATGAATGAATTGGAAAGCGATTCCTCCTAATAAACTGCATGGCAGTTAGTATAGCTGCATCCAATTTTGTAAATGATTTGAGATTTCAGCTCTAAAGGCAGTATATCTTTGGTGTTGTTAATTAGCTACTTCAGAATAGGAAAATTCAAGGCATTTTTGTATAAAAACCATAATCTGTGTAAATTTGAAGCTGACAGGAAAAACAACATTAAAACTTATATCACAGATTTAAGAAATATTGGATATAAAATATAGATATTATCTAAACTGTAAATAACTATTCTGACATTAAACATTTGATCACCAAAACCAATTATCACTGCCTTACATTCTCAAGGCAATCATATTTCAACAAAGTCTGTGCAGTGACTCATCGAGTTGGCCGTTGCACTCTTCCTATGCTGAATCACATAAATAACAACACCAAACATATACTGTCTTTAGAGCTAAAATCTTAAATCATTTAACAAATTTGTATGCAGTTATACTAATTATGCAACAATTTATTTACCCATATTTCTCAACACATATATTTATATAACCAAGCCAAATGCATACTGATACAAAATCTATTTTTATATGCATAAGTCTAACATAGGCCACACCTTTGAACTTATCTCTTACATAATTATCTGTTTTGAATGTAATGATGCCAAACACAAAGTAAAAGAGGCCTGGCTCATTTTCAGAAAAAAAGACACAATCAACAAAAAAGATTCATCATCCTTTTTTAAAAAAAATTGCCTATATAAATAATTCATTTACCATTCAAATATTCAAGTTTCTATAGTGATATATTCTCTAATAAATACCACAATATCTACTCATGGTCAATGTCATGATTATGGGTACTACCATTAAGTAGTCAAAATCATGCTAAGCATATCTTGGTAATTATATAATATAAAGCTTTTCTCAAAATATGGTTGTATGTATATTTTGTAATAAAAATAGTAATAATAATAATAATAATAATAATAATAATAATAATAATAATAATTATTATTATTATTATTATTATTATTATTATTATTATTATTATTATTATTATTATTATTATTATTATTATTATCATTAAGCTGCTGGAGTTCATAGAACCTCTCCCACAAGGGAATATGTGCATCTGATAAATATTTCCACTAATCAAATTATTGTGACTGACAGCCAAATTGCAAATTACAATTTTTGTCAAGATGGATAATTTTAATGGAATGCTAATAACCTGAAATAAAAAAGGATTATAAACCTAATGTCACTGAAAAAATTTCAGCATAATAAATGGAAGATTTTGAACTATAAATTATTTTTGTGTGTAAGTGTTTATCTAAAATGTATAATTGGATCATAAACATTTTTTGTATATAATAAATATTGTGTTTATTAATGGAGTTGCATCTTGAAGGATCTTCTTTGTGAATAGAAAATAGTTTACCAGGTAATACTTTTTTTTTTTTATAAATTGTTTACATTTTGAGAATGCGTATTTTTGTTTAGTATACAGGAAAATACATCTTTATCAAAAAGCAAAGATTAAAGTAAATAGTAAACAAAAATAAAATATATATTTATAAATGATAACTTTAATTTTCTTAAATAAAAGTATGTTTATTTGTTTCGTCATTCATATTTTTTTTAAAAACTCACATATAAATATTTCTTTAAAGTTTATATTTTTAATAAATATTTATAACAATTTTGTTGTTTTATTAATTTAAATTAAAAGTTTATGTTTATTTTGATAATGAAAATCGTAAACAAATTAAACATACTAATTATATTTTTCAAAATATATCTTTATATATTTATTTAACAATATTAGTGCTAATACATAACATGTTTTGTTGATTTGCTTAAAGCGGGGGTGTCGAAGAAGTCAATCGTGGTCCACTAGTCAATCGCAAAGCCATTTTTGGTCGATCGCGAGGCCAGTCTGACAAGAGTTGTCGGGTAACGAGTGAAACAAATTAAGTCAAGTTTTTTTTTTTTTTGTTATTTTTGTTTTTGTTCTATTTTTTTTTTTCCAATTCTAGATTTGGTGAAGTCCTCTAAGTCGTATCATTATTTAAAATAATATGTTTTATCTTGATTTAATGTAGCTAATTTGAATTAATAAATATTGTTAATAATTATTCATGTTGCTTTAATAACCCCGACATGAGTTTTTGACCAGTTAAATAATAGTTATTTTTTACTAGGTAGATATATAAAAATGGTACCTATTTTACACCTCCCTCCACTTAGACTACAACTATGACAAGTCGATTGCCTATGACAACAAGTCGATCGCAAAACATTTTTAAAATAAAAAGTAGATCTTATGAACACAAAAGTTGGCCACCCCTGGCTTAAAGCATTATTAACCATACATAATAGATACATGTGGAAAATATTATAATAAGTGTAACAAATAAATTGTAATCAATTGAGATGCAAACGATTCGACAAGTAATATTTTATTTGCTTCTAAATTTTACATACGTATATTGTTTATTATTAATAATAAATTTTCATTTTTGTTAATTAAACTGATTTTCCGTTATCATATATATATATATTAGTAATAAATCTTGTAAGTTCCTAAAAGGTAAATAATGTTATAAATGAATAAGATATTTGTTGTTAAGTAAGTAAATTTAATACTATAGAAAACTTTAAATATTTATTACTGATTTAAAACATATTTGGGCTCAAATAAAATCTATTTGTCTGTATCAGTAACAACGGGTTGCATCTAACTAAAAATGAAATAACCTGATTTTTTTTCCATTAGTAATCTAAAACTAATATTATTTGAAAGTTTTGAGATAGTTAGTATTTTTCTTTGCTGAATATTTAATGACAGAAAGGGGAGTGGCTCGTCACAGCAATTGTTAGTGTATTGTTAAAATTGGTCCAAATTTGTCTTATTTGTCTGCAGTTCAGTGATTGGTATTTGTTTTGGTGATTTTCTGGTTTATTTTCTCTTTGATACTTCAATCAATAGGCCACCAACACTTGACAGATTGATTTAATTTCTTTATTGCCATTTATTATCATTTTTATGAAAATACCAGCATCTTTTACAATCAAGTAGTTTCATTTTTGGTGTATATTTAAACTATATTGAATTTTATAATGTATTTTTAAATGATTTATTGTTCATTTGGTGTATATTCTTTTAATTTTAGTACAGAAACGTGGATCATGTATTAGATCTACTATGACTGTTAACATTCATATCAAACATTTTTTTTTTTGCACAAGAAAGATCTGTGTACATATTTGTTGTTTTGTGCAAGAAATATCCATGTTCACATTATTTTTGTCATATCTGTGGCGGATTGATACAAATGTGAACAGGCACATAAAGGTCTAATACCTGCTCTGTGTTGCAGGTTTAGTACCCAAGCATGTAATATATCAATTATAATTCCATCATTACCCGGAGCTTTTTCTTTCTTCATAAATTTAATTGCATCTCTCACTTCTTTATTTAAAATTCTGAGAAATTGGTAATATATAATAGATGTAGGAGGTACTTGATCTTTACTATATAATTCTTGATAAATGTTTTCTACCATTTCCTGATGACATTCCTCTTTTTAGTAATAGTTCTATTTTTTTTTTCTTATTGCAGATATAAATTTCCTACCAATATACGGCTGTATATATATATATATATATATAGAGAGAGAGAGAGATAGATAGATAGATAGATAGATAGATAGATAATCCATTGTTTGTAATAATTATTTTTTAATAACTTATATTTATAGTTAATTAAGTATCCTGATAACAAATGCATTATGTATCTATTTTGTTTGATATTATAATTTTAACTATATATATATATATATATATATATTTAGCTATTTTATAAATGTAATATATATATATATATATATATATATATATATTACATTTATCAAATAGCTAAATTTTCTCTTATTTAAAACTAAAATAATTTGTATTTAATTCAATTCTTCTTCTTGAGTAAACTCAGATTTCTAATTTTATCAAATACTAGGGAAAAAATAATGTCATATCTAATTAGACTTTTCTTAGTAAATTTTATATAAAGTTTTACTATTTAATAAACTTTAAATGAAGTTCAATTTCTCTTTAATACTTTTGTTATATGTGTGTGGGTAGTTTTTAGTGTATATGTTTTTTGACTTTATTTCGTTGTGAAGATTTTTCCTTTATTACAAACGATTACAAACCATAAAATTAAAATGTAAAGTAATAGTATATCTTCTGCCAATATTAATAGATTATGTGTTTGCATTTGAAATGAAGACCTTTCTACGACCATGATTATATCCAAATTAAATTTTGTAATTATTTAAATAAATTATTAAAAAGCTATCTAATATATTGGGTATATGAGCACAGATTTTCACATGACCCACCACTCTCCACACTATCTCATAACACTGATACACTTGAACACATATATGTTGTAAAGATAAATAACCACCAATATACATATTTTATACTAATACCAGCAATCATCAGTTGGTCCAGATTACCATCTCTACACATATATGCTATAAATGCTTAGATATATATTAAGATAGCCAAACCTCCGACAGGCTTCAATCTACTCCACACTCCAACTCTTCAACCATCCATCCAATTGTAAATCTGATGATGGAACACTCAAAGGCCAACCCGAGGCTGAGATTCTTGTCACACCCATGTTAACCTAAGATCAATCTGACTCTTCATGTACAGTACAGTCCATTAAATTATGAGGTTTGCCTATTTTAATATATATCTGAGCACTTATAACATATATGTGTAGAGATGATAATCTGGACCAACTGGTGATTGCTGGTTTAGCATGAAATATGAATATTGGTGATTATTTACCTTTTCAACATATATGTGTTCAAATGTATCAGTGTTATGAGATAGTGTGGAGAGTGGTGGGTCATGTGAAAGTATGTGCTCATATATCCTATATATTATATATAGAGACACAGGTATATAATAAGCCTGTGTGTTTCAGTTATTAAAAATCTATCTATAATTTCGACAAAATAACATTTATTTTTCAATTGGAAATATAAAATTAATTTCTGGTCTTAGCAGTAATATAAACACATCTGTTGTATGAGATAAAACAAATATTAATAAATTCAAAATGAAAAATTATGTCACTCCATATAATGTAAATATTAAAGTATAGACAGTAAAGTTACCAATCAATAGTCACATGAAGATTCCAAATTTTATACACACATATATAGGTAAGGTCAAAATAAAAACACTAATTATTATTTAAACTAGAGTTTAAACACTCATTGCATATTTTATTATAAAATAATTTTCTTTCTTTAAATAATATATAATGATTATGATGTATCAATACTGTTATTTTTCAAACGATTGTGATTTTATTTTGTGAAATAATTAATATAATATTAAGTACTTAATGTCAACCTGTTATCTCTAAAATACAGAGCATCATCAATTGTAATATAGACAATTAACATTCTAAACTCTATTATATTTGATAATCTTAGAAATTTATCTATATGAAATAAGTCCTATAAACTATTGATAGATTGTTTTAAATGATGATAGTAGTTGGTAATGAAAAAAAAAGTATTCTGCATCCTAAATTTATATGGCAGTCATAGAATAGGCATTTATGAGTTTATTACCAATAGTTTTACTTACTTTATAAAATTATATATATATATTACAAATTGATGTCTGTATTTCTTCAAAATAATATACGTAAATTTATAAATAAATATTTGAAAATACAGTACTTAATAGTTTATAATATATATATGTATAACCGTCACTTATCTTTGTCAACTATCACTTTTAAAAAATGTCAGCTTTCCCATAATTCCACGATGTCAATCTATATATAGTATTATTTGTGTGTGCTATTTAGCTATTACATTTTCACAACACGGAAGCTCCTGTAAATAACATTGTGAATTAATTTATCCATGAGAATATTAGAATTAATATATATATAGCATTTTTATAATGCTAGCTGATATGCAAATATAGTAAAATCATTAACCACTAGAATAGAATAAATTCAGCAGCAGTACCTGTGAAACAAGCACAAAGTCTTAAGAAAGCAGCATACATAAAGAGTAGACTTTTGCCTATATGCTACAAACATTTTAAGTATAAACATTATATTAAACATACGTTTTAGTGTACAAAACAAGATTGATCAATAATCGTTTTAAGCTTTGAAAAAAACCCCAGATACAACTATATGCAAATAAATCAATTGCATAGTGTTAGCTGAAATTCAAACATAGTACTATTAAATACTAGTCATTACTGAGAGAATAAATTTAACAACACAACTTATGAAACAAATACAAAATCAATAAATGATTAATTTTTGCCTATATGCTGCAAAGATAATAATTATTTTGGAATCTACACTAGTGTAAACAGGAAGCATGGAACTAAATGAATTCAGATCTTAATAGTTTTTGAACGATCATACTTTTTGCAAAGCCAGATTAATCAATAAAAAATTTAAGCTTTGAGAAACTCCCAAACTCAACTATATAAGAAATTATCAATTGCATAATTCTAGCTGAAAATTACAAAAATAGTAACAACTAATAATATTGGTTTTATTATTAGATATTCAAAATTATAATGATAAAGACAACTGTGGATAATTCAACTATGATGCATAACAATTAATTCTGTGCACCTGGACTATACTCCAAAACACATTATTAAAAATACATTTGAGATCATACCACTTAATTTCCTTGAAGCTTTAAAACTTAGATTGAGTTAATAATATGGATATAATGTCAATATCTATTTTGGTTCTATCTAATGGATTCTTTTGAATCTATCACATATATTTCATTCCTCTTAACAAGTACCCTGTTATACCTCAATAAATAAGACAACTTTCAGAAACTAGTTCTAAATGATCATAATTATATATATATATATATATATATATATATATATATATATATATATATATATATATATATATATATATATATATATATATATATATATATATATATATATATATATATTCATTCTAACCTGCTCTTGTGTATACTCACTTCAGATAATATATGATATGAAATAAAATGGGTTCTAGCTCAGTTAATAATTAATAAATAAAATATTCAGCATTAAAATTAAAATGTTTCACTAGCTCAAATTTAAAATACGAATAAGGTTCAGTTTATAAAAATAAATTAAATAAATATTTAATATTTTCATGAGACTTGAAGTGAAAATACAGGTGACAAGATAGATTACATTGAGACAATATCCCACAGGATACTACCTCAATGGCATAAGAACACTACCCCCCCTTATTACTATTTCAAATAACAAACTCATAGTATTCTTACGACTTTAATAACTTCTACTCACTAAGATTAAGTTAATAATTACATCTTAATCTTCTATTCGTAATAATCTAGCTCAAATAAAATAATCTCAGGTTTATAAAGTTTATTCTAAGTTAATTTAAAAATATGGTAGTAAAATATGAGAAGGGATTTTATGCCATAATCTACTACACTGAAACTAATAATAATAAATAATAATAATAATATTCTTCATTGTTTAACTACTACTGGATATCTTTTCTTTTTGTTATATTTTTATTACCATAATAAAATAATAAAATAATTTTATATAATCTTTTATCTTCATGTAATAATATAATAAATACATGGTAGCATTTTGATAGTCTGATAAACTAAATATGTGTGGCAACTGATAGCATATAATTCAATATACTATTGTGATAACTGATTTACGGCCAATAAAACAATGTAAAATTATAATTATTTAATTAAAAGAATACCAATAAAATATTTAAATTCTTAAGTATAACTCTCTATTTATCTTTTTGTGCAAAATTATATATTTGTTTCAATGTTATGAATATATCATGATTTCATGCAGTGAAGTGGTGAAATAAACAATCCAGACACAAAAATTTTGAAAACAAATTTTAACAAAGTTTATTAACAACAACAAATAAAAAATAAACAATTTTTGTACACTATTTACAATGTATATCCTTATTTTATTCTTACATTTTTATCTACTAGGTTACAAAAAATAATTTATAGTTTAGTTATATCTTTATTTAGACTTAAGACAAAATAAAAAAAAAATGTTACCATTTGATTTCTCGTTATGGTTAACTTATTACAAATATATTTACTTATTTTATTAGCAAAATATTTCAACCTTAATATTATTAAAACTAGCTTATTTTTTTAAAAAAAAAAAAAAAATCATAGGAAAACATTCTACAAAAAAAAAAAAACTTTATAATGAGTATGGATTTCTCAAAATATTAAAAAAAATTTCATCTTCCAAAGTCAAAGATGTTACATAAAATATTCATCCAAAATTCAGTACTAGATTTTAGGGTTTTATCACACCATGTTTACTAATCGTAATATATTCTTATTTAGCCTTACTTTAGTATGATGTAAGTGTAATAATCAATATATTCCTATTATTCAATAAACAAAAAAATATATACTATGCATATTGTTTATATAATTTACATTGTACTATTGTAGTTTAAAAATATGCAATACTTATTTTTCTCTTAAAAAATAATAATAAACCATTTAAAAATAATTTAACATTTTAAAGAAAATATCTTGTTTAGATACTCTATTACAAAATTTATATTTCATTTCCGAAATAAATTCAAAAATATATTCTATGATTCTTTCCTTTCCCTTAGGATTCATTGGACCTTCAATTTTAAGTTATAAAATTCTATTCCTTCTAAGCAAATAAACCAATCTTATACAAAAACGATAGCATAACCTAAGTTCTAAATTATTTATCATTTCTTTTCAAAATATCTTACTAAACGATGCAGTTACATGAAATAAAGATAGCGAAATAGATGTATAGGATTTAAGGAAGAAAGCTAGAGTATCACTCATAACATATCTCAAAAATAATGGCACAGTGCATTAACTAGATATAGAGGGTATGACCTTTACCTGTCTAATATCCTCTAGTACATGAACGATGTTAAAGCTATTTCTTCAGCTTTATTAGAACATCAAATATTTAAAGAAATATAAAACACTGTCCAAATAAAATGTGTACCAGTCATAGGGCTTTGTTAAGTATGCTGATATCCACATAAAGACTATATATTATTTCTATTCCTTATCATATCCTATTTCTTAAAAACATCATCTTGGTTTCCTGTTCACTAAGTACTTCCAAGCCACTATCTCAACATTATTTCTCAAGATTTTCCACATCTTACATCGATAAATAACTATCTGCATTTACAAAACAATAAATAAAATTCATTGATAATTAAACAATCTTACTGTTCCACAAGAAAAGTTTGTCCACTTCATCATTCTGTATCCTTAATCATATATAATCTAATCAGACAATATTTGAATATCCAATAACATGAAAATTTTTAAAAGAATCACACAATTATTTGTTATTATGTTGGATTATATCATTAATATAAAAAAAATCATTGTATGCATATTTTCAATTCAATCCTATCTCATAATGTTTTTTTTTTAAATGTTGTATGAAATGCGTTACATATAATTAAAAAAAAAAATGTTTACACTTCATTTTTACGATTCATAGATGATCTAAAGAAAACAAAAATATACATTATAAATTATTAATAGTCATTATTATTCCCAAAATAACATTTATCTGGTCATCATATTCAGTAGGCTTCTTCATCCACTAGATACCGATCATTGCAAACATAAAGAAATATACATTCATAAACTTTATTTTAAAATATATTTTTATCTAAATTATTAGATTATTCCGTTATAAAATTTTATATCATCGACAAATTAATGTATTATGTTTTCCTAATCTTATAAAAAAAGGATTTAAACTAGGTTAATAAAATAAAAGGAATCAAAACTATAATTACATATTTTCTTGACAATAGTTCCTGATAAGTCCAAAATGTTTATTATTTTCTCTAGAGTTTTAAAATGTTCTCCTCCAAGCGTGTTAAAGTTTAAAAATAAAAAATAAATATTAATCCATTTAGTAAAATTTATAGAAAATAATCCTTGGTTTTAGTATTTAGGATGATAATTATTAAATCATAATATTAACTAATCTCGTGAAATTTCTTCAATATTCTCTGTGGTGTATCCGATGCATCACTCCATCTAGCTTAACTTTAAAAATATTCAGTAAACTTTTTTTTACAATATTTTCATGGATCCATGGTTTATTCAACTATGTGTTCACTTTTATTATATAAGTTTCCTTCTTAATACATTTAAACTTTTGTTTGATATTTTTTTATATATCACCTTTTAAAAAAAACTCCAAGTACTTTTAAGCAAATGTTTTCTAAATACATTTTAAACAATTCTAAGACTGGAGGTTTTAATATCAAAAAAATGCTTCAGTAACATATTCTCCTGGGTTCTTTCTTTAACTCTTGAAAATATTTTTTTTAAAAAAATGTTACCTTCAGAAAGGATATAACATTTTACTCCTTTTGATATAATATTATATAAAACGGTACAGAATATATAATTGTCTTATTACTATTTATAAAAAATAAATCTTGGATAAGCTTATCTTAATAATAATGTGTCTCCAATTTTTTCCCTTTTAAACAGAAAATAACTTTGCACTGTATCAGTATAATGTCCATACTATGATTTTTATGCACTAGAATAGTTCTCCAGTGAAGCATTAATAAAGCTGTATCAAAATATTCCAAAAAACATTTTTATATTATTAGAATTTATATCCATTTTATTTTACAGTATATCTATCTTTTCATTGCGAAGTTTAGGTCAAATTTCAGATAAAATAATCCTGGCAACTAACTTTTAAAAATTAAAAAATCATTTTCAAGAAGTTCCCAAATATATTTTATTTTAAACTCTCTTTTGCAAAATACTTTTCAAATAATATCAATTAGTTTTTTTTTCAAATAAAACTATAAGAAAATACTAAAAAAAATTGACTAAAATAAAAATTTTAAAGTACTATCTTTTGATAGCTACTAATATACCTTTCTCTGGTTTCAATCCATTTTTAATCTCCTCTGATACCCCCCATGCAATTCATATTTGTAGTCTAGAAAATACGTCATTTGATTGGTTGATTCTTACTTTTAGCTTGAGAACAAATTACATATTTTCAATTTTTTACAGAATTGAATTTCAAAATTACAAATTATGACGTAATTACTTAAAATATTATTTAAAATACTACTTTTAAATCAATTATTATTTTATTAAAACTATTTAAACATTTAATATAACTTTTAAAATAATTTTAATAACTTATTCCATTCTTAATAATCCATTTATCTTGTTTTATTTAAACAAAATATTTAATTTTTTTTTATTAACTATATTCATCTTCATTACATTATTTAAGACATGTTATACGATAGTTAACTTAATATTTAATATTTGCTTTATGCTAGGTGATAATTCCATCCAATTATATAATATAACTTTTAAAATATTTTAAACTTTGTTATTAATTCAAAGAAGCAGTGTGTGTGAAAGTATGCATTATACAAGCCACATGATCAATAACTTTGACAGATGATTTCTAATCTATTTCTCTGCCTAGACTAATAAAATTGATACACTTATTATATTAAATAAAATAATTATAAAAATTTGGAAAAATAATTTAAAAATATAGAACTAAATACAAGTTTCACCATCATAAAGTTTATTTTTAAAATATATTATATTAATTTTGATTATTAAACATAGTTTATAAATTTAAATACTCTATAACATTTATTTATCTATATGTTTAAGACTATTAAAATTGAGCTTATTAAACATACTTTTAAATATTTATAGCTGAGTTATTTATTATGGCCAGCTTTTACAACCATATGCAACAATATTTAAAGCTTTACATAACTATTTTTAAATGATTTGCCATAATTTTTATATATTACGTATTTGCTTTAGCCTCAAATTGTACTTTTATATTATAATTGACAAACTATAATTAATAAATCAAAAGAACATATTCTAAAATTTAAAATTTTTTAATAATTGACTATTATGAACTATTACTGACCTATAGAAAAGGGCACAATATATATATATATATATATATATATATATATATATATGCCCTTTTCTATATATATATATATAATGTTCAGTGCATATTATTTGTATTCAATAAATTAGATCAAATTTTATTATAGTTTTTGAGAAACAATTCTAACAAAAAAAAAAAAAAAAAACTGAAACTGTTGACTAAAACGTTGTACATTTTTATATAACAACAAAAAATTATGATAAAACTTAAGATGTACATTATTCAAATTTAACCCTAAATAATAATATTATTTGTCTTCATGTTCTCTCCTACTGTATGTTCAAAAACAGTGTAATTATTTTATTGTTAACTTGTAGTTATTCAAACTTAGATGTTGCTTTACATAAAGATTGATTGATTTCTCAATCTGAATAAGGTAAATAAACTTTAAAAAAATGCAATAGTCTTTAGTTTATTTCAATTTATCTTATCTATATCTATTAAAATGTCTAATTAACTTTCATTTTATATACAATGCTGAATCCATATATTGTTGTTCATCAAATCATACACATTTAAAATTTGTTATAAAGTATATTTATTTATCCACATACATTTAAAGTGTAAATGTAATTAATAATTTATAATCTTGTGCATAAAATATAGAAGGTGTAAGCAAATCTCAAAATAAAGATACCTTTAAGATTTACACTACTACTAATAATATTTTTTTAAAAACTAACTAAAATTTAGCACAATATAAAATAATAAATTCAGTGTATACTAAATGTTACATTTAAGGTTTAATCATCATCATCACAGGTACACAGCTGCTGAATATTAATAAACATTGATTTAAGGTTCATTCATTTGATATGCATATAGTAAATTAAGATAAGAAGGTGATAACTTTACTCTATATATTATACTTAAAAATCATACGTATAATTTTCATTATAGTGATAATCTATCTAGTACTTTTTTATCATATAACTCTATTAAAATATGTTTGAAATATTTTGATTTTTTTAATTTCTTTTAGAATATTGAAATATAAAAATGCATATTAAAAATCATTTTAAACTTTCTCCATTGTTTGATGTATCTGTTCTATAAATATTCAAGAACAATAAAATATCCATAGCATACTTATCTTAGAAACTTCCCTCATTATTTTAACACTCATGTGATCTTGAACATTATCATTTCCTAAAGCAAAAAATAGTAATTCAGCAAAGTATATCAATCGTTCTTATGACAGATATTTCTTAAGATGGATAGCATAGTGTAACAATTAAAATTGTATAATTTTTTATCATTCATGATGTTTTACAATTAGGGTAAATCCCCGTATTGATTCACAAATTAAGATATATTTAGCTCGTTTTATAAATTGTATTTCCAGAAGATACATATCTCTCATCTTTACAAAACTCTTTCTATTGAAATAAAGTATTATATACATACACACTTTCATATTCAGAATAATTGAGACTAAAACGATTAGCTTATATTTAAAATAAGAATTGACATTCTAATAAATATTGATTAAAATATGAATTTTAAACTTAAGTCAGTACTGTATCAGAAGAAATATTAGTTTGAATTTAAATATTCAAAAGTAAGAAATCGCATAATAAATCTTTGTTTATAATAAATAAAAATCAAATAGATGTAAATGATTAAGTACAGAAAGTACTAAAGTATGTGTAAATAAACGAAAGCAAACCAATTTCCATGAATTGTTAAAATGTAAATTCATCCACTCACTTTTATTGTCGGAAAATTGAGAACAAAATAGTGGCTGCTTAGTAACTGTCGGAGATTTAAAATAAGGCTTGATTTTCTGAAAAATGTTGAAAGAAGAATAAATTTTAGAATTAAGCCAGATATAAGAGCAGAAATATTTCTTAGAACTTAATACTTAAATACACACTGATAAGAGAGATTTATTTTCATAAATCTTTGTAAATAATAAAAAGAAGTCATATATATATATATATATATTTAAAAACTCAATGCTGAAATATATATATATGAATAAACTTTTTTACACATACTTTAATATTGTTTATATATATATATTGAAAGGATTAGAAGACTCAATCCTTATCCTCAGCTATCAAAAAAAAAAATGAAAGAAAAAATATATTCAAAATATTCTGTAATTTTTATTAAGTTATTTTGTTATTAGAATTATCATTTTTATTGACACTTTTAAAGTTAGACTTTTATTTAAGATTAGGGGTGGAAGCAACAGCAGCAAAAAAAAATATGAAAAAAAAAGTAAAATGTTTGAATTATATTAAAATGTACTATAAATAATATCAATAAAATAATTAGAGACATATTTCTGCATTGTTTGTCATTTACATTATATATATATAATCGTTTTAAAATGTTTATGTTAATATCAATTATATTATTATTTTATTAACCTTCACAATACAAAACTGTATGGAATTAATAGACAACAATAAAAAGTTAAAGAAAATATGACTCCTGAAAAATTGTATATAAAAAAAGGAAACAAGATTATTACTATATTCAGTGCATTAAAGAAGAAATTAACAAAAATTTCACCTTTATTATTTTTACTTTTATCAATAGAAAAGAAACATCCATTTATGTTGATATAACTACCAAGATGTACTAGAAGGTTAATTGCCTATCAAAGGTTTCTCTCTCTCCTGTCTGTACTTTCCATTTTATATCTATGGGATATCATGGTGATAAACATGCATAGCTAAAAGAAGAAAATCGTATTAACAAACTTATTCCCAATCTGGAGATGAAGATCAACATTTATCAACATGAAAAGTTATTTTTCAAAAAGTAAAAAAATGTGATTAATTTTCTAATTCATCCTGTAACTCTTTAGAAGTAACATTTAAAATCAATCGAATCTTTTCTAAACTCAAGTGTTCTGAAACCAGAGACTTAGTTAGCCATCTGGGAAAACAATTGTTTAAACTTCAAATCGGAAAAAAATAAGAAAATTATCATTTTTCTCAATACACACACACACACACACACGCAAAATACCTTATGAAACACGATTGTTCAGTGATAACTAGTTTAACTAAATAGTAATCACACAAGTATTTTTTGTCTTTGTTTGGCTATATTTTTTGTAACCATAGATAAACTGAATCATAATAACAAGTATTTATTATTATATTCTTTTAATAACATGATGTACAAATATAATAATTATTAGAAAAATAACATTAAGTGAAACCTGTTAATGTTAAATTGAAGATTTTTTTTATTATTAGAATATCTTCATTTTTTTCTGTTAGTAACTCATGCATCATTTACGATAATTCATCATTCAAGAATAAGTTTTAAACAATATGTTTTTCAGAATAATATTTTATCCTGTGGAAAATTAAGAAATTGAAATTGAGTTTTTCACCTTCTACTGAGAAATTAAGCAAACCTTCTTCTTTACAAACTTCAAAATTCACATATTTCTTTCTAATATTTAAATTTCAAAAAAAAAATTTAAGATGTCAGGACAATAAAATAAAACAGGCAAAACTCTCCATACAGTAGGCCACTCAGTGGCAACCAAAGTTGTCAATTGATGCCAGAAGACTTGTGCATAAAATCCCAATCTAGTGCCTACTCATCAAATATCCCCAGACTAGTTTCTGATGTGTGGCCTTCATCAATGAAGAGCTTTGAATCTGAGAGCACTGCACCTAGATCTTAGGATATAATGCAACTCTCCAGCAGCCACCTTTTATCTCTACTTAACTACAAAACTATGAGAATAAAATTGAAAACACAATAACATTTTCAATCTAAGCTCAATAGCTTATGAACATAATTCAGTACCCATACATTTTGGTGTATTTGGCTCTTTAACAACTATAGCCACCACTATCCTATTAGGCAATATTGGTATTAAATTAGTAAACATCACATGATCACCATTTCTTATGCTAGCACATAACTGTTATTAAAACAGGCAAAACTCTCCATAGTGCTGCTCCTAATTTTGTAGTTAAGTAGAGATAAAAGGTGGCTGCTGGAGGGTTGCATTAGATCCTAAGATCTAGGTGCAGTCCTCTCAGATCCAATGATCCTCACTGATGAAGGCCACAACCAGAAACTAGTCTGGGAATATTGAATGAGTAGGCACTAGTTTGGGGATTTTATGCACAAGTCTTCTGGCATCCATTGTTTATTCTGGTTGGCACTGAGTGGCACTACAGGATGGAGAGTTTTGCCTGTTTTAATAACAGTTATGTGTTAGCATAATAAATGGTGATCATGTAATGTTTAGTGGTTCAACAATAAAATAAGTGAGAATTTCAAAATAATCATAAACTTTACAATGATACAGACTCAGTATATTTTTGGCAATTTTGAATGTTGTGATATTACTTTGAGAAAACATTCTGGCATTATAAAACACTTGATTTTTTGGAAAGATATTGATAATTTTTGTATTGTAATTGTATGATAATTATTAAAAAACAAAATTATATATTAATACATATTTATTTTTTTACATGATTTTTTTTTATTTTTAAATACAAAAAATTATATTTTTTCTGAGTAATACAATGGAGATTATAGTTGAGTGAAATACATCTGTCTAAAAATGTCATCACTAAACAATCTGTTATAACATTCAGTGATATTATAAAAATTAGTAAAAAAATAATCTTTTATTTATAAGTTTATACATTTACTAGATGTTAATAATTATTCATTCAGAATTTTAAAACAAGTATCCAGCAAAAAAGATTTCTTTCATTTTGCAAATTGAATCTGCTCTACTTGAAATTTGATGACCAACAGTGCTTTACTTTAATTAAAATATAATTTTAAAAAAAATTCCTAAAATCAAATGTGCTAATTTTTAAAATTTTATTTAATTTATAAACAAAAATAGATATATTAAATAAAGCCAAATTTATTATATCTGATAAATAATAATGGTAAAATATTATATTAAAAGACTAACACATAAACTAAGTAAGAACAAAAAAAATTGCCAGAATATAGAACGTTTATGAGTGGATTGGTTAGTATAGTTGTTTACAATTCTTATCATGAGATCAAAAACAATATACCCATGTTGTATACCAAAAGAGAGTCAAACTATTAATTTTATATATACTTATAGTTTAAAAGAACACTCATAGATATATTATAATTTTAAATACATTTTTTTAGTTAGAGAGTTTATGTATGTGGATTTCTGAACAAAAGAGACATTCAATTTTTTTAATACTTGAATAGAATTTAAGCATATAATAGAGAGTCTTCATTCTAGCATTTCTGCAGTTGATATAAATATCTTATTAACAAATATTATTGAAAAACATACATAAAGAAATAACCATTATTGTTTGTTGTTATTTTATTTATTGTTGCCATTCTCAATTATTTTATTCAAAGATTGATTTTATTTGATTTTTTTTAAAATTTTGTTTCAAAACTACACCACTTATCTGCACTTTTTGGTCATATCACATCATATAATTTTATTGGTATATTTATTTTACCCTGCAGATAATGATATGCTGTTTTAATCATTTGTTTACAATTTAATGACACCTATAATACAAAATATCAGAGAATTAATATTTCAAAATAACTTTCATATATATGTATAAATATAGTTCAGATTTATTATATTATACTCTTAGTTTTTGGATTATATATTTAACAAGTGATTTCAAATATTATTAATTCATTTTAGTGTTAAATCTTAGTACAGAATAATAATAAAACTTAGAGATATTCCATTTTGTTTTAACTGCATGATAGTATTACAAGAGCTAGCCTATTTTCTATGAATCATAGCTACAACTTTAGAATATACATATAAGAAAAACTTGTCTTTCTTCATTATTTTTATTTTCCAAGTTTTAATCTTACTTTTATACAGTTATATATATATATATATATATATATATATATATATATATATATATATATATATATATATATAACTGTATAAATAGTATATATATATTGTACCCTTACTTCTCGATGTATAATATAGTTTGAAATACGACTAGCTCAATTAAATTATAATGCTTAATTAAAATTTGCATATCTATCTTTAATTTACTTTTATAATATCATATTCTAATTAAATTTATTATCAATTATCAAAATCAATATACTTCTTTATTATGTATTAATTAAATAAGTATTTATCAAAATCATGAGACTGTGAAGTAAAGTTACAAAGCAATAAGTAGATTTACATTGAGTCAATATCTCCTAAGACATTGTCTCAATGGCATAAGAATACTGTCACTTCCTTATTAACTTACTACTACCTCTACAGCATTCTTATGGCTTTTAAATAAAATAAATTATCTTTAATAATAATAAAATAAATAAATCTTAACTTTTAATTTTTAAAATATAATTAAATAATCTCAGGTTCTTCTAATTATCTTAAAGTAATGATAACTCATGTAAATAAGTATGATATGGGATTTTACATCAAACCTAAATACACCTAACTTATTTTAATAATAATAATAATACTAATCTTAGAGTATAACCTAATCTTCTCTATTTCTGTTATATCAATAATCATTAAATAAATAATCATATGTATATCTTTTATTTTCATATAGCATCTTAATTTTGGAATAAATCAAAATCTTATAATTCAATAATCTGTGGCAATAAATAATATTGTACTCTTATATTATGCATGATAATTACTCTATGACCATTGTAATATGATGTAATAATGTTAATCAATTCTCATAAATGATAATCAGGAAAATATTGTATTTATTTCTAAAATAATATTAATAAATTCACATTGTGCAAATATCATGTTTCTTCAAATTATCTGCTGTCAAATGCTGTGGTGTAAAATAATGAACTCGACACACTTTTAAAACAAATTAAACAAATTTATTTACATTAACTTCAACTAAGAATTTATTTACAATATTTACAGTTCAAAATTATGAAAACAAAGAAAATAAAAATAAGAAAATAATAATACAATATGTTTACACTGTTATTAACTCATACTCCTAATAAGTAATTATACATCCTTTAAAATGCTGTATTAATAACATTGAAGTATGTTTTCAAAACTTAGACTTTAAATAAATATCAGTGAACTTCAATTATTACACAGAAAAATTTATGTAAATAATATTTATGTAGCATATGTAAACAATTAAACTTTACTAATTAAATTGCTACATCACTTAAGTATTACTGTTACTTATTTCATCATGTACTAGTATGTGTTCACTCTACTATTAGTATTACTCTAATAGCATAATATAGAAACTAATGCATCTTTATAATGTAATAACAAATAACTGATTATAATTTTATATTTCAGTTAATACAATTCATGCTACATGTTTTATCAAATATGCATTACATATATGTACTGTTAAAAATAATAATATTTAAATTATTAATCAATTTAAAATTCATAAAGTATTATATTAGATAAATTCTATGATTCTTTTCTATGTAAAATTATTACTTTACTTTATGTGTTATTCTACTCCTTCTTAATAACTTTCTATCTACAAAACATCCTCCAAAACTTAGTTAAACTTTCCGGAAAATAACCTTCAACTTTAAATAAATACTAATTATCCAAACTATTTATACTACGTCATCTATATTCAGTAAGCCTTTAATTCAAATATAAACTTCTACATAAAACTTAACTTAATTTATCCAATAAAATAAAAATAAAATATAGACTTTGAGATCTCTTCCTATCTTGCAATAAAATAATTACTTATGAATAATAAATATAATTCTAATACTATAACATAAACAAAATATTAAAATTTATTTACGAAAGAATCATATAATTATTTCTAAGCTTCTTATGTAATGTTGTATCATATTTATATCATAAATTCAAATTATGCATATTTAAATAAAACTGTTACTGCCAATATAATGTGTGTGTATTTTTAAAATAATCATACATTCATTCAAAACAACACAATATTTGGTTGATCTAAAGAAAACATATTAATACATCAAAATTATTATTATTATACAATTTTTACCATCAATAATGATTTAATGTACAGTCCATCTTCCAATAATCTTCGGAATTACAGCTTCATAAAATAATTCACATTTATACTCACGATCATTCTTAAAATATTCTGTGCTATATTAATTATAAAATAAACTTATGCAATTAATCATTATATTATTTTTTTAGTTATTATTTTAAGAAAATGTACCTATCTTATTTTAATAGATTAATAATATTTAAATTTTATGTTAGATAAATAAAACAAAATTCATATTACGTAACTCCAGCGATGTTTCCTTTTCACCATAAAGTTTTTTAATCCTAGGCACATATTCACTAGCACACCATTTCCTGTTTCCGGTCCATCACATGTTTTTTTTAAAAGTTTATGAAAAACGAAAACGTTCTTTTAAAACCAAAATAAAAGTTAATCAGTTCTTTTATAAAAAATATAATAAAATTAAAATAGTTTATCTGATCCGGATGCAGTTCTTTAAAGAATATTATTTAAAAGTTATTATTTTAAATTAGTCTATAGTTTATGAAAAAAAAATTATCATTTAATTATTTTAAATTAACTGGGACGTCCACATATTTCTTGCGCATTTCTTAACAAAACATCCAGGTAAGAATAAGCTTCTTTATTTATAAACGACCAGCGTTTAAATTCTTTCAATATAATAATTTTTATTATATTAAGACTTTTAGCTAATTATATTTTCAATTTATTTGCCTTTTAAAATTGTCAACATTTAGTCTCTTAAATATAAAGACTTAACAGGGCAAATATTTATAAAACTACTTTCATTTTTAATATCTTTACTTAAGATATACATTTAAATTTATAGCTTGCAAAATACTTTCTTCATAAAGAAGTATTTTATTCTTTAAAATATCTATTTTCTAATAGTCAATAACAATTAGCTTTTAAAATTATATGCTGTCCAAAATACTACTTTTCTCCATCTCGTAACTCTCCAAACTAATCCAGCGTTTGTCATATTTCTAAGGTAAAGCTTCCGATATATTTTCACTATATATGATGTTCCCATGACTATTTGCTTGCAAATTGAGCTCAATAGAGATGACCGATAGGGAAAAAATTAAATTAACACTGCATGTCTATCATTTAAAACTTTTATAACTTATTTACAAGACACTCTTATAATTTTGAAAAAATGATTTTAAAAGCGTCTACAAAATTTACGTAGCTATTTTTTAATAACACAATTAACTTAAAAATTCAATCACAGAGTCCTCTCCTAACAATTGAATTGAGCTTTTATACTGGAAGAAACTTCCCATTTGATTGGTAGATTAAACAATCAACTTTGCTGGCTTATTTACATATTTACCAACAACACAAAATTAAAATAAATAATGACTTATTTAATATTTATTACATTATTGCATTTTAAAATAATCTTTATCATTTATTTAAATCCATAAAATATCTTTTTAAAAATATTTTTACCTACTTGATTTTAATTTTAACTTTTATAAAATTATTTAAAATACACTAAGTCTTTTTATACGTTATATTTTTAAAGCAATATTTTAAAATCAGATTTAATATTCTACATTGATTTATCTTTATTTTATCTCGTGATAGCTCACGTATTATTTATAAATTTTATAACATGATTTTTTAAAATAGTTCTGCAACTTTACTAAACAACTTCCAAGCATGTGTGTGTACATTTAACAAACATCTGTTCTTTACAACACAAGAAACGCTTGTCATCGTCTAAAAATAAACTAACAATTGCATTTTTTAAAATAAATATTTTTTAAATAAATAAGATATTCTAATAGATTTTAAAATAATTATCCAATATTATTAAAATCAAATATTAATCTTCTATTTAAGTACTTATAATAATTAATAATATTTATATTCTCTTATAATATTATTTTATCAACAATAAATATATGCATTTAATTTTAACTTGTCTTTTAAACACTTTTAGCTTTAAATACCTATTTATTAAATATATTAATGCAGTATTGATTATGGCCATTTTTCCCAATTATATATTATAATCATCATCATTTAAAATGTCTCTCTTTATATCAGCACAATTTCACATATCAAATACTCATAGATTGCCTTAATTAAACCCCTTGAAATATTACCATAAGCAAAATTAACATCACATATTCAAATATATCTTAAATTTAAAATTTTTAATAGATTAGCACAAAATTAGATGGTGACCCATACAAAAGGGCACAATATATATATATATATATATATATATATAAAGAGCCTATATACCAATGAAATAAGATATATATATATATATATATATATATATATATATCTTGGGAATATATTTCATTGGTATGTAGATTAAAATAAATGTATAGAAAATAAATTTTATTAATTTGGAAGTGTGATACCATTAATATTTTAAAATTTAAGTTGTTGTTATTGTTACTATTATTAAGAGTGATATATACTATTTATATAAATAAGAATTGATTTCATTAAATGATAATTTAAAAAGAAATTCAATTATTTAGTTTAAAATATTAATTTTAAAGAATCAACAATTATTTGGTTTAAGAGTACTTTTAAAACTGACTGCAGATTTATTTTCTGTTCTATTGGCAAAGAGCCAAGCATGATTTATTTTCAAGAAAACTGTTTCAACCCCATGCACAGAATCATTGATGTTCTAAACAAAAATGAAAACATTGAATTTACAAGTCTCAAAGTAAAGTTTTCAATAAATAATTTTGACCATCAAATTGAAAACAATGACTCAAAGGGATAATCTACTTCTTCATATTATCACCCATTATAAATATAATTCCTTCCTAATCATCATCTTCTGCCAAAGTTATGATTTTTTTCTACATCTTCATTTAGAACTATCTTCTATATTTCAAATTATGCACCATTCTGCTATATTTTGAACTTTGATAATGATAAAATTGTTTACTGCTAACTAACCTAAAATAACAAACCAACTTATAAATCTTTATTAAATATTTTTTTATTTATAATAAATAGTTTTTACATAAATATTGTGTAATATAAAATATTTTGAACTGTCATTTCTTAAATATTGTATTTATCAATATGAGTGTAATTATCAATGCTATATGCAAGTCATATTTTCAAAACATTTTAAAAATAATGTTCAAAAATTATACTGATATAATAAATGATAATTTATTTTATTTTATAGATATCAAATTTCATTAAAGATTATTATATATATATATATATAATAAAATACTATTACTATATGTATTTGCCTTGAGATATTATTGATATTCTTAGTTTGATATTTGTTGTTTAGTTCCAGTTATAAATTTCCCATGACTTCATTTTATAATGACTGTTTTTGTAGTGAATAGATTTTAAACATTGTTATTATTTATATCTTTATAAATAATACAGCTACAATGATTAATTAATATTTAAATATTTTAGATATGAAGTATTAAGAGTAGTTGTTGTTTCTATGCCATTACCTAGAATATTATAATAGAAAGTTAAGCTTATATATAACACACATTTCATCTATTGTTTTAATATTCTCACTTGCAGTGTTAGAGTTACTGGGTATTGAGATCAAAGATAGTTTGATTTGTTTTACCAATATCTCAGATTGTTAAATAATACATCAATGTGTTGATATATATATATATATATATATATATATATATATATAGAGAGAGAGAGAGAGGGAGAGATAGATAGATAGACGGATAGATAGATAGATAGATAGATAGATAGATAGATAGATAGATAGATAGATAGATAGATAGATAGATAGATAGATAGATAGATAGATAGATAGATAGATAGATAGATAGATAGATAGATAGATAGATAGATAGATAGATAGATAGATAGATAGATAGATAGATAGATAGATAGATAGATAGATAGATAAATAGATAGATAGATAGATAGATAGATAGATAGATAGATAGATAGATAGATAGATAGATAGATAGATAGATAGATAGATAGATAGATAGAGTAATTTCGTCATTATTATTCTTTTTTAAATAATATACTTTGTTTTATAAGAACGTTCTTTTTTTTGTTTTTTATTATTTATTACTACTCAAATTATAAAATTAAAATGTTGGTAGCCAAATTAATAGGTATCCAAATGTAACTCATGCTGGGTAAAGTGGTCTTTTTATTTCAAGATTTATTATTAAATACAAGAGATTCATTTTATAATATATAGGTTCCCAACATTTTTCTGTAATTGTAAATTTGCTAGTAAACTTAACTTCTTGCATTGCTATTATTTTTATATTGGTTAACAATATTAAATTATAATATTCTTATGTAAAGAAGTCTAGATTTATTATCTAGTAGTGCTTGTAGTATTGTTAAATATGAAACTTTGTATCCATTATAGAGGGATTTTTTTATCATTTTGGATTTCCTAACATTGAGACAACAACAAACTTATACTCTGAAATAAAAGAGTAGGCATTTTATTTTTTTTATCATTTTGGTGACACAATTTTTAGGGCTTTGATAATCATATTCTATGGGGAAAAAAAAACAAAATAGTTATTTGTTTTTTTTTTTATTATTATTTTGGAAATAATGTATGTATATACTTCAACAAAAAACAATAAATTAAAAACTAACTGTGATAAAATACAGTTGCTGAAGCTTTAAACAAAATTAAAAATATAAAGCTGAGTGCTTTCGGGGGACTTAAGCCTCCATAATCATAGCTCAATACAAAAAAGTAACTTTTGACCTAAGATAAACTCATACATGGCAGATAAAAGTCGTATTTTTGTTTAAAATTTGCATGATTTTTTTTATAGATATTGATAATGTTATACCCTGAAAGATAATGTTAGCATATTTTTATATATTTTGTTTCTTTTTAATATATGTTCTTATTTATTAGAGATTTCTTTAAATATAATTTAACATTAATGTGTAGAGTGTGATAATAGAAAACGCTCTGAGATATTTAAAAGAATACCTACTTTTTTAAAGACTTTGACTTATCCATTATTCTGATATGCTTTACTTATCGATTTCCATATGTTAAATATATTACCTTCAATTATATACAAGTAAAGCATCTTAGGTATTTATTAATATTTTTTTAATTGTGACTTCTCAATTTGATGAATTTATAATAAACACTTTGAAATAATTAATACAACTTAATATTTTTTAATTTTTAAAAGATATAAGTTTAGATATTGTAGAGACACATATATTTTTTTTCTATTATGAAATATACTGTGTCAATTTAAAAAAATTAAAGATAAGCAGAAAAGATAAGTTTTAGTTGATCTTTTTAATGAAATTAGAATGAAGAGATTTCATTTGGTTTTGTATCCATTCTTAGGAGAAAGCTAAATATTTCAATTATTTATATTAATGGAACAACATTTAAATGGTGATAGAAAAAAAAATGGTGATCAAGAAAAGGAGCTAGTAGTGTTAATCATGAGCTCAAGTTAAATTAGTTAAACCAGAAATCCCTGACATAACTTTTAAGGAACCTCAATTTGAACTTAGAGAAAATAAAACTATAATTGTAGTTGAGAAGAAAAATAAAATTGTGGTATGTTTAATGTAGAAATATTTAGTCAAAGGTGGCAAAAAATGGGGCAAAGAACAGATCGAAGAATAAATGAAATGAATGAAAATATGCAGTAGAATCAGCAGAGTATAACTCAAATGAAAGAAAACATTCAAACATGGAGCAAAATATGAGTTAAATGAATGAAAATTTGCAAAGAAAATGAATGAGAATAATAATCAAATGAATAAAAACTTGCAATCTATGGATCAAAGAATGGATCAAATAAATGAAAATTTGCTACAAACTCAGCAGATAAGGAATAAACTAAATAAAATTTTACAATAGAATATGTATGAAAATCAAACAATAGTGATAGTAAGTCCACAACACGAAGTGAGAAAATACAATAGATAATCCAACAATAAAGATTGAAAGTAAAAAGAAATAGAAAAAGTTCAGTTTGAAAAGGAAAAAATATATAAAGGGGGCTGGGGTAGAATTGAATGATAAAGTTCAAAAAACAGAAGAAAAGAGTGAGAAAATAGAAAAAGGAATTAAGGTATTACCAAAATATTTTGAAGAAATTAAAGATAAAATAGATGGTTCTTTATAAAAAATGTTTGATAATTTAGATGTAATTAAAGAGTTTAAAGTTCATATATTTTGTGGGGAAAAAATTAAACTTTAGATAGGGAGCATTGAGTCAGCTAAAGATAATTTAGTTTGTATACAAGAATTGAAAGTTCATATAGATTTAAAATATCAAAAATCTAAAATTAATAATGAATGGGAAATCTTGTGTAAAAATGAAGTAATAAATATTAAAGAATCTAAAATAAGTGTAATAATTGATGAATGTAGATTTGATGATAACATTATAAGTGACTATAAATTGATTATGTATGGATGATTATGATATTGAAATGTTAGGAAGGTCAAAAATTTATGAAAATACAGCAATAGATTTTGAAGTAGATATAGGAATTATGCATTGGAGAAATAACTGTAAAATGGCACTAGTAAAAATATTAAATGATTTAGAAGTGTTTAATAATACAATGCATAATAAAATTCTGTCTCGCACTTTTATGAAACTTAAAATGGATGTACAAATATTTTAATTTGTAAATGAGAGTAGCTGTGATAAAAATAAATAGTTCTGCCTGTAAACAAGGTAAAATTACAAAACAACTTATAAGTCTTTATTAAATATTTTTATTTATTTATAATAAATTGTTTTTACACAAGTATTATGCTGATATCAATTATTTTGAATTGTCAACTGTTAAATATTATACTGAAGCAGTCATATATATATATATATATATATATATATATATATATATATATATATATATATATATATATATATATATATAAAACAAAAAAACACAAGTTAAAAAACTTGCTAATACTTGTATTTATGATAACAGATGGCGTTCTACCAAAAACACTGTCAAGCATAGTTTTCTGTTTACATAAACGTCAGAGCGAGCATTCACTATCTCTAACTTTAATTCCACTTTCAGATCATGATTTCAAGCTATTTGCTATCATCAGTGAAAGACAGGAATAAGAAACTAGATCTAAACACAAACTCTGAGCATTTATGAAACGGTTTCTATTCAGCTTGCAAGCATGAATCTTTTAGACACGTTAATGTCTTCAAACTCAGCATAGCAAGCCAGATAGCTACATGGGTCTGATCTCAGTTCAGCATCACCACATAGTAGTAGCCTCTGCAATATACATCATTGCAAGAAAGACCTCAAAGGTACATTTATGAAAAACAAAAAAACACAAGTTAAAAAACTTGCTAACGCTTGTATTTATAATAGCAGATGGCTTTCTACCAAAAACACCATCAAGCATAGTTTTCTGTTTACATAAGAGCGAGCATTCACTATTTCTAACTTTAATTCCACTTTCAGATCATGATTTCAAGCTATTTTCTATTGTCAGTGAAAGACAGGAAAAAGAAACTAGATCTAAACACAAACTCAGAGCATTTATGAAACAGTTTCTATACAGCTTGCAAGCGTGAATCTTTTAGACACATTAATGTCTTCAAACTCAGCATAGCAAGCCAAATAGTTACATGGGTCTGATCTCAGTTCAGCATCACCACATAGTAAAAGCCTCTGCAATATACATAATTGCAAGAAAGACCTCAAAGGTACATTTATGAAAAACAAAAAAACACAAGTTAAAAAACTTGCTAACGCTTGTATTTATGATAACAGATGGCATTCTACCAAAAACACCATCAAGCATAGTTTTCTGTTTACATAAATGTCAGAGGAAGCATTCACTATCTCTAACTTTAATTCCACTTTCAGATCATGATTTCAAGCTATTTGCTATCATCATAAATGCTCAGAGTTTGTGTTTAGATGTAGTTTCTTATTCCTGTCTTTCCCTCACAATAGCAAATAGCTTGAAATCATGATCTGAAAGTGGAATTAAAGTTAGAGATAGTGAATGCTCGCTCTGACATTTATGTAAACAGAAAACTACGCTTGACAGTGTTTTTGGGAAAATGCCATCTATTATCATAAATACAAGTGTTAGCAAGTTTTTTAACTTGTGTTTTTTTGTTTTTCATAAATGTACCTTTGAGGTCTTTTTTGCAATGATGTATATTGCAGAGGCTTCTACTATGTGGTTATGCTGAACTGAGATCAGACCCATGTAGCTATCTGGCTTGCTATGCTGAGTTTGAAGACATTAACGTGTCTAAAAGATTCACGCTTGCAAGCTGAATAGAAACTGTTTCGTAAATGCTCAGAGTTTGTGTTTAGATCTAGTTTCTTATTTTTGTCTTTCACTGACGATAGCAAATAGCTTGAAATCATGATCTAAAAGTGGAATTAAAGTTAGAGATAGTGAATGCTCACTCTGATGTTTATGTAAACACAAAACTACGCTTGACGGTGTTTTTGGTAGAATGCCAACTGTTATCATAAATACAAGCGTTAGCAAGTTTTTTAACTTGTGTTTTTTTGTTTTTCATAAATGTACCTTTGAGGTCTTTCTTACAATGATGTATATTGCAGAGGCTTCTACTATGTGGTGATGCTGAACTGAGGTCAGAACCATGTAGCTATCTGGCTTGCTATGCTGAGTTTGAAGACATTAACGTGTCTAAAAGATTCATGCTTTCAAGCTAAATAGAAACTGTTTCATAAATGCTCAGAGTTTGTGTTTAGATCTAGTTTCTTATTCCTGTCTTTCACTGATGATAGCAAATAGCTTGAAATCATGATCTGAAAGTGGAATTAAAGTTAGAGATAGTGAATGCTCGCTCTGACGTTTATGTAAACAGAAAACTATGCTTGACGGTGTTTTTGGTAGAATGCCATCTGTTATTATATATATATATATATATATATATATATATATATATATATATTACTGTATTTTCAAATATATATATATATGCTTCATGTTTATATTTTGCTATTAAGTTGAAATATTAAGACATTTTTAAAAAATAATGTATAAAAAATATGATTTTATTATTAAAGTGGTATGCCTAAAAAAAAGATGTGGTTTCAATTCAGCAAAGAAAGTTTAACTTTCATAATTAATTAATTAAAAATTCAACAGATATCAAAAGAATGTATTCATTAAATTCTAATTTTCTAATTATTTTGGGAAAAGGTATCAAAACATGTAGAGTCTAAAATCAAAGACATTCTGAATTTAATTTTAAAAATGCAATTAGTAAAATTTTAAAACTAAATTGCATTAAGTTTATAATCAATAAGATTATTTTAGGTATGAAAGCAAACAATTTTCTTTAAATTTTAATTAATTAATTAATTTGGAAAAATCCGGATGGTTTTTTTTTTTTAAATATATATATATAGGGGGAAAAGGAGAATGAATTATTTTTATTGTCAACTTCTGGAAGAGTTATTGTAGTCTTTTTGTAGATTTATTATAGTAAAGTTTTACTGTTTAATTACATCAAGCTATGATGGTAGATTGCATAAATTTCTCTGTCCACCACCAAGAAGCTGAGTATGGAGTTTTCCTGGTATTATAGAATGCTAGGCCAATCAACTCCTTGCCTACAATTGACAATCCAAAGTGCTGACATACTTTCCTCTCACCATCAAAAGAAAACCACCAGTATATAATGTCACAGACCATTGAAAGTATAAGGTAAATGATAAGAGCCTCTCTAGTGTGATTGAAAATGCTTTATTTGCTTCCACAATTTATTTATTAACCATTCTTTAAAGTGTGTGGGTATGTTTTTAGTACTAGAAAATATTCTTATGATGTTATTAAAATATATTTTCTTATATTATAACGCACACTTAATTAATTGTACATAGTAAGAAAAATTGACTATTGTAATATATATGCTTGATCTTTCTTAAATTTTGCTAGACTTATTATTGTTCAGAAACAGACGGACGTAAATTTTGTAAAATATTTCAAGGATTAAAATATTTGACATTATTTATAGAAAAGTTTAGTAATTAAATAAAAGCAAGATATTTAAAATCTCTCCCTCTGATTCTAATTTATCTTTTTATTATTTGCGATTTTAAACTTGTCTGTTTAAAATCTGTTCTTTCAAAATAACATTTAGCCATTAACGCAATTATAATGATTTATATAAAACTTTCAAATTAAAAAAAAAAAAAAACACGATCGAGTGTTATGTTTAAAAAGCAATCTTTATTTTCTGTTTTGGGAAGGGACTAGTATATATCTATATTGCGTACAGGTGGTTTATAAACAACCTGCAGTTTTAAAATTAAATTTGATGTTCGAAGTTAAAAGTTTAAAAACTTCCTTTCTTTTTTTTAACAAACATATATATATATATATATACCGTAGATATGCGGATTCCAATACTGTGAAATTATGTTATAAATAATGAAATATATAATACGATTAGTTTATTCTCTAAAACTTTTAATTCAAATTTAATATTATCAATGTAGGCTATCATATCAATAATTCTTTATATATATAAATTATTATTTTTGGAACTAAACCGTGTGTTATTTTGCATTACAAACCGATATTTCGACGAATTAGCATCCGCCATTGTCAAGGGTGACTTTTGAAAGAAAAATCGCGCGGTCTCTAATTAAGCAGAGAATAATTTCTTTATAAGATCTTTTATTATATAAAATAACTGTGTAGGTCCTGATTTAACCTCATATAATACATATTTTTATATTATAAAATTATGGCATAGCCATTTAAGTTTTATTTATATAGATTTAAATTTAAGTCCAGATGTTTCTTATTGTATATAAATATAGTGTTACTGGGTTGTCTAATTTCATCTTTATTTCATTACGTTTCTTCAACAGACGTACATCCCTGCTTTGGAAAATTTAATTTGACGGGTTCGTGCCAAATAAGTTCCATGCAAATTCGGAAACATTACTTTTTTCAGACCCAGTGGGTCTTATTATTTTTTGTTACCAGTGCATTGGATCATTCCTGCCTGGTAATGAGAATTATTTTAAAGATTATATAAAGATGCTCATTCCTTCATTCCATGACCCATTCAATTTCGCCAAAGGAAATATATCCCTGTCGTTGTTTATTATAAGACTTGGTTATGACATCGTGGATGCAATCATATTCCAGTCTACGTCATTATTTGTTGTTTTTGTTTTGTTTTTTTTAATTTAGTAACTCAGTACCGCCCTTCTTATCCTTTGTGTATATTAAAGCTTAATATTTCCGTTTTTATTAATCATGATAGTTAAGCATTTATCGATATAATCATATTTTCTATAATCATTTAAACTTACCTTGTTTTATTTATTACTATGTGTCTATTTGAGGGATATTTGTCCTAAAGATCAAAGGTGTTCATCATCCGAGGTCCCTTATTTATATAGCCATTATACTTTTAAACTTTTAAACATGTAATCATTAATTATTGTGATTCCTCTATCTTATGAGTCTAGCAACCTAATTAAGCAGTAGTCATTTCTTTTGTTTGTTTGCAATTTTAATACTAATAAAGTGTTTGAATCTTTTATATACATTGCATTGGGTGTCTTGTTTGGCAACAGTAATGTCATATAATTAATAATCTATTTTAAAGCATACCTATCTTTTCCTTATCACAGAGCCTAAAAAAAGAATGAAGTAGTATGTAGGTTGAAATGAGTTGTGATTAAAACGTCCTGGTGGTTATTTATGCTGTTGTCAGTTCATGTCGACTGTTACAATATCAATCACTATATGTGTAGATATCAAAGCAGTATCCAAGTAATATTTTCAAAATGTTTTAAATTTTATGTTCAAAAATAACATAGTTGTAATAAAAATAGTTTATTTTATTTTATAGATGACATATTTTATTATAGATTATGAAATATATATCTGTGTTATTTAATATTTGTAATTTTTAATAATTGTTTAAATGGTATATATATATATATATATATATATATATATATATACCAATATATATATATATATATATATAGAGAGAGAGAGAGAGAGAGAGAGAGAGAGAGAGAAAGGAGAGGGAGAGGGGAGATTTGACTAATACTGCATGTACTGACAACTGATATATTATTGATAAATTTACTTAATATTTGTTGGTTTATTCCAGTTATAAAGTTTTTATGGCTTCATTTTATAATGAATTTCTTTTTATAGTAAACACTTTTTTAAACATGAGTAATATTTGTATCTTTATAAATAATACAGCTATAAAGGTGAATTAGTATTTAAATATTTTATATATGAATTTTTAAGAGTAGTTGTGTCTATGTCATTACCTAGAATATTACTATAGAGAGTTAAGCTTATATGTAAAAGGCATTTTACCCATTGCATAATTTTGTAGCCCTCAATATATATTATAGATTATTAAGGAATGAGATTAAGGATGGCTTGGTTTGTTTTGTCAATGTCTCAAATTGTTATGATACATGGAAGTGTTAATTTTTATGTATTAATTTAGATATTATAGCTATTACAATGATATTATTGTTGTTTTACATAATATATTGTGTTTTATAAGAAATTCCTTTGTTTCTTTTTTATTGATTAGTACTCAATTTATAAAATATAAAATATTGATATGCCAAATTAATAGGTGTCCAAATCTAACTCATGCTGGGTATACTTTTTTTTTTACTTTAGATTTATTATTAACCCTTTTCCTGCCTCTTACGAGGCCTCTCGTCGACAGCTGACGTCACTCTAATTCTGTTATTTTTAATGCTAGGATATTTGTTTGACAGTTATTGATTAGGTTTTTAAAAGTTCTGTAAGATGGTGCCCTCTTTTGAATTATTTTACAAGTAAAAAATCAATAAAACCACATTTAAAGCTAAACAAAGAAAGAAGCTTGTCGGTGATTGGCTGTCAGCCAGCTCTCAGCCAAAAAAGACATTCTGATTGGCTGGAATGAACAAAGAAACCACCTGATCAAAGAAAATAAAGAAAAACACTGAGATTTTCATTTCAAATGTGATTTAAGTATTAAAAAAATATAATTTGAAAAATTAAAATATTTTTTTAATAAAATATACTAAAAAAACAAAATTATTTTCAAAAAATATTGAAGATTTTAGTAAAAATATTTAAGATTTAGCAAAAAGAAATCTTTACTTTTCCATAATGTAAAATTGAAAAGCAGCATTTACGTCAGCATTTTTTTATTTATACGTTCACTTTTAAATTTACCGAAATTGAATATTTTATAATAAATAAATAGTAATTTATTTTTGAAAGAACTTTCATTTTCATAACCTGAAAAATTAGTAATATACTTTTTATAAATGTATCTGAGTTGAATTTAATATTATAGGTGAATATGTTTTAACAATAGGCGTTGTCTTCAGTTTGTGAGTTGGCCAATTAAAAGATTTGATTTTTATCTCATACAACCAATAATATAATTAGTGGTTTAAGGGTTAATTAGAAGAGATTCATTTTATAATTTAGACATTTCCAATATTTTTCTGTAATTGTGTTTTTGCTAGTAAATTTAACTTCTTTCTTTGATATTATTTTCTTTATTACTTAACAATATTAAGTTACAATATGTTATAAGAATAAGTTTACATTTGTTATTATAATTGTTTAGCTTTGCCAAGAAAGCTGATATTTCATTTATTTCGGATATTTATTCATAATAAAAATAATTAATAATAATAAAATTATAACAGTAAATTTTCCTTAATTTAAACTATATTTCCAAATCATATATATTAAGAATAAATAAGCATATGCAATTCTAAATAGTAAATTATTAAAAATATTTCTGTCATGAATAAATAGTTTTTAATGTTATGCCAAAGTACTTTGAGCTTATGATTAAAATAGAGTTTGATAATTTAAATCAAAAAGTGTCATTAATAAGAATGTTAGAGAAGTCCCAATTATTCTAATACCATTTAGTATATCCAGTTTGGTGCCTGAATAAAGCAATACTGGTTAAATTTAATTTTAATGTTAAATGGTAATGTGTAGTTGTCATGATTATATTTTATTTAAAATAATTCTTAACAAAAATCAATCCATTTGCTAAAATAGAATTATTAAAATTGAGTTTAAAGATTAAAGTAAATTAGTTAATTTGAAAAAATAAGTAATTAATTTAGTGCTATTTGATAATTTCTACATATATGTGTGCGACATGTATTATTAATTTTAATTTAAAATTGGAAATATTTCTTTATTTTACAATATTAAATATTGTTCTAGAATATTCTTATTCAATTAAAAAATAAATAAAGAATTGGTGAACATTTAAATTTTGTCATAAATATAATAACTATTATATAATATTTAATTTTTATTATATTTAAAAAATATAATTTCTTAATTAATTTGTATTTTTAAAAATTATTAACATTCCTAGACTATCAAATGTGTTATTGATTTTCTAGTAAATATTTACATTGTTACTATTTTTAGATTCAGACCATAGATACTAATTAAGTGCTAATTTGAAGGTTAAAAAATTAAAGACAAAGGATGTTTCCTGTCATTAAAAATGACTGGGTAATCTATAAAAGTGCACACACATATGTTAAAGGATGTTTTATTTCATTTTTTATCCATCAACTTAATGAAAAAAATGTTAATAATTAAAAGTATAAGTATAATTTTATTTTTTCAAATAATTGTTTAACAAGTAAAATGAGTATGTAAAACACTTTATTATGTGCTGATTTCCCATTTCACGTTAGTTGAAAATCTAAATCAATAATATTGAAGGAAGAATTTGGAAAAAAAAAGTAATTATTTGTTGATGAATATAGCATTATTGTACAAAACAAATATGCCACAGGTATCAACCATAATTTATTTTATTTCACTTAAGAATGATTACTTACTCATGACCTGAATTTATCCTAAACTATTTAAATTTCTTATTTTAAAGTAATTTTACTGGAACATATCATACTATTTGCACGTTCTTAAAAAATCAATACTTTTTATTTATATCAAACTTACAGTTTTGACTGTCCTGGAGTCATCATCAGAGCTCTTCACAATTTCATTTCCAAAAAAATAATATTCAAGACTTTTCAGAAGATGACTGAAGGACAGTCAAAACAGTTAGTTTGATGTAATTAAAGAGTACTGATAAAGTGTTTAAGAAAGTTGTAAATGGTGTGATATGTTAAAGTAGAAATCAATACATAGGAAAAGGAAGAGGAAATAAAAATTTACTGGAAGTTTACTTTAATGTTACCTGTAACAGTTTTAACATTTTTATAACTTATGAGGATAATAATTATATATATATATATAAAAAAAAAAGCTTGTTTAGAGCTATTAGCACGCTTTTAATTTTATATATATATATATATATTAAACTGTTTGTTTTGGATAAATAACTAATTATTCAGTAGAAAGAAATATGTTCATTTGAACACTGATCAAATTTTGAGATTATTAATAATTAATTAGTTATTCATCATCTTGACTAAAAAATCACTTGGTAAATTAATTTATGTTCTCAAGAAGTTTATTCAAAATGAAATATATTTAAAATGTTTGCCTTCTGAAATGTTATATTTATAGTATTACTAAATTATACTTCTAAAATAAATTCTATTAATTTTGACAAAGATTAATATTATAAAAATTATATATATTCCCTTAAGTGCTGAATAATTAGTATAAATTTGTTTTTTGTTTTTTCATTAAAATCTGATATATTTAAATATTCGTTTTGAATCTGCTTAAATTTAAAGAAGAAAGTTTGATGGTTTTTTTATATTGTCTATTTAACATTTTCCTCATAACAGCTTATGGATAAACATTTTTTATAAAAGTTTGTTCTATATGGATCATTATTCCAAATTTGTTTTTGTTCTGTTCCATAGTGATATTATAACTCCATGTTTTTTTTTTCTGGTGTGATTTGGTGTATATGCTAAGTATTTCCCTATGTGTATGTGTGGATTTCCTGCAAACTGTAGTTTTGATTTTGCCATGAAGTTGTCTTGTCATAAGAACATTTAAGAATGTCAATTAGTGTTCTTGTTCTGATTCTATTGTGAATTTAATTGAAGAGGATATGTTGTTGCTTTTTTACCAAAAAGTTTGTAGATGTGCTTCACCATGTGTTCATACAATAAATATATCATCAACATTGTGAAGCTAAACTTTAGGTGGGTATAGAGTAGTCTTTATGGCTGTGGTTTAAGTTTACAGAAACACCATGCATACAGGAAAATGCTTATCATATACTTCCAATCACACTAGAAACAGAAAACAAAGAGTTATAGCATCACTATGAAACTGAGCAAGAGTAGTTTGTTCAGAACCCAGTGATTTTGAAAAAAATACATGTAAAATAAACTCTTTTGAAAAATGATTTTCGATCAGCTGTTAATTGGAAAACCTTTAATATATATCATAAAGAATCATCAAAAAATATTATTGGTACTGCAGTATATCCACATATATCAAATATTGCAGACAAATTAAGAAAAATATGCAATAATATTAGAACAGCTACAAAGCCTAAACTTGAAATATGGAAAAACAAAAACTGCATTTATAAAATATCATGTGAATGTGTAAGAATGTATACTTGATAAGACCAGTTTTCCCATTGAAATTGATTTCAGGAGCAGAAACTGATAATTAGATGAGAGAAAACAGTTGTGTCTAAGGTAACAGATTATGTATGTGCCAATGGGCATACCTTCTGTTGAGAAATACAAAAAATATTGCATAAAGATGACAGGTACAAAAAAGGTAAAATTAAAATGATTAAATAATTTAGAAAATTCTTTGATTATATATATATATATATATATGTTCATTCAAATAAAAGAACAAGCATGTTCATACTATCATTACAAAGTAGAGACATTGAATAATTTTAATATATATATATATATATATATATATATATATATATATATATATATATATATATATATATATTGATACAAAGATTTTCACAAGTTGCATATGTAAAATACATATTTTGTGGGTTCATTCATGTTAAAAAATTTAAATATTAATATACCAATGTTTCGACTTGATCGCACAAGTCATCTACTGGGTCACTATTTAATATCCATTGGTATATCAATATTTAAATTTTTAACATGGTTGATTCTGCAAAATATGTCTTTTATATATATATATTTAAAAGATTATTTCTTGTTACTTAATAAAAATAATATTCTGCAAAATATGTCTTTTATATATATATATTTAAAAGATTATTTCTTGTTACTTAATAACATAACAAATCTTGCACCAATCTTGATGAATCTTACATTATTTTTTTTCTCACTTTGTTTTTGAGAATTACATAGGCTGTGTACTTTTGCTTCATGGTACTTAATTATTTGGGAAAAAAAGTGATTCTTCTACAAACCTGAGCTAAACCACAGATAAAGAATTTGAAAGTTTATACAAGCCATGATCGCTAGGTAATATTTAATCATTAAAAATTTTAATGAATAATTTCTAGCACTTTTTCATTAACAAATATTTGTGTGTACTACTAATAATAAGTTTTTAGTCAAGAATGAACTCTACATTGAAAAAATCTTCAATATTTTAGGCAATTATTTTTAACAGGATTATTTAAAATATTGTACTAATATTTAAAGTAATTTTAAAATACTAAAAAGTGTAATAATAATAATGTTTTATTAGCATTAAATGTATAATTTGTTTAAAATATTTTAAAATTATTAAAAATGATAATAATGTTTGATTAGATTTAAATTTATAAAACTCTTGATAAAAGATTGTTACTAAATTATGCACACTGGTATTTTTTTAAAGTACGTAATTTTAAAAAAGGGTGTCTGAGGGATTTGCAGTGTCCTAAGATTAAAGAAATTGTACTCAAAGTGAGTATTAGCAGTAGGTCTTATAGCACAAATTTAAAAAATGCAGTCAACAGCCAGAATAAATACTAGAGTTCTAAATCAAATAATTTATAAATAGATTTTATTTCAAGCTTATTTTAATTTTAAAAAAAAAATGATGTAAGTTACTGGAAATCCATTAAATTTTCCTAAATTCAAAAGTTTGTTTGTTTATTTGTTATTTAACAACTACTGTAATCTTGATGAATCTTGGATTTCATTTTAATTACCATTTTCTTTTCGTTTGTAACATACTGACTCTGGCCAGACTATGGGTATAGCTAGTATTAATGTAATTCAAGAAACTATTTAAGAGTTGTTGTGAAAAAATTAAAGAAGATTTTTAAAATTTTAAATTATAAACTTTTTTAATATATAAGAAAAATAATTATATCTAATTTATTATAAAGGAGTTTACTGTAATTATTTATTAAGATTACAACTATACAAAACCAAAAAGTCAATGGGATAAATGGTTTATTCATGATAAACAATATATTGAATGCAATTTTTAAATATATTTTATTATTGCTGTGAATATGTGTATTGGCTCCAATACAAAATAAAAATAAAGTGATTACCAGAAAATAACAATGCTTGATTTTAATTTAAATATTGATAAAACAATCATAAAGTACACATGAAATCAGTAATAGTTATGATGATGTTTGACACTGTATAGATCCAGAGAGAGCAAGAGCTCATTAATATTGTTCAGACAACTGAGAAATAAGACAGAAACAAATGTCAGCCAAACTATTTATAAAATAAATTCTAAGATTTATTAAATTCAACAAAATATTTAAATAAATGATTGTCAAACACAATAAGAAAGTCTGACATAGTTTCACAACATATTTACCAGAAAGTGTACAAGAGTAAAGCAAATACTAAACACCCAGGTTTTCTCACTTGTGAATTTAAAGGAATTTTTAATAACTTTCTGCTGTGAATTTATAAAAAACAATTCTAGCTTCCCAACTCAGAGACAGCAATACAATATGTTCTTGTAAAAAAATCAATGAAACAGTGCAGGTGAGCATTCCTTGGTCTGGTATAGCATGGTGAGACCAAGGACATTATATGTCTGCAGTATGGTCCATGATATAGCACTTTTAAGGAAATTCATGTTTAATTTTGAATACAAGACCAGAAAACATAAGAAATGATTGTGATCTTATATAATCTTAGAAAGAAGAAATAATACATACAACTTCAGAAAAACAAAACACCAAATCTCTGATATAATAAAACCAGAATGAAGCACTCAATAAATCTCCAGCCAAAATATTTTCAGATTGCAGGAAATACAAACTATGCTTATTCTAAATTAATTACAGTATCTCAACAGAAGATGGATGAGTTAAAAATAAACTACTAATATCTACCCAACCATTTATCAAAGGTTAGTAATAAAAAATATACATTTTTTCTCATGTGTCATAGCATCAGCCGGAAATGAACCCACTAACCCAGGACAACTGCTTGTAAAGCAGCTGTCACTGATCTCTCGACCACCAATGCTTAACAAAAAATATAACTCACACTACACTCTCTGCTACAAAAGTTTAAAATAACAAATATGTAGTCTCAAAACTGAGATGACATTACACGCAATAAGAAATAAAAGCAAATACATAAAATAAAGATAATATTAAAGTAATGTTAAAAATTAGAAGATACATTTACTTTCAGATTAAGTTAGAATGTAATTATAGATTTATTCCTTGGAAAGAATATGAAATATTTACCTTACAGTAAAGCAGAGTCCAGTTAGTCCTTGAATGAGTGTGCACATTTATTTTTGAGTTCAATATTCATTTGGCTTTATCTCTTCATGGTGTCAAGTGTAGAGCCATACTTTAGGATCAGTTCTAATTTAGGCTTTCATGGCATAAACTGGAAAAAACAGCTTAGGATCAGGAGTCTGTTTTAAGTTGGTTTAATAGGGTATGTTGTGAACTTGAACATTCATTGTATGTAATATTGAAATCTTGTGACTGCAAACACTATTCAACAAATGTAGCTAAAAATAATACATTAGCAATATGTCTTTATAACTAGTAGCAGAATATATAATATTATCAATGGTGGTCCAAGAAAGTGTACATCAATCTTTTGCAATTTATGGTAGAACTACAACCTGAAAAATAATCTCATCAGAGTAATACAAATAAATATTAATCATAAACAGCAGAATAAAAAAATATTCTGTATCAATATTCTTTTTAAGTAAAGCAATCTAGGTCAAGTCAAAAATAATCAGTCTGAAAAATTTTGGTCTTCTATATGCTCTCTTATCTCCGGCATAATCTTTCTTTTTTAATTAGAAGTGTTAACCCAGGGCACATCTCTATCTTATGCTTAATCTCAATTAAAAATTCTAATTAGGGCTCTTAAAAATTAATTAATAGAAAATTAAATCTCTTTTCATTTCAAAATAAATTAAAATAGATTACAATTAACAAAACAAGAATGCAATAAAACAATATTTTCCAAAATTAAAATGCTTTTTTCAAAGATGATTAAAACTTTTCCTTCTTAAATTAAAATCTTTTTACAAATAGATTTTAAAACAATATCAAAAGAAAATAGATTTTAAAACTAAAATCTATTGCAAATAATAAGATCAAAGATCTTTTTTTTTGAAAAAAAAGTGAGTTTGTGTGTTATATGATGTACTCTTAATACATAAAATAATAAAATATAAAACTTTGACATAAATTTCTTTTAAAACTTAAAAAATATATAAAAAAACATTTTAATTTTTGCAATGGAACATTTGAAGTGGATGGTACTCGGTTCAATATATTGTAATGTTCATATTTGTACATACATGCAACAAAATCCAGAGTTCTAGCAAATTATACCAAGGCTGACCTAGATGAGGAGTTGAGCCCTTGAATCTGACCACACCTCAGCTTTTCTACCATCACTACATGACTTACTACTCTAGGAATGATATATATAAGACTATACTCGGAATTTATTAGTTTGCATGCTGGCAGTAGCAAAGGGTAGAGCAAGAGACTCAAGGAATACAAATTAAATTACTAATATTTAAATACGCATCTATGGCTGGCTAGATAATTCATATATTTATAAGTAACACTAATATTAAGCAACTTGACTAAGATTTGGAATGGATTATGAATAAAACTCAACACAGTATTTTAATTTAATATATTTTAATTAATAAATATAAGTTAAATAAACAAGAGTGCATTAAAGGACACATGCAGGTGTAAACAATAATGAGTGATTAACTGAATCTTGACTGATATACTATATTTAAGAGGTGGTTAAAATTTTAATAGTCTACAGTATCTAATTATGCCTTAATTTTACTATGTCCTATGTATTAGGTTTGTGATGGTTAAGTCAGTGCAAGTATGATGATTTATTATCATAACATTTAATAAAGATCACTTATTAATGCTTGAAAAGGCTGCAATAAGTTCTCTATGCAGATTATACAATTACATATCAGACTACCATTCAGATCAATGCTGAAATATTACATTATGGAGGGATAAACTGGAACATTGTATTATAACTTCAGATATTAGGGCATATATATATATATTTATTGAAGCAGTCAATCTTAGCTTAAGATTGTGCTTCATGTTTTTACCTACTAACCCATGTTCAAACCCCTATTTCCCATCCCACTCCTTTTTGCCGTGTATATATTTTAATGTATATGTTTGAGATGCGCGCCAAAATTATAAAATTTAATGTTTCAATAACATGTTTTAAAATTATTATTAATTCTTTTTATTAATTATTAGTTCTTTTTTATTAAAGTATTATAGATGCGGCTCAAATATATACATAGGAGCAAAATTTAATAACAAAATATTGATGTTTTAAATATTTCTTATATGTCATTTTTAACTTTTTCTTTTTAAATTGCTTGTTTTTCTATTAAACTATATATTTTTATAAAATCCAATATGGAAGATGCAAGTGTTATTAATTGTCTAAAAATAATTAGAGGATGGAAGCACTATTGTTTTAATCTGGGGTAGGTATTTTTTAATTAAAGTTTTACTTAAAATAAATGGGATTAAGTAGATTAAAGATTTACTTGTGTTAAAAACATGTCAAATCTATTTCTAATCTGGAAATAGATGTGAATTTATTTTTGGACGTTATCTTACAATTGCATCTTCAAAAACAACTGATAAAAGAAAAAGTATAAAATGACTGAATTTTGAATCACAGAGATTAGCTACTTTTAGAGAGAGCTATTATAAACATAGTTCATTTTGCTTGAAACTTAAAATGATGTAGCAGTAAATCCACCACTCTTCAGTGGCCTCTGCCACTACCATAATATCCTGCTGTCCTGAAATGATGAAAGGTCTAAAATAGAACTTTAGAATGCTAATAGAAGTTTCCTGCCACCGAAGTACTTGCATTTCAATCGCCATGCACGTGCCATACTTTAAAATGGATTCTTAAAATTTCAAGGTAAATTTCCACTAATAATCAAGTTAGTCTAAATAATCTATCACGATCTCTTCTCATTTATTCTTTAACTTTGCCTTTTTCTATATATATATATAAATCTGTGAATGTAATTTTGCTCTCAAATAATTTCTTTATATCTAATCCTATCTCATATGCTCTTAACTTTCTTTAACTTCTTTTTAATTTTGGTGTGGTCATTCATTTATGTATTATTTGATTTACATATCTGATTGCTTATTAATATGTCAATCTAAAACAATCTGACGAATTGAATTTTCTAAAAATCCTTTCTTCTTTTAAACTAAATCTTCATAAAAAGGTTATTAACGTCCCCTTTAAATATACATATATAATGCATTGTAAATTAATACGTTCGCCAGATTGTTTTATGAATCGACATTTTAGGTTCATTTTTAATATAAAAATTGATTTGTTTAACTCTGTAAATCCAGAACTTGGGCTAATTAATGCTTTGAAATCTTATAAAATATTATTTATTTAATTCTAAAATAAGGTGACTTAATTGTTATATAAATATATATATATAACTGCTAGTTATTTTTTTTATATACTCTTAAAATATATGCTATGTATTCCAGTTATTGTAAAATCCACAAGGGTGAGATTGAATTATTTTAAATAGTAGGAATGGGAAGGGGGTGAATCTTAATGTTTCTTTTACTAAATCAAATCTTAATGTATATTGTATTAATTTGAAATCTGGATCTCAATGTTTCTTTTGCTATATAAAATCTTCAAGTATATTTTAGTAGGTGAAATCTAAATTTCTCTATATATATTATAATTGCATGGCATATTATGGTATTTAAATGGGGGTCATTTATTTTAAAGCTGTAAAATGTATTCAATGTTGTTAGAGACATATATCATTACTGCATTTCTGTCATTTAGCCTATCTTCGTATATATATATATATATATTGTGCTTCTTAATCTGGGGGTTACGACAGGTTCGAACCCATAGATTTCTTCTCAAGTCTGTGTATAAAAATGCCTCTGGCGGTGATCCCCTAAGTCTGGCCCACACTATGCATATTCTTTTTTCGTATAAAAAGGCCACTAGTGGTGACCCATAAGTCTAGCACATGCTCTGCCCATCCATTTCTTCATATAAAAAGGCCTCTGGCAGTGACCCATAAGTTTGGCACACGCTATGCTCATCTATTTCATTTTTCATCCAGAAGCACGACCTTTTCCTCTTAGTTATTTTTAGGCTATTATGTCAGCACCACAAATTTCTTCATATTTATTATACCTTTTGCTTCATGACCCAGTTTTAATGCTCCAATATTAAAATTAAGCTTTGCTTAAAAGATATATATAAATGCCAATTACTTATATTTATTAATTAAGTTTATTTCAATCATATACAATCTCACCATCGTGATTTATATATTTATATTTAAGAGTATCTATATGCCTTGGGGAAAATAAAGCGTTCGTCTTTCTATTGTTAAATAATTTTTCAATAAATATTTTTGTCATAGTTCAAATATAATCTTTTAACTGTCTTTTGTTTATTTTCACGACCTCAATGGCATGAAAATAATTTATATCATATGTATAATGAATTTCAGAATGCTCCCCTAAATTATATGTTACTTACCATGTTTCAGAACTGTAAATCAAAGCGTTAATAGTAATATTATGTAATTCCTTTTATTAACTGATTGGCATCTTAATATTGGACCCACTAAAGATGTGTGTTTATTAGTAATATATTATTTAGCTAATAAAGAGCATATGAGAAATAATAGTGTGAATGACACTATGTAATTATCTATCGCTTGCTCATTCACGCACACACTAATGTCTATAATTTATTTATAAATGTATAATAACTTGTCAGTATATTAAACTATATTTTATTGTCTAACTTATTTGAGTAGTTCAAATTCCTTTTCCTCTACTTCCACATATTACAGCAATGCTTATGTATATTTTAATATAATCATAGTTAATAGATGACTCATTGTTTTGTTCAGCTTTGCTAGTCGGTCGGATTTAAAATTAATTCTCCTGTGCCATCACTATTATGTTATTCATTAGGTGTTAGATCAGGGGCTTATGCAGTGGGTTCGAATCCAGGTTGGTCCCTGACCTAAATCTTGGGCTGGACTGGGTTTGAAGTACATTTTGTGAGTTCCAGCTCATGTTAGATGGATAAACATGTTTTGACCGGTACATATGATTTTTTTTCTCTCGGGTTTGGCTTTCCAAGTGGGGCTTTGATATAAACACCCACATACCCTCAGTACTGAAGTCTGTTTATATGTATTTTTTTTTAAAAAGTTGTAAAAGATATAGTTTTTTTTCCATGTTTGATATGTTTAAAATAATGTGTTCAAAGTGTAAAATTCACTGTTTAAAGTTAAAACCCATGTACTACAACCATAGTACATATGTATTTTTTCTTCAATGTCATATATAAAGTTTTTTGTTCTTGAGACATATATAAAAAAATGTGTAAATAAATAATAAATCATTTATCACCCTGTCTTAGCTGGCGCCCTTATAAAAATAAATTTTGCTAACCAGTAGTGAATCAAATGCAAAAATATTGGAAGTGGAGGGTTTGAACTCAGATTAAAAAAATATTGAGAGTAAATTTTTTTTGGCTTAGTACTATGATGTATCAATTTTAAACATGTAATAACCAGACTATGAATTTTCTTTTAGATGCATGGTTGCGACCAAGAGAAATTAAAAGAAATGGCTAGTTAGTATAAAATCTTAAATAAACCAATTTTTTTTTTCTAGCAAGAAAAAGCAAAAATTTTCAGCTAAACTATAGTTGGGCACATATATAGAAAGTGTGGGAGCAGTGAGTGTTTATGCAGGAGATTTTTTTTAAGGAGGAAATATATGTATAGAATTTTTTTTACCAAATTGAATATATAATATTTGTGTTTATTTTAAAAGCAATGTGAAAGAATTTGGCACGTGTATTGATTGTTTTTTTTTCAACTTTTATCCAAAGTTTTTTTTTCTTTTTCTGTCATTTCCAATAGTGTGTAGTATTGTGTAATGTATGTAGAAGTATATGTGTGTAATATCTATGTACTTGTATATGTAGCACTGTGTATATATGTACATAGATGTGTATGTGAGATTTGTAGGAACCGATGTGTTTGAACATTTTATATGTATTGCATTGCTATATATTTTCTTGGAAATCCATATGCCTGGAGAAATTGTGTTGCATCTCAAGCATAATTTTTTTTTATTATTAGATGTAAAAAAAAATCTTTTTAAACAGTTGAACAAATATTCATATCCCCAAATGAAATTTCATATATATAGTTTTATATAACAAGATTGTGTATTGAATTTTGAAAATTTTCATCCTTCTTTTGGTTGTCATTTGAAAACTCCTAGTCAAGGCATTTTTTTTTTGTTTTTGTTTTTTATTTCATTGCATGTCTGGAGAAATGAAGCAGTCAATCTTAGCTTAAGATTGTGCTTCATGTTTCTACCTACTAACCCGTGTTCAAACCCATATTTTCCATCCTGCTCCTTTTTGTCATGTATATATTTTAATGTATATGTTTGAGATGCATGCCTAAATTATAAAATTTAATGTTTCAATAACATGTTTTAAAATCATTATTAATTCTTTTTATTAATTATTAGTTCTTTTTTATTAAAGTATTATAGATGCGGCTCAAATATATACATAAAAGCAAAACTTACTAACAAAATATTGATGTTTTAAATATTTCTTATATGTCATTTTTAACTTTTTCTTTTTAAATTGCTTGTTTTTCTATTAAACTATATATTTTTAATAAATCCAATATGGAAGATGCAAGTGTTATTAATTGTCTAAAAATGATTAGGGGCTGGAAGCACTATTGTTTTAATCTGGGGTAGATATTTTTTAATTAAAGTTTTACTTAAAATAAATGGGATTAAGTAGATTGAAGATTTACTTGTGTTAAAAACATGTTGTCAAATCTATATTTAATCTGGAAATAGATTTGAATTTATTTTTGGATGTTATCTTACAATTGCATCTTCAAAAACAACTGATAAAAGAAAAAGTATAAAATGACTGAATTTTGAATCACAGAGGAGATTAGCTACTTTTCGAGAGAGGTATTATAAACATAGTTCGTTTTGCTTGAAACTTAAAATGATGTAGCAGTAAATCCACCACTCTTCAGTGGCCTCTGCCACTACCATAATATCCTGCTGCCCTGAAATGATGAAAGGTCTAAAATAGAACTTTAGAATGCTAATAGAAGTTTCCTGCCACCGAAGTACTTGCATTTCAATCACCGTGCACATGCCATACTTTAAAATGGATTCTTAAAATTTCAAGATAAATTTCCACTAATAGTCAATTTAGTCTAAATAATCTATCAAGATCTCTTCTCATGTATTCTTTAACTTTGCCTTTTTCTATATATATATATATATATATATATATATATATATATATATATATATATATATATATATATATATATATATATATATATATATATATATATATAAATCTGTGAATGTAATTTTGCTCCCAAATAATTTATTTATATCTAATCCTATCTCATATGCTCTTAACCTTCTTTTTAATTTTGGTGTGGTCATTTATTTATATATTATTTGATTTACATATCTGCTTGCTTATTAATATGTCAATCTAAAACAATCTGAGGAATTGAATTTTCTAAAAATCCTTTCTTCTTTTTAACTAAATCTTCATGAAAAGGTTATTAATGTCCCCTTTAAATATACATATATAATGCATTGTAAATTAATACGTTCGCCAGATTGTTTTATGAATCAACATTTCCGTTTTTAATATAAAAATTGATTTGTTTAACTCTGTAAATCCAGAACTCGGGCTAATTAACGCTTTGAAATCTTATAAAATATTATTTATTTAATTCTAAAATAAGGTGACTTAATTGTTATATATATATATATATATAACTGCTAGTTATTTTTATATATATATATATATAACTGCTAGTTATTTTTTTATACTCTTAAAATATATGCTATGTATTCCAGTTATTGTAAAAACCACGAGGGTGAGATTGAATTATTTTAAATAGTAGAAATGGGAAGGGGGTGAATCTTAATGTTTCTTTTACTAAATCAAATCTTAATGTATATTTTATTAATTTGAAATCTGGATCTCAATGTTTTTTTTGCTATATAAAATCTTCAAGTATATTTTAGTAGGTGAAATCTGAATTTCTCTATATATATTATAATTGCATGGCGTATTATGGTATTTAAACGGGGGTCATTTATTTTAAAGCTGTAAAATTTATTCAATGTTGTTAGAGACATATATCATTACTGCGTTTCTGTCATTTAGCCTATCTTCGTATATATATATATATATATATATATATATATATATATATATATATATATATATATTACATGCTTCTTAATCTGGGGGTTACAACAGGTTCGAACCCATAGATTTCTTCTCAAGTCTGCATATAAAAAATGTCTCTGGCGGTCATCCCCTAAGTCTGGCACACACTATGCATATTCTTTCTTCATATAAAAAGGCCACTAGCGGTGACCCATAAGTCTGGCACACCCTATGCCCATCCATTTCATTTTTCATCCAGAAGCACAACCTTTTCCTCTTAGTTATTTTTAGGCTATTATGTCACCATCGCAAACTTCTTTGTATTTATTATTCCTTTTGCTTCATAACCCAGTTTTAATGCTCTAATATTAAAATTAAGCTTTGCTTAAAAGATATATATATATATATAAATGCCAATTACTTATATTTATTAATTAAGTTTATTTCAATCATAACAATCTCACCATCGTGATTTATATATCTATATTTAAGAGTATCTATACGCCTTGGGGAAAATAAAGCATTCGTCTTTCTATTGTTAAATAATTTTTCAATAAATATTTTTGTCATAGTTCAAATATAATCTTTTAACTGTCTTTTGTTTATTTTCACGACCTCAATGGTGTTAAAATAATTTATATCATATGTATAATGAATTTCAGAATGCTCCCCTAAATCATATGTTAGTCACCATGTTTCAGAACCGTAAATCAAAGCATTAATATCAATATTATGTAATTCCTTTTATTAACTGATTGGCATCTTAATATTGGACCCATAAAATATGTGTGTTTATTTGTAATATATTATTTAGCTAATAAAGAGCATATGAGAAATAATAGTGTGAATGACACCATGTAATTATCTATCACTTGCTCATTCACGCACACACTAATGTCTATAATTTATTTATAAATGTATAATAACTTGTCAGTATATTAAACTATATTTTATTGTCTAACTTATTTGAGTAGTTCAAATTCCTTTTCCTCTACTTCCACATATTACAGCAATGCTCATGTATATTTTAATATAATCATTGTTAATAGATGTCTCATTGTTTTGCTCAGCTTTGCTAGTCAGCCAAATTTAAAATTAATTCTCATGTGCCATCACTATTATGTTATTCATTAGGTGTTAGATCTGGGGCTTATGGAGTGGGTTTGAATCCAGGTTGGTCCCTGACCTAAATCTTGGCTGGACTGGGTTTGAAGTACATTTTGTGAGTTCCAGCTCATGTTAGATGGATAAACATATTTTGACCGGTACAATATATATATATATGATCAATAGATGGTGTTTTACCAAAAACACTGTCAAAGCGTATGTTTGTTTACATAAATGTCAGAGTAAGCATTCACTATCTCTATCATTTGATCCACCCTCAGATCATGATTTCAAGCTGATTTGCTATCATCAGTGAAGGATAGGAATAAGAAACTAGATTTAAACACTAACTCTGAGCGTTTATGAAACAATTTCTATTCACCTTGCAAGCATGAATCTTTTAGACACATAATGTCTTCAAACTCTGCATAGCAAGCCAGATAGCTATATGGGTCTGATATCAGTTCCGTTTCACCACATAGTAGAAGCCTCTGCAATATATATCATTGCAAGAAAACTTCAAAGGTACATTTATGAAAAACAAAAAACAAGTTAAACTTGCTAACACTTGTATTTATGATCAATAGATGGTGTTTTACCAAAACATTGTCAAAGTGTATTTTACCAAAACATTGTCAAAGTGTATGTTTGTTTACATAAACATCAGAGTAAGAATTCACTATCTCTATCACTAGTTCCACCCTCAGATCATGATTTCAAGCTGATTTGCTATCATCAGTGAAGGATAGGAATAAGAAACTAGATCTAAACACTAACTCTGAGCGTTTATGAAACAATTTCTATTCAGTTTGCAAGCATGAATCTTTTAGACACATAATGTCTTCAAACTAAGCACAGTAAGTCAGATAGTGAATGCTTACTCTGACATTTATGTAAACAAACATACACTTTGATGGTGTTTTTGGTAAAACACCATCTATTGATTATAAATACAAGTGTTAGCAAGTTTAACTTGTTTTTTGTCTTTCATATATATATATATATATATATATATATATATTACTGAAAAAGCGTGTGTCTTGAATGTGTAGTTACTCAGGGTATCCACTACCAAGTACTTGGTTTTCATTGAACATATGACTTGCTGTGACAACATTGAACACACTGATTGGAGCAACTTATAAAACAATCTGGACCCACATATTCCAGTTCTAAAAAGAGCTGTCCAAACTAAGGAGTTGGAGTGGCCATTATATTCAAAAACTCATTCATATAAAAAACATACAGCATGGCATATATGCACATATGTGCATTCTAAAAACACATTCACCATGCTAAACATAATATTAATTAATTACTTAAAAGTATGCAAAATTCTATAGTTTTGTTCCACAAAACTACTATATGCCAGTTCATTAATTAGTATTTTTAAAACATGCTAAAAAGGAGTACTTAAAACTAATCTAAGTGCTTAATAAATCTGCATAATTTATAATATAACTAGAAAGAGGGTTAAAGCATATCTGGGACTTAAGTATTATGTATAATATGCTTCATAACTCATTCTTGCATTTATTAACTAATTAATTTATTGACTTGCAAACCTATTATATTAACAATAATAATAGGAAGATAAACATAATAGTTTAATAAAAATATTTAGGTTTTCAGAGTAGAGATTTGTGTGTCTGTGCTAAAGAGAAACATTACATAATGTAGGGAGAGCCTCTAATCATTTCTCCCCCTCAAACTCTATTCATGAAGTCAATCTCCATTCTAAACTGGGCATAACATAAATTATATATATATAAGGCATGACTGCACATTAGAAGACAAAATAATAACTGCATAAGTTATTATTAACAAGCGTTTAAAGTTTATATTTTAAATTAATAAATAGCCAAGTTTACATGTATTAATTTATCAGACTTTTAGCATAATTTTAAATCATAATTTATAGATTAGATAGCTTTTAAATTATTAAAACGTTTTACTATTTAAAACTTTGTGCACAATTAATATTAGCTTGCTTACAGTTTTAGAGATTCATTTATAAAGTTTTAAAAGTTATTTTAAAGAGCTCTGCAGGAAAATTGTTATCACATCTTCTCTGTGAAGGCTCCTGTAGTTGATCACCATTATTCTTGTCTCAACTGAACTGTTTCTGATACTTTCTTTTTAGCAGGGTGTGGAGCTTGAACTCTGGCTTGTGCATTGATCATTCTCTGAAAAAAAGAGTGGCAGTGGTTGCTATTACCTAAAAGTTCTCATGTTGAAAGGTTAATGAGCGACCCCCATAGCCAAACTTACAGTTATTTATACCAGAAAAATTGGTAATTCAAGTAACTTGTTTACAACCTTTACAAATTTTTCTTAATAATTAAAAATGTATAAAAATACAAACTTTGGTCCTTTTTTGGATAAACACTAATGGTTAAATGGGTCACTCCTAGTTCTTGTTTTTTTATTTTTGAAAGACATTAAAATTTTGACTATAAGTTTGACTACAAGTTTGATTAATTCCTTGCAGATTGTTTTCTAAGTATTACAATTTTTATAACAACAGATAAGTTTTTCTTTTTTTAAAAAAAAGAGTTATGTTCATAAACATTTTAATATATGTGTGTGTGTGACTGCCCTAGAATTGAAATTTTTATATGAAAGCCTTTAAATAAAGAATTTTTAACTAAAGATAATGCAAATTTAAATTAATTTAAAAGAGTTATAATGCTTTTAAATCGATTGCATTATGGCTTCTTTCATACATACATGTATATATGTAGGTAATTACACACATATAACAATATTCAGAAACTTAATTTAAATTATCTCATTTTATTAAATTTTAAATTTATAAATGCGTATGCATTTTACACATACAACAAGTAATATCATATCCATGCAAGTATATGCTATTTCCAATAAAAATAAATATTAGGAGCTTATATACATGCACTGAGATGGGTTTGAACTGGAGAAAAGTACTACTATAAAACAGAGTAGGTGAAATGAGATGATGGCTAAATAATACAATTTCAATATATAATAAGAGAATAACACAGTCATAATAAAAATTAATATTTTCATTTCTTATTATCATTATCTGATCTACATATCTGCATATCTTAGACAGAAGGATGATAATTGTTAATATATAGCATAATATATAATACAGAGCACAGATGATATTGAGATTTATCCCAAAAAGTGTTATATATTGTAAATATCATATTTGTAGATTCACACAACAAATTATCCCATGATTGGGCTGTATTGGAAGATGAGACCTTGAAGCAGATTTCACCACAGTTTCTTCACCAATCCTCTATGATTTACTATTCTATGGATGACAGATATGATGTTATATTTGGTCTCTTTTAGTTCATGTGCTGGCTATACCAAAAGATGGAATATGAGACAGAGGAAATTAGGAATAAATTAATACTAACTTAACAAAAAACACACACATATAGCTAAGTAGATAATACATATATCAGTATTTAAGTAACACAGAATATATTGTTACAGTCTTAGGATGGATTGTGAATAAAACACTAAGCACTACTATTAAACATATTTAATTATTAAATATAATTTAAATAATACAAAATAGAAGTGCATTGGGTAAACTCACAGGTGACTTAAAATGTTGAATGGATTTAGATACAAGGTCACATCTTTAGCATGCTTTTTAAATCATTTAATTTTAAGTTTATTACAATTATTATTATTATTATTATTATTATTATTATTATTATTATTATTATTATTATTATTATTATTATTATTATTATTATTATTATTATTATTATTATTATTATTATTATTATTATTATTATTATTATTATTATCATCATCATCATCATCAATGGTCTAATCACACCTAAATTATGCTATGCCATTCCTACCAGGTTTGCAAGTAGTTCAGCTTACAAGAATGATTATGATAAAATATAACTAATTTTACTAATATTACATAATGAGCAATAAAGTGCTTCCTATACAGATTGTTTATATAAACTAGATCAAATGCTCAGATCAATGCTGAAGTAAATAGTAATATGAAGTTGATAAAATGGTGTTTTTCAGTGTAGCTTTAGAGACTACAATGCTACATAAACTAAATAGGTTTTTCAGCCCAAATGTGTAATTATGCATGGGATTCTGTACCAAGTGGTAGGTTCCCATGGCCCATATGACTTGCTATCACAAAATACAAAGAATATTTATGTCAGATGATCAGAGCAGTTTAAAATGTGATTCTGGACCTTCGTGATCTAGTTCTAAAAAAAGAGTTGTCTGAACTAATCATAATGAGATGGCATTAAACCAGAAGCCCATTTAATAAGAATATATATATATATATAGTAAAGTGTATAGCATGGGTGTGCTTTATTAGCACACATTTGTAATGCTTTCCAAAATTTCAAATATTATATTAAACTAAAGTGCTAAATCTATAGTTTCGATCTGCAAAACTACTATATGCCAGCTCGTGCATTAGCATATTTAAAATGTGCTAAAATAGTTAATTAAAGTGATATTGTTTACAGATTGAATCCAAATAGTTTATATTATGAAGTAAAGAGGAAAAAGCATATTTGGGACTTAACTAATTATTTACAATATTCTGTAAAATATCATTCTTGCTATTCATCAACTAGACATAGTTTATTAACATGCAAACCATAATTATGATAAGCTAAAACATAGTAGCTTAACTAAATATACATATATGTAGAATAGGTACCAAAACAGATTTATGTATCTGCTAAAGATCAGTATAAATCATTTATCATCTCTCTAATATTATTAATATCAATAATTTCCATTTTAAATCATGGCATATCATACAATAAGTACAATAGAAAATAATATAAAAGGGAATAGGCATGACTGCAGATTAGGATAGTATAGATCAGGGGTCAGCAACCTATGGCACTGATGCCACGCTTAGCATGTCAATGATTATCAGTGGCATTCAGAATGAATCGAAATAGTAAAAAATATATATTTTAATTTGAATGTCTTTTTTTGTGTTTTCATGCTCAACATTGAATTTTTGATTAAATCATTATTTATCAGAAAATAATACACTTGATTTTATTTAAAAGATATTTTTGTTTGCAAGGGAAATAAATTCCAAATATTCACATTTTCTTTCTGATGTTAGAAAATGAGATTGTAATCCAAATAAAAAGTTTTTTTTTACATTATCAATTCTAGAAAACTATTTTCAGTAGTTTAATGGTTAATAATTGATGCTCATTGGTGGTGCTTGTTGCAAAAAAGAGTTACTCTTGGCATATTGACTAAGAGATTCCCAAAATGTCCCTCAAAAATCAAAAATGTGATATTCCCTTATTTCAAGACTCTTGGCCAAATAAATATGGATTTTTACAGCAAAAGAATCTTGCTATGTGTACATTATGCAATGAAAATATTGTATGTCATACCTCAAGTGTACAAAAGTATTATCAAACTATACATCTGCTCACATTTAAAAACTTAGATCAGAATAGAGAAGTTATAAAAAAAGCTGTTTCTGCATTTAAGAAACAAGCTACTTATTTTATTCAAATATTTGGAACCCAAAATAAAGCCACCAAACATAGTTATACAATTGATCATTGTGTAGCTGTGAAAGGCAAACCTTTCACAGATGGACAATTCATCAAAGAAACAATTTTGAAAAGTGCTGAAATCTTCAGTGAACTACCAAATAAACAAAAAATACTATCTCAAATTTGAAAAATACCAGATTCTGCAAGTTCAATTCAAAAAGAATAACTGACATGGCCGAAGAAGTAACAACATAACAGAAAACCAGTTTACAACAAACTGTTACATTCAGTGTTGCTGTTGATGAAAGCACTGATGTAAATGATGCAGTTTGTTTAGCAATAGTTGCATGATATTGTGACAACTATCATATTTATGAATAATTGTGTTGCTTGACTCCTCTTACTAATGCAACAAAAGGACATGACATTTTTACTGCATTTTTTAATTATTTTGAAAATCAGAAAATTAACATAAATAGAATATTTAGTGTTACTTCTGATGCTAGCCATGCAATGGTCAGAAAGGAAAAGGGATTTGTTAAACTTCTTTAAAATCATATTGAGCATTGAATATTGTGTTCCCACTGCATTATGCACCAGAAAAATTTAGTTGCAAAAATCTCATTATTATGCTTGAATTATGCAATGGACACTGTTGTTAAAATAGTTAATTTCATAGTTTATCATTTTTCATTGACACATAGACAATTTAAATCCCTTTTGCAAGATATAAATAGTTCATATGTGGACCTCTCTCTTTATACAGCATTGTTCATTGTATTAGTTGAGCTAATGTCTTGAACAGGTTTGTATCATGTCTGAAAGAAATCAAGATATTTATTGATGAAAAACTTACAACATTAATCAAAAATATATGATGAAGACTGGTTATGCAAATTAATTTTTTTTGACTGATATAAGGCAATACCTGAGATAAACTCGCATTTGCAAGGAAAGGGCCAAACAGTACTAGCAATCTTTGAATATTGGAAAAGATTTGTATCAAAATTAGATAAATCTTGGCAATGTGAAGGTCCATGCAAATCAATTTAATGTTAACTAAGATGAACTTCAAAAACACATTGAAGCTCTCAGAGAAGAATTTTCCAAATGATGTGAAGACTTCTAAATACACACACCCATATTTTCTTTCCTTATCAAATTTGACTTAATTGATTTAAAGGTGACTCCATTTATAATTTTGAGTGGATGGATATTGATAGTTTTGATATGGAATTAATTTCATCAGAATCATGAAAAACTAAATTTATAGAATTAACAGAAAACTCTTGAAGGGAACTGTCTAGAAAGGTCAGCTGTCATTCTCAATTGTTGGACATCATTACCTGAAAGATTTAATTCTTTAAAAAAATGATGGAGCTCTTCTTTTGGCATTTGGTTTAACCTACTTATGTGGACAAATTTTCTCACATATGAAAAATATTTTGAGTTCATGAAGAAGTTGGATAATACCTGAACATTCATAAGCATGCATGAAGTGACCAATTACATACCTGACTTTGAGCAATTTAGCAAATAGGTACATGGACAAGGTTGACATTAATTTATTTTAATAATAAAAATGCCTAATCATATTACAATTTATGATAATTTTGTCTTATTTAAATTATATATTTTGTATAGGTAAAATTTGTAATTTATAATTTGTAATATAATTTTTAATAAGCATGTTAAAAATTACAAATTTAACAGAAGGAACTTTTCACATATGATTCTATGTATTTTAAAATATTGAATGACAAATAATATAAGATCCTGTTATAATAGATTTCAAAAGTATATATTATATAGTAGTATATATTATATTCTATAATATTATATATATATAACCCTGAAGCCCCTTATAATTGAATGAATTTTGATAGTATATAATAATATTGGTAAAATAATGTTGGTACATGGAATAATATTGTAGCATAGGTTCAGCGCAACACTACTAAAAGGTTGCTGACTCCTGTATAGATAAAAGAACTGAACACACTTATTATGTTTAGGAAAAATTATTAAATTATAAATACTCATGTAAAAGGCAAGATTGTTACAATAATTATAATTAATTTTAAAATTATATTAAATTATACTACAGTGTTTAGTTTAATTTTATTGGAAAAGATTTAGAAGTTATTAATTTACAAACATTCAATCTTATATAGCTAGCTGAAAAAAACTTATTAAAACAGTTTAACTTAAGATTTACTTTTAGAGAGCTCTGTGGGAAGAAATTGTACCTATTTTCTTCTAGCTGATGCATCCTCCATAGTGTTTGGCACTGGCATTCTCCATTGGTCTGGCTTGTCTGCTGTCTTCTTGGCAGGCTGTTGGTTTCGACCTCCTCCATTCCAATAAACCAGTCTTCCAAAAAAAAATGGAAAATTTGTTGTCTTCTAGCTGACTGTTTTTAATTTTAAATTGGGCATAAGTCTGAGCAGCAAAATGTTTTAATATATTAAGAGAGTGAACATTAGTGCTTGATTTTGGAGTTTGTATACTAAGTCCTATCCTCTCCCTGCAAAAGCCATGAACTTGTTTACAATTTGTAAAATTTTAATCCTCAGTTTTATCATAGTTTTATTAACTTTAGAAAAGGCAAAAGCAAAATCTACATTATTTATAAAATAATTCAACTTGACTGCTTTTCTTTTGTCTTAAAATATATTTTAGAATTTATTTTAAAATTCTGCTCTTGGTTCCCACAAAATTAAAGTAAGTGCATGTGATGTGAGATTTCCAAGAAATAGGTGATATTTTAAAAGAGATTTAAGTTTTGTAAATATTCTGGTATATGTATAATCTTGTCACCTCTGGAATCGAAAATCTATATGTGAACAAAAGTAAATTAGTACTCTAAATTTATACTAACTTAAAAATAAAATAATGTAATTTCTTTGCAACACTTATAAAATCTATTACACTGCATCTTCATTCGCATATATATATATATATATATATATATATATATATATATATATATATAGGTGCACTCATACACATACAACAATGTTTACACAACCTACTTTATTTATATAGTATTTATTAATTTAATTTACAATTGAGTATGTGTATTATAACTATACGCATACAGACATGAATATTTATGTATGCAAATACATAAATATACGCACATAAATATACTTTATTATACATTAATATCTGTTAATATATGATGATATATGAGAACTGGGGGTGGGGTAGATTTAAAAAAGAATACTACTATGGCACATAGTAGATGAAACGAGATGTTAGACAAAGTAATACGGTTTTAATATATTATAAGTTCTTTTACAATATCACGAATCTTATGATTATGAGTTTTAGCTTGAAAACATTAACGTATTTTTTTTTACCCAAAGTATTCAGTTTGTTTAATTCTTCCATATGTTATTATAACATTAAATTAATTTAAGACATTAAACGTCTATAAAAGCGGATATTCTAATAGTAAACATTTACTTAAATATATTAAAGCAAAATTTTAGATTTTTTTTCTTTTTTTAAAATGTCTTTCACTGTTATTTTACTTTTAATTCAAAGTTTTGGCCTTGAAACATAAGAAGTAATGAGTTTTTTTTTTTTTTAAATTCAGCTTTCAAGATTATTTTAAAAACTTATTAAGAAAAACATATAAAAATAATAAATATTACATGCTTACACTAAAGTTTTATATTTCAAAGCGAGTTGTACAGATTTATTTATTTTTTTTTATTTTAATAGTTATTTGAAAATAATTTTAAATTTGATATTCTTCTATCAGATTTCAAAAAAGATTAAATTATTATTATTATTATTAAATTATTGCTACTATATATCTTGCTCTCTATTTATTTAAGTAATAAAATACTTCATTAAAGTAGGTGCGAATATAGATATTAATATAAAATTACAATAAAGATTTTTTTATGTTGTTAACGAAAAAAATAAAAGAAATAATTACAAAGCTGACAATAATAATAATAATTTATTTCTTATTGAAATGTGAGAACTTAGGTTGTAATTATTATTATTATTATTATTATTATTATTATTATTATTATTATTATTATTATTATTATTATTATTATTATTAAGTAATAATTTACTAAAGCTGTAACCTTAGAAATAAGCGTCTGAAAAATACGAAGGTAGGGACCATTATTATTATTATTATTATTATTATTATTATTATTATTATTATTATTATTATTATTATTATTATTATTATTATTATTATTATTATTATTATTATTATTATTATTATTATTATTATTATTTCATATAATTTTTTTATATATTTTAATAAATAGAAACATAATATTATTTATAAAATTTCAAATCAAGCTTAACAAAAGGGGAAATTTTTTTCGACATATTTCAAATCCCCTTTCACCACACATTTTATGAAACATGAATAAAAACATCTAAAATAGAAATATGATATCCAAGATGCATTTTGTGCTACAATAGCACAATTTAGTTGTCCAAAATCACAATCGTTAAACATATTTTAGGCATCTGGTGTACTTTTTATTAAAATTGATGAGCTGGTTATATTTAAAAATAATAAATCTTAAAACATTTGACATTAATCTTGTAACTGTGTTTAAAGTTTATATCAAATCTAATAATGGCATCTAGTCAGCCTATTAAAAATTAGTAATGTCATTGGCATATTTATCTAATATGGATAATATCAAAAAATAAGTACAGGAATTTCAATATTTATAAATTAAATGGTACCATTTTAATACAGTATAATTATGAAAGAAAAACAATGGACTTATCTCATTTTTTTTTTCAACAAAAATTTATATCATTATTGTTTTTAATAGGATTTTCAAAAAAAAAAAAAAAACATTTATTGAATGGGATTTAACATAAATAAAATATTTATTATGCTATTATTTCCTATCAATTACCAAATGATTTATTAAATTACAGTAATAATAATATCACGTTATTTAATGATGGGCATATTGAAAACATTTTGTATATTTTCTAATGCATTACAGTGATAAGCACCCTTCTCAAAAGTGCAACCATAATAATAAACATAAAACTAAAAATACAAAATTAGACATTCAATTTGTATATATTCAAAAATAACTTGATGGAATATTAAAGTGCAACCATAATAATAAACATAAAACTAAAAATACAAAATTAGACATTCAATTTGTATATATTCAAAAATAACTTGATGGAATATTATTGCATATTTGGTCACTACTGAATCTATGCTATTAATTATCTTTGCCTGTTTCTATTTACATCTGCAATGTATTCCTGCCTTAACAATTTAAAAGTTAGAGTATTTTATCACAGGTGCAGAATTACTGGAAATCAGTTACATGCATATAACTATTATTTTAACTAATTTACTATACAGAAATAGGATTGCATTACCCTATCAATACAATGTAAATGCTCAATAAATATTTTATTTAATGATGTACCACAAAATGTTTAAAAATATAATAGCAAAATCATAAAACCAATGAATATGTTCAGTATAAACCAATTTCCATCTACATTTTTTAAGTTTATTAACGTGACTAAATGTCCTTTCATATTTTAAAAAATGCTCTGGTATTTTTATATTTATATGCTCCTTCAAAATTGATAATGTCACTTCAACTTTTACTTATTTCTCATAACAGATAAATTATTCATCATAACAGATACAATTATCAATTGGTTCATGCTATTTAACTAAAAAGAAAATATTTGGAGTCTCTGGGAATAAATTTATTTTATTATCACTTATTTACATTAACAATAGCCATAAACAAAAAAAAACTGCATTATGCCTTTCATCACATAAATTCTTCTTTTTTATTAAAATAGAAAATATATAAGATAGAATCATCCACGGATCATTACAATAAATTTATTTCATTTTAGCATCATTAAATCACTTTATATCCTTAAACAAACTGTATATATTATAAATATTATCTATTAGAGCAACAATGTATACTTTAAAACTATCTTTTTATTAGCTTTAAACTTTCAAATCAACATATGTATGTTATATAAATGATTAAGGCTTGATATAATGAGCAATATTAATAAATATCATTTTCCTGCTATAGTCTAAAATATTATAATTATTTAATAACAAATATATTTACTGTCGATTGCTATTTAATTGTTGAGAAAACGTCAGTAAATAGCTTTAATGGATGCAAATAGAATTATCAGAAATCATACTCCTCCACATATACATTATTGTTCTCATGGCATATATAGTATATATGTACATATCTATTCAAAGCATAAAAAGAAAAGGGAAAATAAGCACAGTCAAAATTAAATATATAAATGTGAAATTAGGAAATGAGAAAAACATTTCGATTGAGTAATAATATTAATTCATAATTTTGCAAATACTGCATATTATTATAATCAAATATAAAAAAAAAAATATTTATTTAATACAAATAATTATGGTGTTTCTGATTTTGATAAAAATCGAAAAAAATCATTTTAATGAAGAAATAAAATAATTTTGAACATAACAAAGTATTTTTTCAATAATGTATAATAATTATAAATTTAATTCAATAATCTTGTTTTAATTAAAGGATTGATTATTTGTTAACTAATTAGTTTTAATGACTGTAAATTGAAAAATAGAATAATGTAATTAAATTATTAATCAAGATGGGAATTAATTTAAATATCCTATTTTAAATTCCATGGCATAATATAAATTATGGATTCAATTTAGAGATGTAAATAAAAGTGCAACCTACTTTCAAAAAAAGGACAATTGTTGTTATACTTCAAATTTATCAAGTGTGTACTTCCATAAAAATAGGGGAAGCAAAATCTATAAATATTATGTAACAAATAAAGTTAAATAACACTAGTGTTTACCTTATATTTGTCTATGCCAAATAAAACATTCAGAAGCCAGCCTACTGTTGGATCAAAGATATGTCTATAAGAAGCCAGCTTCCAGAGAGTTTCCATAAGACAACACTTTCTTGAAAGATTCCAGTAGTATACATTATGCATATACTACTTTATATGTCTATGTTAACACAAACAAAATGTATCTGTTATGACTCATAAATACATCTTACATCTTGTAATCTGTCGTGCCAATACAAGGGGTCAAGAAAAAAAATTTTAATTGAATTGTAAATAAAAATATTGATAACTAACTTTTCAATTAATAAAAGTGTATTTTTATTAATGTGCTCAATAAAAAAATCAGTTACTCATACTGATTTAAGTAATAAACAATTTTTTGAATAAAAATAAAGCAATTAGTTGATAAAAATGAATATAGGAAAACTTTAATAAAATTAGAGAAAAATACTGACAACAAAAGTTTCATGCAAAAACTCTCAAAAATGTTCTTTACAGTTAAATAATAATTTCGAAAAAATGTTGCTCAAAATTTTAAAAGTAATAACTTGTTTTAAGATAAAAGTAATTAGAATTAATAATTAATTATATTTTATGTTGGAATAAGCATGTGTGTGATCATTGAATGAATTTATTAACAAATGCATTATTATTTGTATATAATTGTATAAACAGTTTATATATATATATATATATATTTTTTACAAATGCATTATTATTTGTATATAATTGTATAAACAGTATATATATATATATATATATAATAGACAGGGTATGAGCACAGACTTCCACATGTCCACCACTCTCCACACTATCTCATAAAACTGATACACCTGAACACACATAGGCCCAAAAGATAAATAATCACCAATAGACGTGTTTCATGCTAAACCAGCAATCATCAGTTGGTCCAGATTATATATATATATATATATACTCATTTGTCTAAAGTTGTTCATAATTCACATAATAAAGTAGGATAGTTTTAATTCACAGTAAAATATAGTAATCAATATCTCTCACTGCTGACAAGGCAACCTTTACACCTTTTAATAGCAAGAATGGAAATCCATTCTTATAATGGTCCATTGAATATATATGGACACTTAAAGTTTGCAACTTGACTACAGAGTATGAAATATTGATATATTGAAGTTTAAATAAACCTTTTTAAACATGAAATAAACATGTCACTGTAAAGCAGACTAATAAATAGTCAATTAAATTGCCCATGTATTATTTAGAAATTATATATATATATATATATATATATATATATATATATAATTAGAGCTATTAGCACGCTCTTAATTTTACATATTTGTAAGTGCAAGCTATATATAAGTCATGTGACATCTGACTTGTTACTATTACTATTATTATTTTGCTGTTGTGGCTTTAGCTAAATTAAAGAGCTAAGCTTACTAATATATGGAGTATCTGAATTAAGTTCAGTCCCATATGATTTTTTCAGTTGGAGAGCTGACTTTAAAGACATGTAGATGTCTAAAAGTTTCAGATCTTCTTCTAACAATTATCTTTTAGATAAATGCTTTGCTTGAGTTGGTTTTTTAGATCTAATGTCCCAGCTCCTCACTGAAGAGACCCATAGGTCGAAACCGGTCTGGGGATGGGGACCATTTAAAATAAAAATGATTTGAATGCCTTCTCTTGTAGTAGCATTTATCATAAAAAAAAAAAAAAAAGCTTGTTTAGAGCTATTAGCATGCTCTTAATTTTATATATATATATATTATTAGATGTCTTAATTTTATATATATACTATTATTAGATGTCAGTATTTCTTCAAAGTTATATACACAATCTTATAACTAAATATTTATAAATACAGTGACATAAATATACATAAAGCACAATTTTAAAAACTTTTATCCATCTAGGAGTGCTTGTGACTAGCTTCAGTCTTTGTCGACTAACTCTTTCAAATACATTTTCAAAGTTTTTAAAGATGTACTTTATATATATGTTTCTGTATTTATTAATATGTAATTAGAAGACTATATATATATACAAGTGTGTATGTGTGTGTAATTAATGAATACAAATTGCAAGGTGTATATTTGCAAACTATAGATAATGGTACCTAAATAATTTATTTTAATCTATGGAAATACTTTTTTTATTTGTAAGACAAAATTGGAATGATATATTCATTTGTTATAAAGTATATTCACTTTTTATCATTTCTATTTAATAAATGCATTTATCACTGTTTTAAATTGTTTAGTACTGCCAACATGCAGTTAAAATTAATTTCTTTATTAATCTGCTGAGTTATATTGTCTTCACTCTGACTCCTCATGTATAAGACTTTAGACATAGGTATATTGGAGATTATTTATCTTTTTCATATGTAAGTGATCATGTGTATCGGTTGAATAGAATTGAGTGGATAGCTATAAGACGTTTTAAAGTCTGAATTTAAATCCTTTATAAGTTACATTAAATTCAGTATAGATAATATATTTGTACTAAATATTACACATTTAGCCTGTGCACCACCAATACATATTCTGTGTATTTAAAATAGACATATTAAAGTTCTACATATGAAGAGTCAGAGTAATTCAAAGTCAACATGGGTATGACCATACTATTGCCATCAGGAAGGGCTTTGAATGTTTCATCAGATATTCAGTGGTGTGGATGGCTGAAGAGTTGGAGGTTGGAAAAGTTTAAAATATGTCCATTAAATTTTAAAGAATTTATATATTAATATAGACTGATCAGTGATTATATGTGTGTGTTGGAGATGTTGGTTTGGACTAACTGATCATTTCTGGTTTAGCACAAAATACTTATATTGGAGATCATTTATCATTTTCACGTGTAGGTGGTCTTGTGTATTGGTTGTATAGGATAGAGGAAATAGTTGTAGACAAGCTGAAAAGTCTGATTTTAAACCCCATACATATATAAAATTGAATATTTTAAAATACAGTAATCAGATACATTTTAAAAAACATTAACCACTTAGTAGCGCTTTCGACTATTCTTGTAGTCTTTGTCAACTAACACTTTCAAAGGCTAACCTTCCCACAATTCCATGATCTAAGCCTTTTCTGCCTGCCTGTTAAGTAAGTCATGTTTGTATTAGTATATTAGCATAGCTTTTATGTTTATTTTGTTATTTTTTTTTCAATTTGTAATATTTTAACCATTATTAATCCACCACAGGATGAAGGTCTCTCCAAGTTCAATCCACCTTTTTCAATCTGAAGCTTTTCTTCTCCACATCACCCCTGCACACTTTTTTATTTCTGCCCATCTATTTCATGTGTAGTTTTTTTTCTGGGTCTTTTACAATCTCTTGGAATCCAGTTTAAGATATCAATAGTCTATCCATTATCATCCCTTCTAAAAATATGTCCAGCCCAACTCCATTTCAGTCTTTTAATTTTTTCAATGAGGTCAGTAACACCTGTTTGTTCTCTTACCCAAATATTGTGTTTCAATCTCTTCTTGTTACTCCTATCATACATCTCCCCATACTTCTTTGAGTGGTCTAAAGTCTCTGTATTGCCCTTTTATTAAGTGTTCAAGTCTCATATCCATAAGTAAGAACTGGCAAAACACGGTTATTAAAAAGCATCCTTTTTAAACACATAGGCATCTTTCCTTTTAGTACCAAAGTTATTTCTACCAAAAGCACTCCAACCAAGTTTAGTTGTATCATTAATTTCATCCATTATATTTCCATCTATAGTAATATCTGACCAAGATATTTGTAGTTGTTAACTTCTTCCAACTCATCATATTCAATTTTTATTTTCATCTTTTGAGAAAATCCATTAAACATTTTAGTCCTACTTTCTTACTTTCTTCTGATAACTCCTGCAACATTTCCTGAAGCTCTAAAGCATTATTTGCAAAAAACAACTACATATTCTGCAAAATCTAAATGACTTAAATAATCTCCATTTATTTTAACACCTTTAGCTTCCCATATTAATCTACACAATCCTTCTTGCAGCACTGCTGTAAAAAGTTTTGGGAATATGAAATCACCCTGTCTTACACCCTTCTCAATGTTAATTTTTTTAGTGTTATTATGTAATCTAATTGTTCCTGTTGCATTTTTATAAATATTCTTCAGAATACAACAATACCCTGGGTTTATATCTTGATGATCCAATGCTTTAATCACTGAAAAACTGCTTATACAATCAAATGTCTTTTCATAATCTACAATTCCAAAGGATACAGGCAACTCATATTTATTGTTTTTATTTATAAGTTCTCTCAATACTTGGATATGATCTACTGTACTAAAATCACTTTTAAATCAAGCTTCTTCTTTTGGTTGGTGAAAATCCAATTTTTTTGTAGACTAGTTGTAATTATCTTAGTAAATATTTTGTATAAAACTGATAAAAGACTGATAGGTCTATAATTTCTAACATTTTGTTTATCACCTTTTTTGAATATTAGTATTAAAACTGCATTATTTCAATCATCCAGTACTCATTTATCATTGAGACATTTTGTATATTACTCTGCTAAAAAAAATATTTCTTCAGTTGCTTGTTTTAATATATCAATTATAATTCCATCACTACCTGAAGATTTTGCTTTCTTCATAAATGTAATTGCTTGTCTCACTTCTTCATTTAAAATTCTGAGCAATTCAGAAGTTATAATAGATGTAGGAGTTATTTGTTCTTTATTACTATATAATTCTTGATAGAAATATTTTACCCATTTCATGATGACATCTCTCTTTTTAGAAATAATTCCATCTTTTTTCTTTATTGCAGATATAAATTTCTGACCAATACCAAAATGGTATTTTAATCTCTTGAGATTTATTTCTCTTCTACAGCCTTCCTTGCTAGTTCACAATTATACTTTCTTATATCATTATTAACTCTTTTCCACATTATTTTACAAAATTTGAGATATTCAATCCTTTTAAATGTATCATTTTTGTATATCTTCGTATTCCTTCTTTTCTTCATAAATTCTGTAGTCTAAGTAAAAATTTTATTGATTCATTGCTGCATTTTCCTACCAGCTATCATTTTTGCATTGTTTAAAAATTTATCAGTTATTTTCATATTAATTTCATTCAAATCTGAATTATGTTCTAAATCTGCTAATACTTGAATCTGACTTCTAAGTTCTAATTTAAATTCATTATAATGTTTCTGAAAATTAGAAATGACAACTGTAAATATTGTTTTCCTTAACAATTTTTGTCTCTCTAGTTTATCATTAACATGTATCATATATCTTACTAATCGATGGGCACTTCTTGTATTAAATTCATTAATAACATTACAATCTTGAAATATATATTTTATGTTAGATAAAATATAATTCAATTCTGCTTCACTTTCATTTGGATGCTTCCATGTTCATTTCCTTTTAACACTTTTCTTAAAAAAAGATTCCATAATATAAACTTTTTTTCTTTTGCTGCAAATTCCACAAGTCTATGTCCTCTCTCATTTCTATTTTTGTAACCAAAATTGCCTACATCACTTTCATCTTTCATTTGTTTACCAATTGTAGCATTAAAGTCACCCATAACAATTTAAAAATGTTGTTTACTCTGATAAAAGCTTTTTGTACAGTCATATAAAAATCTTCTAATACTTCATTATTATGATAACTTGTTGGGGCATAAACCTGAATTATCTCCATTTGGTATCTGTTATTACATTGAATAACTAATCTTGCCACTCTGTCTCAAATGCCACCAATCTTCCCCATATATTCTTCTACTTTTTATTTCTACAGAATCCTACTACACTTGTACTTCCAATACTTGTGCAAAGCTAATAATATCTTTACAGTCCACATACTTCACTTTACCTCATAAATTTGATAATTAGTTTATAGATAGTGCATATGTCATGATAAGAGACAACATAAAATATTCATGATGATAAGCTTTAATATAAATATAACATGTTTGATATAATTTTTTACTGTAATTGTCTATTACTTACATATATGCATTAGGAATGGAATATTGATTGTTTTCATAGTATGCACTAATTTTGACATTGGTTTCATAATATTAGCTTCGATTATAATACAAATAATGAGTGATGCATTCCGATCATTATTGCTAGTAATGCAATATTATTAGTTATACATTACTTATAATGCTAATTCTTTCTACATTATGCCTGTAACTGTAGAAAAGTTGATACTTTTGTTAATGACTATTCAATGCATATTTGTGATGCTTCTACTACTCAATTCACAATATCATATATATATATTGCAGCATATTGGTATACCTCTAACATGTGTCATCATACATATCTTTTTTTTTGTTTTATTTGTATTTTAAATCATTATTGTATAGGATCATTGATTATTTTTATTGACAATTTAAATGCCTTCTTTAATTTTTACTCTATGTATATATTATGTTTAATAAGTTTCCATAAATGTTTTGACTATATTTTTAAGACTTATTGACAAAACGTGGAATACAAAACAATGTGTGATTATCTTTTTAAAAATAATACAATATTAACTTCCAAGAAAATAAAAACTATTTAAAATTCCAAAAGTAAGGTGCATGTATATTTGCTTATAATTAAACATTAATATATATATATTTAAACCTTAAGTTCTGATAAGTAGATAATGAATGACATTTTTTAAAATCAAAATAATGATTTTAACTTGTTTTCTTCTATTATGCCGTTTAAGAGGAAACTCACCGTTCATTTCATTTTATTTGCAAAAAAAAAAAAAAACAACGCACCTGCATAAAGAAATAAGTTAAATTTTATTATTTCTTAGTAGGTTTCTTTTTTCTTTGTTTTTAAATTCTTGTATAAAAAATTTTTATTCCCCCCCCCCCCCCCCCCCCCCCCCCCCCCCCCCCCCCCCCCCCCCCCCCCCCCCCCCCCCCCCCCCCCCCCCCCCCCCCCCCCCCCCCCCCCCCCCCCCCCCCCCACCCCCCCCCCCCCCCCCCCCCCCCCCCCCCCCCCACCCCCCACCCCCCCCCCCCCCCCCCCCCCCCCCCCCACCCCCCCCCCCCCCCCCCAACCCCCCCCCCCCCACCCCCCCCCCCCCACACCCCCCCCCCACCCCCCCCCTCCCCCCCCCCCACCCACACCCCCAAACCCCCCCCCATCTCCTCCCCCTGTCCCCCCCCCCCGCCCGCCGTCCCGGCCCCCCCCCCTCCCCCCGCCCGCCCCGGCGGGACAGGGCCCAACCAGCCCCAAACAAACATAAAAAACCCAGATCCAAGGCCAGAGATAAAAGATGAAGAACACAAGCCCCCCCCCCCCCCCCCCCCCCCCCCCCCCCCCCCCCGGGGCCAAGGGGCGACAAAAAGCCCCCCCACCAAACCCAACCACCCACTCCCCACCCCCCCCACCCAAAAACAAACAAACAAAAGAAAGAGAGAGGGAGAGCCCCCCCCACCCCCCCACAAATAAAAAGCCACCCCCAACCGAACCAACCCCCCCCCCCCCCCCCCCCCTAAAAAGAATTATAGAAAAAAAGGGAATTTTGTATAAGATAAAAGTTAAATATTCCCCCCGCCCCCAAATGATAATTTCCTTTGAATTTTAAATTATCTTCTCTGTATACCCCCCCCCCAACACCCAAAAAAAACTATTTGGTTATTTTTTTAATTTTTTAAAACACTCATAGGTCAAATAAAAAAATCTTGTAAGAGAGAAAAATTTTTATTCAAGATCCTGGGGCAGTGAAGCTTGACATGAATAGTCGTTGAATTGGCTCCAGATGATTATTTCTTTATACTAAGTCAAGTGTCTCTATAGTTTGTCAAATGATGCCATTTTCTAGAAATTTCCATTTTGTCCACCAAAGTGATAACTAATTTTTCTCAAGGGATTCTGGAACGTAGTCTATTTTATAAAAGAATAAATTTCCTATCTTGCAATCTTTCAATAACGAATTTGACGAAACATCATTCATAAAAATTTTGAAATAAAGTTTATAAAAAAACACTTGAACTTTTAAATGCTTGAAAAAAGTATGATCATCAATAGGCAGGAATTAGAAGAGTCAAGTTATATGACTTTTTGCTATCTCACTTTTGGCATTGTATCCTATTATTCAGATACCAAATGTAGATTTTTTTAAAGAAAATACAACTTATGTTACTAGCTGCTGATTCAAGTTGCAAATAAGTAATTTTGACTTTATATTATTCTTTATATGATATCATTTTTATTTCATAATTCCACATAACATTTTTATAGTTCTAGAATATGTTATCTAGTTATGTTTGTTTATAAATCTTCACATAGTTTTACACACATTTAAAGTTAGTGTTTTAGAATTTTCAGAGAGTAATAAAAAATAAATATAATTGGATTTATGGAATTAAATCTTAATTATTATTTACAATCAAATTCCCATGCCCAAGTATTATAACTTAACCAGTATTAATTAAAATCTAAATTATAGTAAGCTTTTATTTTTAAATATTTATTTATAATTTGAGATGTTTTGAGAATAAACATTCCAGAATAAAATTATATATATATATATAACTATTCAAAACAATTGGAATACAGACATTGATTAATAATTTATATATATATATATATTATTTAATTAATCCATACATAATTAAAATACAGATAAATAAATAATGAATAAATGGTTTCATATAAAGTCAAGTAAATAAGTGAAGTAAATATTTATTTTTTTTATATATTAATGTATAGACTTAGGAATAAGCATATTATTATATACCCCCTCACTTAGAAAAAAAAAAGTTTGCTATACATTTATTATTCTATTTAATTTTCCTTATGATGTTTTTCATAGCCCTACTTATTTTTTAGGTTTATACTTTTTTTAACCCAAGTAAGTCTCTTTACATTAGTTTGTATTTTCGAGATAACTTTATGGATTATCATCTAGGTTTTGGTTATATGTCATTAATTACATTAATCCATAATGTTAGCAACTGTGTGGGAGCTACGGAATTGTTTCATTCTTTCTTTCTAATTAAACTTTTCATTTTGTAATTTTGGATTTTTAAATCAATAAAAACTATTAATATAAATACCATGCTTTTACATTTCATTATTATTGGATATTTGTAGTAAATATTTCTTAGATGATATTGATAAAACAGATATGGATTGATATAATTGTCCTCTAATTTATTTACTAAAACTGGTCTTAAATATATAATAACATCACTATAGTCATGGGTCATTGGTACTAATTTTTCAACTACATGACTTGCAATTTTCTTTTCTGATTTCATCCTGTTGGAGTGTTTGTAAGCTACATTAATGAGATCGTTAAAATGGTATGATTGATTGCCTTAATTTTGTATTCACCACTGGTAGATATATGTTTCACCTAAATTCCAAATTCAATTACTATTGTTAGTTAACCATTCATAGTTGTAATCATGTAAAATTTCCCTCTTATATTTAAATCATTATAGTTTAAATATTCCATATTTGCTTATCCTTAATTTTATTAACTTCCATCTCCAGATAACTTATGCTATCTTTTATTTTTGGGTGTCTAATCTTCACAAGTCTTATCTTAATTCCAATTTCATCACTTATAATGGAATTGGTCTTTGTTGCCTTGACATGTTGAAGTATACAGTTAAGGAAAAGTATTTAATTTCTTCTAATTTGGTTCTACCATTAGTTGGTATTTCTCCATACTTCATAGCTTTTCATTCAAACTCTTTGTAAATTTCTAACACCTCATGCAAATAAATGTCTATCTAAATCTTTAATTCACCTTGAGATTCTTTTTTATTCCTTTTCATTTCACTAATTTATTATTTAGATGAGAACCTGACTTTTCCAGGTTAGCTTTTAGTATGGCACTTAAAACTTTAATCCCTGGCCTTTTACCCCCTAAGTTAGTCTAGTCTCCATGGATCATGAGTGCTATTGCAACCTGATTCTTCACCTGTTCTAATTCATGGCCACTATCTATAACATCTTTTACTTTGTTAATTCGAACATCAAGTTTATCTACTCATTCTTTGAACATATCAACTTGCTTCTCACTAGTTTATATTATTGACTCAATTCTTTTAACCTGTCATTGATCATCAATATTTTCTAATTGTTTGCATTACATCATGATTGTGAATTTATTTTCTGTTAAGCATCATCTCTTAGTTATTTTGTCTTATCTCTCCTTCTGTTGGTTTCATTAAGTTACCACATTATTGTCCTACCATTTGTTTTAATTTCTCATTGGTAACGATGTTATCCACTTTGCTAATTCTAGTATTCATCTTCTTCAATTGGAATCCCATCTCCTAAAATTGATTTACAACTATACTAGATACCAATTAAATTTTTTCATGTATTTCTTATAATTCCTTATCTTTTATTTCATTAGTAATTTGTAAGCACTACTCTGGCATTAACTTCTTTATTTTGTTGCCTTGAACTTTAACAACATTTTCCAACTTTACTTCACATTCATTGCATAATGTTTGAAATAAGCACTCCATTCCTGACTTAAAATTTTTAACACTTTTATAACTTTTCTTCAAAATCCCTGATATTCCTGTTGAGATTCCTTCATTATATAGATTTCTATTCTAATTTTTTTCTTTGATTCCTCAATCATTTTTTCAAGGCTATAAATTCAATTTTGACTCCACCTTTAAAGCAAATTTTCAGCATGTACCTTTTCAAATTTTGCTTCTATTTTTTGTATAATTGCCTTTAGATTTTTAGTGTAAATTTTTAATCTGGCTTCTAATCTTGCTCCTAGCCTCTCATAATTGTCTTTCACTCATTGGTCACATGTCAATAAAACAACTTGTTTAGACTACACTCATTTTCAAGCTGCAAGTTGGTCTAGCCAAAATTGTAATGGTATGGATAAAGAAGTGACTTCAGGTGTCTATTTGTAGTAGTATTCACTGAATATTATTTGTAATATTTGTAAATTATTATAAATGTTAATTGAAAGAAAGGTTCTGCAATAAGTTATATTTAATATTGAATAGTATTTTATTAATTTCAAATATTTTTAAAATGAAAATAAATAATGATCTCAAGGGATTGATAATAATTATAATATTAATGTGACTATAAATGGATGTGGAATGAGTGAACATATAAAATAACTGTTATGAATTCATACAATGAAAAAGCATCCAATATTTATTTACATCATTGATAAACAATAATAAAGAGATATAGTTAATAATATAAACATCCCTGACTACTTCATAGCATTTGACTAATTGCTACATTAAAGCTTTTCATGAAATTGAAAAGAAGATCCTTAAGTAAGTGAAATGAAAGCATTTTATAATTTTTAGTACTGTACCGGTCGAAAATGTATATCCATTCAACAAAACTTAGAATCTGAGCAAAAGTACCCCAAATCCAATCATGCCCGAGATACACAGGTCAGGAGCATTCATGAATTCTAACCTATTTGACCATTCCCTAAATCTATAACATTATGGATAACACCCACAGTGATATCCAGTAAATTAATTATTTCTCAGCCCAGAGCTGCAGCGTATTACACGAGACCTACAATGATGATGATGATTTTTGAGAGATATTGAGTAAACCAAGAGATAGTTTAACTCAGATCTAAAAACTATATTAACTAAATGATAGGATTCAAATACGAGATAATATTTTTATGACACAGGTTTATTAAATGATTCAGACATTTACACTTTCTGATTTCATGCTGAAGAATGAGTTTACAAAAGAATCAAAAATATATTTACCATTAATGTCTTTAATACAGACGGATACATAGTGCAGTTGTAATATATAACTATTCAAAATTTACATGATTTAACAATAGTAAATTGCGGTTGTTTACATAATTTATTTATATTAAAGTAACACTTAATAATGATTTCATTTTGATACATTTATATAGTGCAGAAGCATATTTAGAAATATTCAAAATTACATGTTTATGAGTAAGTAGTAAAAGAACATTTCACATTGGTTTTGTTTTAACACAATTCTATAGTGCGTGAGCACACATAAAAATATTCAAAGGTTTACAGGTTTTATAAATGAAAGTTAAAATAGCATTTAAGATTGATTTTGCTTTATTACATTTCGATAGTGTGGGAGCACATGGGAAAATATTCAAAAATTTAGAAGTTCATAAATGAATGACAAAGTAGCATTTAATATTGATTTTGCTTTAATACACTTGTATAGTGTGGGAGCACATGTAAAAACATTCAAAAGTTTACAAGTTTTATAAATGAAGGCTAAAATAGCATTTAATATTGATTTGGCTTTAATACATTTTTATAGTGTGGTAGTGCATGAAAAATAGTAAAAGTTATACTTCACTGAGATAGTAGATTTATCTGGTGGTAGACGAAATTCATATATATAATAGCCTTAAGGCAGTAATACGATTGCAAAGGTTTTGCTAATTCATTAAATAATAACTTAACCATGGTATTACATGAAGACACTTTCCATTAATGTTATTAACAAAATAATGCATAACTCATTTAAAGAAACAATGGTTATTTGAAACATATTGAACTAAATATTTTATTCGTATAATATTTTCAAATCATACATGTGAAACTAACTTGGTACCTTTGCTTGATTGTAAAAGGAGGGGAGAGAAGTTTGAAATAATTGAATTAAAACTCCAATGAAATTACTTAAGAGATAAATGGTTAGTAGGTGTATTATCACTATAGACCTCACCAATTAGGCATAATATAAATATAAGTTGGGAATGGCAGTGTGTGCATATTTCTTAGGAAGGAATATACAGCATCTTGGCCAATTTACACTTTATAAATCATATAATGATGATGATGAAGTATGACACTTCAGGTGGACTAATACTTAGAATGAAATTTCTAGGTGTGAAGTTGCAATGGTTCACGTATCACTATCCATACAGAGCTCCCACAATGCTAGCTAAAATATCCAGGAGTTAGGTCATTCTCCTGATTTGGACCTATGATGAAATAATTCAAGATTCCCTGGAGTGAGGTACAGGTGAATCAGAAATGATGAGATTCCCCAGGGTGAGGTATGGACAAATTGGAAGAGACACTTCCTAATTTATGCAAACAATGCAGCGATAATAATAATCTTTCTAGACATTTAAAATAATAGTTACATTCTGCAAATAGTTTAGTAAATCTATAGTGTGAATGCAGTTTCCATACTTCCATATCAAATTATAAGACTAATTCAATAAACTTTTAGTCATTTTATTAAGCTTAAATCTCCCCCACCCTCCTAACTTATTTTTATTTAAAAATGGATTAGTGTAATCTAAAGCTAAAAAGGAATAATTATTCGCCAACTTTGGAAAACTTGGACACATCAATAAAAAAACAAAGATTTATAAATCTACCCCGGATAAAATAACACTTGTAATAAAATGCATTAATAAGAACTGCACAATTACTAATAGAAAATCTTTCATTATTCATTAACTCAATCCTACGAGCTTAGTGAAACATTATTAAATAAATGATTTATTGCAATCTATCCCCCCTATTTCTATAGAAATAGAAATATAGCTCGTACGATTAGAGTTAACCAATATTCTACATTTCAAATATATATATAACATCAAAACAACTATTAATATCAAAATTTTACTGCATAAAAATAAAAAAATTATAAAAGCAAGTGTGAATCAGATGAATAGAATTACATTTAGATAATTTATGGTTTCAAATCGATAAACATAATGATCACTATTTGGCGAGTTATTTAAAAGATTACTTAAATGGTAAAACAAATATTATAATTTATGAAATTTAGATAAGCAAGAAACACTTACATGTTTAACTATAGCAGTGATGTCTCCAAGGTAGGCAGGAACACATTTTTCTTTGGTTGGGCATCAAGTCAGGTGCTGGTGGCACAATGTCACTCCAGCTCAGCATGGTAAGGAGATAATCTCAGGTCAAGGGGAATGGTGGCTTGAAGTCCCTTTCTACTCAGACATTCTGGGAATGACTGACATAGAATAGGTTAGCAACAGTAACTTAAATTTAGCTCTCCTCTTTTCTGGGTTCAGATCCAGCTGTATTTATACTCTTTTTTTCTGCCAATGTTAGAAAGCACTTAGCTGCCAGACCCAAGGCACTTTATCCACTTAGCAGATCTGTAGTTTCTGACTGGATGCATCCTTTGTTTGAATAAAATTTAAAGATAAGGCAATCCTGTCAAAGTTTCTCACATAATTGTTTTAAATGTAATCTTGTGATTTTAAAACAGAAAATGGATAAATGTCCACTAAAGGATTTTTACATTATTTTATAAAAATTATAAGTTTTTGGTGGATAAATGGGTTTCTGGCAATTATCTTGGTTATATTCGAGAATCTTATGACAAGGATTACATCATCTTTAATTCTTCTGACCACCACAACTTAAATAAATAATATATTAGATATAATTTTTGACATTTACATTAAATATATAATTTTTTATTTAAACTATATTTTAACAATAATCTCCCGTCACCTATAATATATAGACACCGATTATGCATGCACATGAATTAAAGTAACAAAAAATATTCACTTATAAAAATTAATCATTTTAATATATTTATATATTTATATCTACATCAATTATCACTTTATTAGTTTAAATACAAAATATATGCATTAATAACTATATATATATATATATATATATGTGTGCATAAGGATGGATTGAATATGGTTTGGTGGTGGGAGATTCTGAGTGGGCTATGAAGCTTGATCTGAGTATCAGGTCAACTGCTTTATTTTCCCTGACTTATAAGAAACAAAAAAAAATGTTTAAAAAATACTTTTACTTGCACTGCCATTTCAATCTCCTGTCAATATTTATATATGTAACTTAGTGAAAAAAAATTTTTTACTTATATATATTACACTCGTTCTTTCCGATTTATTTACATATAAATCTTGTTTAGTTCCTGTACCCCATCTATCTCTATCTATTTTTTTAATTATTATTATTTTATTATCCTAAATAGAACTTAAAATGTAATGTATAACCATATGATAATTACGTTTTTTTTTGTGATCATGATACATATTCTTTAGTCACTTTCTGTCCAGTCTGTATATGTAGATCATTGGGTTCTACCTATGATTTCTTTCTCGATCTGGAGGTTCATATGTCTTTGGATGTTTTACATTATAAGTCCCTTTCATGACAGTTTGGTCATGATCAGTATGCCCGCTGTGATTAACCTGAACATGTTTTTCAAGCTTTATTGACTTGTTGGGCATTTCTGTATCCAAATGACCGTAATCAATTCACATTAGGAAGTGGGCCATTTTTTAACATCAGTAATTTGGCTTCCCTACATCAATTTTTGTACCCATGCAGGCATGTTGTGGCAAATTGTTTTTATATTTCCTGGCATCCGATTATGCAAAGGCTGTCAATGACCTGAATTTGGCAACTTGATGCACAAAAAATTGTGTGTGCATTTCATTATTGCTGGGTTTATATTTTTCTACTGATAAGGCATGTAAGATACCATCCTGATGATCTTCATTCCAATAACTCTCTAAGATGGCTGCCCTATTATCCCCAAAGATCCTCGGTTTTTGTGGCAATGAGTTCCACCAATCTTTAGCTGTTCCCCTCAGGTAGTGGCTGGCGATGGCCACTTGTTCTTTATGTCCAGCTGAGTGGTAAAAAAAATTCTTTTAGGCTACCCAAATGTTCTTGTGGGCTGTCTTCAGGTTCTCCATGAAACACTTGTATTTGGATAAACTTGGCCATGTTGGAGTTAATCCTGTGGTTGCCTATGTTACTTATTTCATGTTTTTGTCTGGTGGGTCTTCATCTTTGTCTATTTGCTGATGATGGCATATTGCTTCTATCTGGGCATTATCAACTCTAGATGGTCCATCTCGGTTACATAGTGTGGTTTTAATTAATTTCGGCTGCTCCATTTTCTGATGCAAGCCTTCAATAGTCTCCTTGACTGTTTATTTCATCTCTTGCATCTTCTTTTTAGATGCTTCTTGACCATGCCTTACATTTACTTCCATTTTGCACACTTAATCCCTAATTACTTCTTGTTTTTCTTGAAGATCATTTAATTTTTCATCATGTACCTTGATGCATGGTTGTGTTTCAGTTACTATAGTTTCCAAGCCTTGAACTTGATTGTGTATCTGATGGCACTTGTCCTTTACATCTTCGAATGCCATCATTGTTTCTTGATGATTCTGCCTTGCCCAATTTTCTATCCATTGCATATCTTGTCTTATCTCTTGGAATTGTCTCCTAGATTCTTCAGCTTGTCTACTAAATGCTTCCACTTGTTCCGAGAACATACTGCACATTATCATTATCCAGTTATGACTGCCCTTTTCTGTTCTTGGTGCTAGCTTCCTGGTATTCATTAAGTTTTCTCGATTCTTGAAAGTAATCTTTGGGCTAGAGGTCTCTATGACACTTTCCTATTCTACTTCATGATGAATGCTCTCACCTTCTGATTTGCTATTTTCATTCTCATTGTCCTCCATTTTATAGTAACTCTTAGCTAATCCACTAATTATCTTATAAAAAAAATTGCTATTACTGGACAGCTAACTATTTATATCTATCACTAACAGGATAACCACCATTCCCCCATCTTCCACTCTCTTCTACCCTACCATTATACTAGATTCCCCATTTTTTCTGATCTGCCTCCTATTATCACTACATATATACTAGGTGCATCTTTTTTACAGAACTATCCTTATGTTTATTATCAATACAAAATATGGAAAGAAAAATTTGTCCACTTTCCATCTTATCTTGGTCATTCTTTGGTACCTAGAACAGACTTGAAGTATGATTATTAGCCTTTACTGCATGTTTTTTTCTTACTTATTACTGTATGTATAAACTTTTTCGATTCTTTACTATAACCCAATTATCCAGATTCAAAACCATCATCTCATTCTGTACTCTCAAATAACATGTGTTGACAAATTTATATGAGGGTGCCAGAATATACAAGTCCCACAGAATATACAAGTGAAATCTGGGTCACTCAATTCTCATCTATAAGAAATACATATTTTGTAAGAATTGCCTTACTTTTTTTAAAAAAATGTGCTGGTAATTACAATCTTCTTTTACATATATGTATACTACATTTTTATATGCATATGACACTGATTACCATTATATTATTGGATGCCTAAATTCAAATGAAAACTTTACAGCAATTGGGTGTACAATTCGTGAAAAAAAAAATCTTACATATATATTATTCATTATTATTTGAAACAGAAAAAAAAACATTATACATATATTAAATGCTCTATAAGGTATTGCAGGGTATAAGAATTTTGAAATGCCCCACAGATGGGTGTCCCAGGAGAAAAATGTATGTCCATCCAACAAGATTTAGAATCTAGGCAAAAGTACCCCGAATCCAATCATGCACGAAGTACACAGGTCAGGAGCAATCATGAATTCTAACCTATTTGCCCATTCCCCAAATTTATAACATTATGAACAACATCTACGGTGATACCACATCAATTCATTACATCCTGGCCTGCTGCTACAATGTTTTTCATGAGACCCAACTGGTGATGATGATGAGAGATTTGGTGAATTCAAGATATTAAATTATGAGTATACATAACTATGAATATTAATAATGAAATTTGAACAACTGGATTAAGTTTAAAATATAAATGTTTATTTGAACATAATTGATGATGACTTTAGATATATATAATTGACTCTAAGCTTATAAAACTGTTTTGATTATACACATGAAAGAATATTATTATGATTATATTGATATTGACAATTATTACATTAGTGTGGTGACTACAAGAGACGGATTTGTCAGAGTGGTTTGGTGGCCATTTTATATATAAAAATACATTTATAAAGATATAATCAAGTTTCGCTAATTAAAAGATTTTAATACATAAGTTTATTGTTTTTATTTATATATTTCATTTATAATAATTACAATGCAGATACATTTTTGATTGGTAGCATAAAACATTATTTCTTTTATATTTTCAACATTTAATGATGGGATATAGCAAAAACTCAATATTTGTGGGGAAAGTTTATTTCAGTAAAGAGGGAGGGCAGCTTCATGAGAAGTTGGGTTTAAACACCAACAAATAGAGATAAAACAGAACATTTTATTATCACATATCACTACAATTTTACTTTGCTAAACAGTGTGAAACTAACTATAAGAAATGGTGATGCTAGCATAATATTGGTGAGAGGAAATGGCACATTTGGCCAGGATAATATCATTCTCCAATTTTATATAACGATGGTACATGCCAGATTTCTGCTGAAATGGTACAGGAAGAAAAGGTTGGTAGAGAGATACAATAGGCCAGACCACGACAAATCTATACATTGCTTCATCTACTCTAACCTGGATGATCTAGAAGTAAATGTGGACTTCTTTATGATGAGGATACGAACGACAAAGCTTTGAATCCTTGGAGTGAGGTATAGGCAATTCAAAGCAGTATATAATATATATACTTGGAGAAGAGAATGACTAGCGAAATGATCGTGATTCCCTGGAATGAGGTACAGGCGAATCAGATCGAAGCCCTAAGCAGCTTATAAATAATTAGATATATGCTAGCAATGCTATCATATTAATATAAAATCAACAAATTTAACTATTAAAGAAAAGCTTTAAATGGTTTAACAAATATGTAATAACATGTGAGTATAATGACCTACGTAATATAAAGTCATTGATTATAAATTAACTAGCATTGATGAAGTGTGCATTGCTCCCCTCTTCCTGAATCAATATTTAAACATAGGAAGCAAAACTATAAGAGTGAAAATTATCAAACAAATTTAAGTTGCCAGTTGTTGTGATGATGATAACGGACACCAATAGCCATCCAGATTGCAAAAATATTTATACATTTTGTATAAATTTACAACAAAACATTTAGATAAAAAGAATATTCATTTAAAATATAACCCAAACTTATGAAGTATTTAAAATAATTAATAAGAATTCAATTTAATTCCCCACCCCTTCCCTTTTTAATAGAAGTTTGTAAGATTAAGTTTTTAGTGGCATTTATAAATAAAGAAAGCACTAACTAATAAAAATAATAATAAGCATGAGTTGGATGAAATAATAATTAGGCAGCAAAGAATTGATATAAATGATTAATAAAGCTTTAAACAAAACATTAAATATAACAAAATTATTAGCTCACAAATTAAATTACATAGTTAAAAGTGGATAATGCGGTCATACAGTCGTTTGGCTGGTTACCTCAGGATTCTTTGGAAGCACTGGTGAATCTGCTGTGGCAGGTGGCATTCTTTGGGCTACATTGTGGCAAGGCTTAGCTGAAGATGGCAGATGGCAATTTGGCTCTCCAAAATTTCAAAATGGATGTGGAGTCACCTAGCAACGACTGACCCAACTTTAACATAATAGATTTTTAGCTTTATTTATATCAGTTTTTGGCTCCTTAGAGAATATTTATTCTAAAATAGATTTCCTGCCTCTAATGGATCTCTATTTTAGGAGAATCTTTACTCTATTGTTAGTAAAGATTCAGTTTTACAATAACTGTCTAAAATCAATTCAAATCAATTTCCTATTTGGAAATGGATTTGAATAAAACAATATTAATAGCTAACTAAAATGCATTAGCTTTGTTTTAGTTTTTACTTTTTTAATTTTAATTTATAATTTTCTGGTTTAAAATCATGAGACAAAGTCCCACCCCTTTAATTATTTCAGACAGTTATCTTGAATTTACATTTTGTTTTATGAAAAATAAAATTACAATGTATTAAAATAGAAAAATACAATTTTAAAAAAATACAAAATTACCTAATATTTTTAATTATGTATATACGCTCCTATAATATACGTTTTACATAAAAAAAGGAGCATGATGACACATGGACAATGGTAGACAGTGAAACTCGACCTTGAACTAAGGTCAACTGTTTCAGTACTTATTTATATATAGTGATGACATCCTTTCATTTTGCTTCCACTAAAGCATAAATAATATAGTATGTGCTAGCTATCTCATCATTCATTCATACACTCACACATTGTAATGTGTGTCACTTAGAAATATCAATAAAGTAATTTCATTAAATTTGTTTTACCAGTACAATAAATATATTATCTTTTAAAGCCCTAAAACAAAGAAAATTTATGCATGTATAAAAAAATAAATGAAATTTTATTATTTCTTGGAAAGTTTCTGTTTTCTTTTTTTTTTTAAGTTCTTCTATAAAAGTTGTTAATTCACGATTTCATGATTGATGAAGCATGACACACAAAGGGGATGAATTGTCTCCCAGTGGTTATTTCTTCATTCTAAGTCATCTTTATAGCTTGTTAGATGATGCAATTTTCTAAAAAATTCCATTTTGACCAATAACTTTTCTCAAGGAATTCTGATATTATATAGCAAACAAAAAATAATCTACCTTATAAGGGAACAATTTATCAAAATATTGAAATAAAGTTTATAAATAGGATTCTATTAAAATAACTGTGCCAAACTTCTAAATGTATGTAAAATCATAATCATCAAATATATAGGCAGAAATTGGATTGGTTAAAGCATTTGATCTTTCCCTACTTAGATTTTAGCAGTTCTTTGAGTCATTCACTGATCACAGTTGAAAATGATGATGAAGATGGATATTTAAAAAGTTTCCAAGCAGAAATGAAAATAAATATTGATTATAGTAATTTTAAAAAGTTAATCATATTGGTTGAGAATATTCATCATAGAATTAAACATATTTTATCTTATGGTGTGCTTTGATATAAAGAACTTATTATTAAAAGAAATTATAAGAATGTATTTGAAGAGAGTATTTTTTTTTTGTTATGTATGGAACAGAAACTCAACCGTTTCAGCCACACACTTAATTCGTCAGTGATTTATTTTGGAAGTACAAGAAAAGTTCAATTTTTCAAGTAGTATAATTATGTATCATTGACATCATTGTATTGATTAAAAGGCTGAAATAAAAGTAGGTCTGAAATGTAAATAGATGAGACAATAATAGCTGCACCACTATATTGTAAAAAGTATTTTAAAATATTGTTTCAGTCAAAACAGAAATTAGTTGTAAAAAATAAGATAGAAAAACATGCTAGTATAATGATATAGATACAAATCATTATCAATTTGATAAGCATGAAACAACATTTCTTTTGCAGTGAATTGATGGTAGTTGAATATATAGATATGTAAAGCAGTATATGAAAATTTTAATAAATAACTCTGCTGCATGTATATAATTTAAAAATTTTCATCATCTTCTGTTTTGAAGAGACATGCAAAAATATAAACAACTACTTGTTTTATTTTAAGCCAATAAACATCACATGGCCACCTCCTCTTATGCTTGTGGCACTAGCTTGGGATTTTATGCACAAGCTTTCTGGCATCCATTGCTTACTCTATATTGCGGTGTGTGGCAATATATATATATATATATAGTGAGTTTTGCTTGTTTTATTTTAAATACGCCATGTTCACTATCTTATTTTTAAAACATATGTCAGCTGTAAGATTGCATTATCAAAAATTAAAAAAGTAAAATCGTCTAAAATATAATCATTTCAATTATAAAAAAAGTTATAATCAAGCTGCATAATTTAATTGCATTCACGTTATGTTTATAATAGACAACATTTACTCTTTTTATAAAATAACTAGTATTTTCCGAATTTCTCATGTTAAGCTTTAAGCCTATACATTGTCGTTAGTACTAAAGCAACATATTTATACTGGCAGATCTGATGCTAATCTGCCTTAACTTTCGTGTATAATAATTTTATGGCGTCATTTATATATTCAATTTTATACTCCACATTCTGAATTGAGTGAATATTATTTTGGTCATTTATGATATCGTATCTGATATCAATATCTATTTCAACAACAACAAAAAATAATAATAATAAAATATTCTCGCATCTTAGTTATAAACAGCTACATATTTTTCTTAAAAAAGGAAAATACATTTTTTTTATCAGTTGTAATATTTTATTCCTTAGACAATAAAATATATAACAGTAGACATTTGTAATTTTAAATTTTTGTTACTAGGCATTCTTGTAATTAATGTCTAGAATTTAAAGGGTTAAACACATTTATTTGCAAGAAGACTACTAAAGTGAATTTTGATATTTTAAATAGCTTATGGAATCAATAAATAAACTAAACAAAACGGAAACTGTTGAAAGTTAATGAAGCAAAGACTATCTGTTACTTATGAGGTATAAAGAAATGTGTTTTTTTTTTCAATATATATTTAAATAAAGAAAGTGCGAGAAATAAAATAAAAAATATTAATATACTCTAAACTTGTAATAAAAAAAAAATCATCAATCAAACACATAATTCAAAAAGAAATATTTATCAGTTTATATATGTACTTTAGACACTAAATTACTATATGTATGCGCAACATTTTACTCTCTTAATATTTGAATAAACAATATTCTCGAACAGGAATTAGCTTTATTTCGTCTAATGATAAAGAAAAAATATTTGAAGAGTAATTGTTATTCTAAAATGTAAAAGTTTATTTTGATGAATCATGTATTTTATAACAGCAATAACAGTAAAAAATAAAAATGATGTTTATTTCATTTAAACAGAATTGAATTTAATACATTTGAAAAGAAATTTTTCAGTACTGTGAAAAGTATAGGAACAATTTTTATAAGTCAAAATAAAAGAAAGTGTTACAACTGCATTGGAACTTAGTGCAAAAATTGACATTATGTTAAAAGAAACATTTATTTTTATTAAGATTAAAATGAAAATATTTTCAATTACAAAAAAACCCGAACACTTTTTTATCCTATATATCACAAATCTGGGGCTCTTTAAAGGGCTTTGTTCCCATGTCCAACTTCACTTATAATATTTTCATCTATTAATATAATGTCCCATTTTAAAGATTATTAATTTATCAAAACATACAAATAATAAAGTTTCATGTAATATAATTGAAAATAACTAACATAATATACTATAGGATATTTTTTTAAGAACAAAAGCCACATGGATGTTGATATCCAAATTTTTATGTTTAAGGCAACAAAATAATATTCCTTCTGCTATAATAGATATTCTATATTATAACAAATATAAAATCATTACTAGGATAGTGTTAGATAACTTTTAATAACAATTTGCATATCAAAATCGTAAATGAAAATAATAGTATTTTAAATATTTGCAATAATAATGTGATTTTGTCATTACTTTATTTCATAACAAGGAATCATATTTATTGACCCTTAAAAATCATGTAAAATACCAAATCACTATTTAAGAGTTAACAAATAATTTACAATCTAATATAATTTAACTACATAAAAGATGTTATGATAAAATATGATATAAACTATAGTACACTTAAGTTATTATTTGTTTACAATTAATTAACATTTAGTTTTTCTCAAGGGTATTAAAAAGTACTACTGCTATAGAATTATTGAAAATATATAAATTATAATTAAAAATTTCTTAATAGTTACCAATTTCTGAATTATTTATTACATATACATTTAATGTCTATCAGATGAATTCTTCCTTTTTGGTTAAAATATAATAATTTCACATTCTATCATGCTTTTTCTAACAAATATAAACCATAAGTTAATATTTCTTCATATCTATTTCATGATTTGTTTTTCCCCAAATTATTAAAAAATAATTATGTAGTGATTTTGTGTTGGGAAATAAAATAATGTTTAAATTACAACAACAATGTAAACATTTAAAGTATCAATAACTTTATTCTTATAAGATATTTAAGACTGGATTTTTTATTATTTAAAATTTCCAATGGTTAACAAAAGATATATTTTGTTACCACAAAAATAACAATTAATAATTTGGACATTAACATTTATGATGTAGCATAATATTCTTAAAGAAGATTTATATTTTCTATACTAAACTTAATGTAATTAATTACATTGAGTTAGATAGAAATATACATGTATATAACTATCACATATTTAGCTTGTATTATTGTATAATTAAATGGACATATTATGGTTCTATGTGTAGAGGACTGTTTGATCTAACATGAACATGGAAATGACAATAATATTGACAACATCAAGAGCTTTGAGCATTACATCTTCAGATTTTCAACGATATGGATGGCAGAACAGTTGGAGAGTGAAGAAAATTGAATCTTGTCCATTAAACTTTAAAAATTTGCTATCTTAATATAAACTAAACACTGATTGTATATATGTGTTGAAGATGGTGGTCTGGAACCACTGATAATGCTGGTTCAGCATGAAATAATTATATTGGAGATAATTTATCATATTCACATATATGTGATCACATGTTTCAGTTGCATAAGATGCATTCAATAACTATAGGGAGTGTGAAAATCAGAGTTCATGTCCCTTACAATTAATACATGATAAAATGAATGTATTCACAAACAAAGATGTTTCCAATCATGTTCAGAGAGCAACAATGTTTAATAAAATTAAACTAAACTATCAATATTTAGAAGCATAATAATTGTTCTCAGTTTGGTAAAGTAGTAATTGGGTGATTGTTGAAAAGCTCATAAGTATGTCATAGCTATAATTATGTTACAATTATTATTTTTCAACCATTATGAGACAATTATTATCATTGTAACCACCATGTGATTAGTACATTATCCGGTTGATAGCAAGTATTATCTTATCTCAACCTTGATATTTTACTTTAATTTATTTTATTGAGCATGGTTTGTCTAGAAAACAACATTTATAAAGTATATAAATATAATTTATCAAAGTGAGTGACAACTTGTTGAGGTAAACTCTGGGCTGTTTAAAAGTAGAATTTTCCACAAAGTTGAGTAATTAATTTTGCTATTCTAATTGATATAATTTGAGCCTATCAAAACACCATTTTGACCACTTTTATTTATAATATATCCCTTTATATATTTAATTCTGATGTATGTGATTTTATTTGAAAACACATATACACTTTTGAATTAAATATACTTTCACTTTATAGATACATAATGTTAAAAAAGTATGAAAATAATTTTTCAAAACTACCAGTGAGCAGTGACTAATTTTATCTTTAATACATATAAAATGGGATATTGTTCAAAGATTTATAAAAGGATCAAATATTGAAAGTAGCATGACTGGAAAAATAATCAATGGTCTTTGATATTTGAAGGCTGTACCATTTCCGAGGCAAGTAACTATGCAGGATGATGTCATTTTTTGTTTTTTTTTTCCATAGAGCACTTTTTCACTTAAGAAATTGTTATTATATAATATTTTTCCATCTAAAACATTTGATTTCAGTATAAAATCATTACTCTTTATTGAAATTCAATAAATTGGATTTGATTTCTTAACAAAATAAGTTTACAAATAAAAAAACTTTCTTAAAAAATCATATTGAATTTTGCAAATATTGGAAACATAAGTTTATAATAAAAACAAATGATGTTTACATCATTAAATCATAGTCAGAAAAACAATATAAATGAACAACTTCAGATAATTTAAAGATCTTTAATTTAAATTTATTTTTAAAACATGTATAAATAAATGATAATATCTGACAAATCGGCCAAATTCTGCTTTAAAATATTAAAATTGCTTTATAATTTGTATATATCAAAATATTATAAAGTACAGTCAGTAATAACCAATGATATTACATAATCAATATCACAACATGCCATCTAAATACTTTTATTTTAAAAAATAAACATATACAAATAAAATCAATGTGCATATGTGTATTCTTTAGTTTTAAGTAATTATTGCATGAAAATTATCAAAAATAATTTAAAATCTATGCAAATTTTCTGTTTTTTTAAATACAAAAATTTTCTCAAAGTGAACTTACAAATATTATGGAAACTTGATTAGTTGATTATGAGAAATAAAATCTGTCAGAGAATGGATTTAGAACAAAACATGTGGAAAAGACTTTTGAGAATTACCAAACTTCTGAAAAATACTGCTCTCTTTTACTTTATTAATAAATAATGTTCACTTGTTTGCAAGTTCAGTGTTTAAAAACACATATAAAGATATGATTACAGATAAGTAAAGAAGAGTTATCTAAATCAGCAAAAATATGTTGCCATTTTTGTAATAAACAGCTACATTAACAAATATATCTGATAGCGAATTGATTAAAAGTTAATACAAATTAATCAAGCTGAATAAATTTCTTACTTTCACCTTAAATTTAATGTATGGTTTATATGCATGCTTAAAGATAAAGAATTATCATGAAAATGTCTACCAGTTAATAAAATTAATTTATTTTTATAATTCAATAGTCTTAATTATTACTTTATTATACAAATTATTTACTTTGAATTGCAACCAAAATTTAATGACATATAATGTAAATATAAAGTATTTTAAAGGAATGACAGGCATTATCTTACTAATCATTTCATTAAGAAAAATATTCAAATTTGAAATTTCTTATTATAAGAGTCTGTACAACAACAACAACAACAACAACAATAATAATAATAATAATAATAATAATAATAATAATAATAACAATAATAATAATAATAATAATAATAATAATAATAATCATTTATTTTTATATGACGCTATGCATACAATTGTATACATTCAAAGATCAGCCTTTCAAGCTAATTGTGCATGCGTCTTCTGCGAATGTTAAATAATAAATGAATACTTCACTCCACAATACAAGATATAGTATTTATGCAGGAATAAAAGGAATCCTCTTACTCCTACATCTCAAATTCTTTTATATGAGCAAATCTGAAGTATCACTTTAAATTACTATCTACGATGTTGTAATGAATGATGTCGGTGAAATTGTCTAGAATTTACTAGATGTCACTCTAAGTGAAACTTAATTATAAGTAAATAAGCATTTTATTCCTGCATAAATACTATATCTTGTATTGTGGAGTGAAGTATTCATTTATTATTTAACACTCACAGAAGACGCATGCACAATTAGCTTAAAAGGCTGATCTTTGAATGTATACAATTGTATGCATAGCATCATATAAAAATTAATGCTTATTTACTTATAATTAAGTTTCACTTAGAGTGACGTCTAGTAAATTCTAGACAATTTCACCGACGTCATTCATTACAACATCGTAGATAGTAATTTAAAATGAGAATTCTACTCTCACACTTTACTAAACAGTACTTCATATTTGCTCATATAAAAGAATTTGAGTTGTAGGAGTAAGAGGATTCTTTTATTCCTGAATAAATACTATATCTTGTATTGTGGAGTGAAGTATTCATTTATTATTTAACACTTGCAGAGATGCATGCACAATTAGCTTGAAAGACTGATCTTTGAATGAATAATAATAATAATAATAATAGCAACAACAACAACAACAATAATAATAATAATAATAATAATAATAATAATAATAATAATAATAATAATAATAATAATAATAATAATAATAATAATAATAATAATAATAATAATAATAATAATAATAATAATAATAATAATAATAATAATAATAATAATAATAATAATAATAATAATAATAATAATTAATCAGAGAATTAGGTATTTTATTAGTGCTACCAAAAATTCAGCAAAAAGTAATAAAAAGTACAAAATTTTGAATAGAACATAACTCATCAAGAAGTAAATAAAAAAATACATGCACAAGGGAAATTTTTCTGTCAAAAAGTTAAAAAAAATACTCTTATTATATAAAGCTAAGTTAGAACAAAAAGAAAACTTGGTGTCAGAAAAAAAAATCTTATATTAGATAACATAAGAGAAATTAGCACAAATTCAAACAATGCAGGGAATGCTACAATGTATGCAAATGGGATAAAACCAAAACTATCTTTCAAAAAAATATTTAGAATCAACACAAACTACAAGATTTAGAAGAGCCAACAAAAATGACATTGAGGATATAAGCCAAGGCAATGAAAATTGTAATTAACTGGAATTCCAAATGTGGATTGAAACTCATGGTCTTTATCAAATCTCATGTAAAAATTGTAAAACTTCTTACATAAATATAAGTAATCATTGCATCCATGTTAAGAGAGATGAGCATGCTAATGCAGTTAAACAACACTCATTATTATCACCACTCTCACTTCATACTATAGATTCAGGTCATATAATTGATTTTTTAATACCAGGATAAATATCCAGATGTGATAATCTCTACCAGTAAAATATTAGAGAAGCCATTGAGATAATTAAAAGGGCAGATTGTATCATAAGTGAGATGGTACATGCAAATGTCCTTCTATTTGGAAAGATTTTTTTAAAAAAATACATTCTTAATTAAACATTTTTACTATTGGTGGAACTTTACTGTTTTTTTTTCAAATCAGTGATTGTAGTGCCTCTCCAAATATCTTTCTATTTTTTATCACCCAGTAGATGACTTGTGTGATCAGTCAAAATGTCAGTATATCAATATTTAAAATATTTTAACATGGATGAACCCACAGAATATGTCTTTATATATGTGTGTGTGTATATATATATATATATATATTAAAAGAAGAGAATAAAATAAACAAAAAAAAAAATTAAAAGAAGAGAATAAAATAAACAGATTTTTTTTTTATATTAAAAGATAATGGTTATCTTTCATTATATATATATATATCTTCATAGGATTAATTATTTCATATATATCACAATATTTTTAGGTTGTGGTAGAAAGCATTGCAAGTTTTTTTTTTCTTTGAAGAATTTTTTAATTTTTTTTATTATTATCATTATTTCCTTGTCTCTTTCATATCTTTATGTAATATGTTTATTTATTATTACAATTATTTTGGCAATGATAATAACACATACAAAGAAAATAAAGAAAGTATATAAAAATCATTATAGAAATTGCTAGTGAGGAAAATATATAGGTAAATTGTTTCTTAAAATGAGATTTATGATTTAAAAATATGTGTATTTTTAATTTTATGTTTCAGGAAATATTTATATCTAACTTATGTATCTCTAGTATTTGTTTTAATTATATATTTTTTTTTTAAATGATAGTAAAATATTTTTAAAAAATGACAGATATGAATGTTAACAAGGGGATTTAAATCAGTGTGTCATATGGAAGTGTTAAGTTAAAATGCAATGGTACTTGATGACACAATAAAAAAGATTGGAGATCTTGCTTTTAAGTTTTTTTATTGCTGGCAATTGCTTTTGACTGGCAAAGGAGAAATAAAAAACTTGCTATCATTAATTTTTTCTACCTAAATTACCTAAAAGAAATTTATCTTACTTTTATAAGGCAAATAATAATTGCTTAGAGAAAAGTTGCTAACTGGGAATTGATTCCTCGTGTTTTATTTGCTCTCCTTAAATATCCACCTGAAACAAAGTGAATAGTTATCAGCAAAAATATTTATATGGAGGAATAAAAAATGGTTTTAAAATGATAAGCTACATTCTCCCTGAAACTAGAAATAAGAATTACAATGGAAGCAGAATTTGAAATAAATTGTTATTTTTATTAGTTCACTTCAGCACACCAGGCAAAAATAATACTTCAAGAAAAGTCATCATTACATAGATAAAAAATTTAAGCATTTATTTACTAAAGATTGTTTGCTATTTTTGAATAACTTCTGATTTTAAAAAGGATAAGAAAAATATTACAAGGGTCAATCAATTTGATGATTATTATTACTTTTTTTAAAAAATTGAAGTATATACACTTTGTTCTTTGTTATTTTTGTTAATTTTGTTTTTAATATCTCATGACACATAAGTGTTATCATAGCAGATTGTGTTTTTATTAATTCATATTTTTATAATACTGACATGTCTACTATGTATAGCATATACACTATGCCATTAGATTTTGACACCATTGTAATTTTTCAGTTACAAAAATACTGTGTCCAAATGAGGGCACAACTGGGCATTGGCCTAGCACCAGATTGTGAAGAACATTTAAAAATCACTGTGATTTATTTATTTATGAATGGTGACCAATCACCAAATACATTTTTATAAAATGTAATCTTATATGGACTTATTTATTACCAATGGATACTTTTTTTAAAATGAGTAATCTATATTAAAACATATGCGTAAGTAAAATTTAATTATTTAGTATATTCTTTTTTTATTGAAATCATTCTTTTTTTTAGTAACCCAAACTGACTTTATCTATTATAAAAGCAAAACAGAAATGTAAATTTAAATGCACTTCTTATCTCTTTTATATGTGATCCAAATTATTTAACAAATATTCTTCTCTTAAAGGGAACATGCATTGTCACTTTCTCTACAGATTATAGTAGTCAAAGTTGATTATGGCAACCTTAACCAAGTAGGAGTGAACTCTATGGCAACTTACTATAGCAGTACACCATATTGTAACACTGAAACCCTCTTTTTATAACATTAAATAGTATATTCAAGTGACCACTGTTTGATTGCAGCTGTTGCACTTTTTTTTCAAATATCAGATTCTACCATAAGGTTCTTTTGTTACTTATGGATAGACTTATTAAGTAAACTTTTATTCCCTCTCCTGTTTTTGCTTTCTAGTTTGAGACATTAATATTCATTCTCATATACATACTTAAAAGAATTAAGAGAATTAAGTAAACAAAACAAATTTTTGATTAATAAAAACTAGTAAAATATAATTAATAATTCCTAATAAAAACTCTCTCTACTGATGAAACCTTAAGTGAATGGATTTTATTACCTGATTACACCATACTAAAAAATGAAAAAGTTTTTTTTTTTTTTAAGAAAAGTTCATAATTCCCCTAATAGATCAGTGGTGTACCTTTATCTAGCTGTTTTAAGTTCTTGTTTGAATTTTTTGTGCTGGTTGGGATGAATCTTCCATTAGTTTCATTGGTTTGAATTGTTTTCCTTTGATAGCTCTGCACACTCTTGTTTCCCTTGGTTGGCATTCACACAAATAGTTTCAGATGGCAATAGTAGATATAATTTTGTGAGGGGATAGTGTTGATGTCCTTTAGCTGACCATCATTTTCCTTACACTGTATAACATTATTTTTAATTTCTTTTCACAGTGCTTAAGATTTACACTTATATAAGTTTAAGCCAATTAGCATAATACATAATTAAATACTTTTGTTATCTGAAGTTTCAACAATAGAGCTAATTACAAAAAAACTATACTTTCCATCAATCCATCTCTTTCTAAGACTTTCAATTTAAAACAAAACTTTTAGTGTACAGCAATCTCAATGTCTATTTTTTATCTCAAGATTCAATTTTAAACAAATAATGAAAGTTAAGGAATGCTGGTTCCTTCAAGATAACTAAAAAAAACTTTTAAAATAATATTTCCCAAAAAATGTATTATTTTAAACCAATATATATATATATTGTAATGGAACGTACTTGCTGCATTCCATTTAAATTGAAGAAAGACAAAATTATCCCGGTTATATATAAATAAATTGTTAATTCAATTAATTTCGTAATGACTCTAGCATTAAAAGAAAAATAAGAATAATATATTACCGCTCTTTCAAATAAATTACAAAGACGTTACTTATAAAACAAATAGTACATCCTTTATTTTATGTTATGGTTTAATTTTGGTAATATCAATGTTTTAAATACAAATCCAAATAATAAATATACATATATACTTGCAATAAGTATATATATTAAATATATAAAGACATATCTATGCTTAACAAGTAGATATCAATATAAATACAAATCCATACTTATACTTTTCAGATATTTAAAATAATAAAAAAAAATATTACATATAGCAAATACATATAATTATTGTTTTGGCATGCATAAGAATTATTATACGAAGTTTAAAAAAAAAATGAAAATAAATAAATTAAGGATAAAAATTTTATAATAAAAAAATTTACGAATATAAATTTACTTATTAAAATATATATAACAATTCATATACAACCAAACCTATAAGCCATACTTTAAGATTTTAAATTACTTAAGTATTAATTTTAACACCTGTTAAACGTTTATGGCTGTTAGAAAACAAGACACTTGAATTGACTATTTATAAAACGTTATATTTTTATAATAAAAAATAAAAGTAAACAAAAATATCGATCTCAAAAATATATTTATATATCATTCATACATATAAAATTATTAACTACCTTTTCAAAGTTCACTTAGTTAGTTTTCCTTCAAAGGTCAATTTATTCCATGGGTTATTTCTTTATCCGTTTACTATTAGAATGCATTCTATCGAAGGTGAAGAAACTATTACGTTAGAGAAAATTGTCAATTCTTGGATATATGTATATTTTTATCCTTCTAAAATTTCTTTCCTTGAAAAATAAATAAATAAATTGAAATGTTGAATCCAATATATTAATTTTAGTTACCTCCAGATTATTATTAGATTGACCATTATAGATTCCAGATAGCTATATCAAATTTCGGCTCCAGACGCGATGAAATACATATATTGAAATTTTCTTAGTTGTTTCATTTTAAATTGCCTTGGAATAAATGAAAGTAATGGTGCAGCCTCTTGGCTGCGATATATCTCGATTAGCCTGTCATAATTTATGTATTTACCATAGAAATCTATCTTATTCCAATATTCTGAAGAATGGTAATTTCAAAGAAACAAAGTACAACAAAATTTTATCCTTTAGTTGGTTTTATCACTATCTTAATAATAATAATAATAATGGCTTCTTTTTTTGTTGTTGTTGTTGTTCCACGTGCCAGCAAATGCTGTTTTGAAAACCCTTGTTATACATGTTTTCTTTTAAAACAATTAACATTAAAAATATATATATATATATCCAGCATATATATATATATATAAAACATTCAATTGAAAATTTATTTGACAGCTTTAAAAATATACATAAATAATAATATTGCATTTTTTTAATAATCACTGCAAATAAAATAATTTTTTTATATAATCTTCAATTTATATGTCTCTATCTATTTATAATAATTAAATATTCATAACGATGTACTATCAACATATAAATAAAATAATAACTTCAAACAATAACTATACCTAATAAACATAAACAATAATAATACTTCATATGTAAACATCAACTCAAAGAGATTTTTTTTTTTAATAACAAATGACAATTTTTTAAAATATAGATAGACTTATCGATATTTACAATACCCTCTAATCCACCGAAAAAAAAAAAAGTCTTTGCAGATAACTAATGAATTATGAGATATCGAAAAACTTCTCAAATTTGTAATCTTTCTAAGGACTAACATGGTTTAAAGAATATTATTTTTCATATTAATAACCATATTCATTTATTTATATCTATCTCTCAGATCATCTAGATATTTATCCAAGTTTTCTTAAAAAAAAAAAAATAATAATCAAAAGTGCCTTTTTAATTCTTCTTGTAAAGAATTTCCAGTATGTTGAACTTTGTGAAAAAGTTTGCTTTAATTTACAAGATTTTCATATAGCATTTTGGTATAATTCAATTGCTTTTGAATAATTTTGAGATAAGTACCTAAAGATTTTGCTATGAACTCCTTAGATTCTGCATCTATAACTTTTACATAAATACTAACTTGATCATAAACACTAACATAGTTCTTAATTTTATCAATAATAGTTGCTACTTTATCAGATAATCTATTACCTTTCATTTGAATATCGTAATAAATATCATCGGCGTGAGCAAGTCTTTGTTTTAATTCACTTGTTCTATGTTCAATTGAAAACAATTCTCTGGGCAATTTTGAATGGTATTCATTCAAATTTTCCAAATAATCCTTTAAAAATTGCAAATCAGATTGATGAGATACAACTTCTACAATTAAAGAATTCTTGAAAATCATTTTGTTTTACACTGTTAATATTATCCTGTTCTATATTAATTCTTTTGAGTTTGACTTTAGGTTTATTTAAATCTCTTTCCTTAGCTATATTTTCTCGAAGAAAATCTTTATTAATCACATCCTCACTTCTTATTTTAAGTTTAATTTTGGCTTTGCCAATTTCTTTTTCTTTATCAATCCTCTTTTTACCAAGATTCAAATCAAATATCTTTTTACTCATTTTTTTAAATTTTACCTTTGCTTTCCCTACATCTCTTTCCTTGTCAAGATTCTCTCTAAGAAAATCAATATTATTTATCATTCCTTCTACAACTTTAAGTTTAACTTTTGCTTTGCCTACTTTCCTTCTTCTATTACAATTTTCATAAAGAAAATTCTCTTTAGATTTCTTTACCTTTTTATTTCTTTCAAATTTCAATAAGATATATCTTACTAAATTTGTCCTGCTGGCATACTTGTAAAATAAATCATTTTTATTACAACAATGGTACAAATTACCACTTAAATACTTATGTTCTAATATATATAAAAATATGCTTTCTCTGTACCACACAAAATTACTATGATACCGTTCTTTATATTGACTTTGATAAACACATTCTGTTCTTTCTAGTAATTTTTGAGAGTTAATTTTAATCTTTTCTGGTGAACTTAATTCAACTTCTAAAGTTTGAACACTTTCATTCATTTTATTATAATGCATTTTTATTTCTCCTAACTCTAGAGCACTAATGTCTAACCATTGAAAACCTAACTATCCAATTTCTAAATTGTCAACAGTGTCCTTTAATCTTTCACAACTTAATTCTACTTCTTCTGATTGCTTTTGTGAATTTAATTTTATTCCTAAGGATTTATCAACTATTTTAACACACTCTTCATTTTCATTTATATTTTTACTAATCACTTCAATGGGTTCTTTATGAGCTTTTGTATCTATACCCAGAACACTATCATCTACCAAAGCATTTGATGCAACTTTTAATTCTCTAGCAAGTTCATCAGAATTGGTTTTCATTTCAGCTCTAAGTACCTCTTTTAGTTCATCAGAGTTGGTTTTTAAACTAGACTCTAGTTTATCATATTTAGTATTTAACTCAGCTCTAAGATCTTTTAATTCATTAGAGTTTCTTGTTAATGCGGTCATCAGTTTCTCATGATTGGTTTTTATCTTAGCTTTTAGATCATCATATTTGGTATTTAATCTAGATTCAAATTTTTCCATAAAATCTCTTAAGTCAAAATCACCACTAACTGGCATTTTATTACTATTGTTATTCATTATTATTAGAATTGCAATATTATACCAAAAAAAAAAAATATCTAAGATATATACGTATATATTTCTATATAGTAATTACCACAGATCAAGGGCCCACCATCTCCAATCATTATTCCAACAAGCAATTATTCAACTAAGCAAAGTACAAGCCTTTTTAATTTTATAATACATAATAGCTATCCGACAATCTAAATTTCAGTTATTTGAACTCATGAACTTCTTGGCTTAAAAAAAAAAATCTCATCTATCACCATAACATCAACAAATTTCTCTAAAATATATATATATATATGTAGAGAGTAACAACTGATATCACTAAATAACATTTACTTATATTTAATGATAATAAATATTCCACACTTATACAATATTGAAATGTGGAAATTTCATATCAAATTCAATATAACCTTGAAATATTTAAAATACAATAAAATGTTCACATGCCTTGAAAACAACCAATTCAATAATATTGTGAGATAACTTTCACACTCAAGATAATGGTAGTTAAGCATAAACTTACTAAATTGATACCTATAAATTTTCTGGACCTTAAAACTTAATAACATTTTATATACATAAAAAAAAAATCAACTTCAATAATTATTTACTTTTGTGCCCGAAATATTTTACTAAAATTGTACTAATGCAGTTTACTATCAACAAACATTCACTAATTGAACTTCATGTTTAAAGGTCATTTATAATGTAAAATAAAACATTGATATGTTTGTTTTCAAACCCTAATTGATAATCAATGTAATATATTATTTGTTACAAACAATAATCAATTAATCAAGCCCTTAAGTTTGGTGTTATATATTTAAGTTATATACTTATCTATTCCTCCAAAGATCCGACAGATACTGACAGCCAAAAGATTGATTAGCACTTCACAACTTTGATATAGATAAAAGAATTCAATCATTACTCCTAAAGCATACAATGTTTCATGAACACTTAGATGACTATCACATTTCATTCTATCCAAGCTACTACAACCCATAATAATTTTCTGAAAACACTATTACACTGCCCTCTTTACATCCAAGTCTTAGGGGCTATTATTTATAAAATATTTCCTTGCTCATCTTTGGGAGACTTAGAGGCAAATATTATACATATATCAAAATAATTATACCTTACTCTCTCTGGAGTTTTAGAGGTAAAATCATGGCAGGACTACTGTTAACTGCTTCATGATAAATAATAATAAACATCAAAATTTGGGTTGGAGCAATAAATGAGATCAATGAATCACAAGTGACATGAATGCATCACATCCTCAAGACAATGACAAAAATTCCCCATCCAACATCAATACTTGCAACAGAACCAACCAAACTCCAACAATCAAATATCCAATCCAACCTTCAAAATTATAGATTTTCTACAACATAAACTTTCCAAATATGGACAAAATTATTACGCTATAATTTAACACCATCAATATAATTTTTAAATTGAAATTAAACTGCTTCATGACTATATTTATCTTTCATCATTAAAAAATACAATAACAGTAACAATCACCATCTAAACATAAGGCCAAAATATTTCCATTTATATAAAAAAAAATTAAACACACAAAAATGCTTCTCTTTCTTTAAACTATATATCTCACATAAATATATATACTACACATCTCTCAGGTATGTGGGGTATTTCAAGCCCTAATTAGCTTATTTCGAGCCCTAGTTGTTGCGCCAAATGTAATGGAACGTACTTGCTGCATTCCATTTAAATTGAAGAAAGACAAAATTATCCCGGTTATATATAAATAAATTGTTAATTCAATTAATTTCGTAATGACTCTAGCATTAAAAGAAAAATAAGAATAATATATTACCGCTCTTTCAAATAAATTACAAAGACGTTACTTATAAAACAAATAGTACATCCTTTATTTTATGTTATGGTTTAATTTTGGTAATATCAATGTTTTAAATACAAATCCAAATAATAAATATACATATATACTTGCAATAAGTATATATATTAAATATATAAAGACATATCTATGCTTAACAAGTAGATATCAATATAAATACAAATCCATACTTATACTTTTCAGATATTTAAAATAATAAAAAAAATATTACATATAGCAAATACATATAATTATTGTTTTGGCATGCATAAGAATTATTATACGAAGTTTAAAAAAAAAAATGAAAATAAATAAATTAAGGATAAAAATTTTATAATAAAAAATTTACGAATATAAATTTACTTATTAAAATATATATAACAATTCATATACAACCAAACCTATAAGCCATACTTTAAGATTTTAAATTACTTAAGTATTAATTTTAACACCTGTTAAACGTTTATGGCTGTTAGAAAACAAGACGCTTGAATTGACTATTTATAAAACGTTATATTTTTATAATAAAAAATAAAAGTAAACAAAAATATCGATCTCAAAAATATATTTATATATCATTCATACATATAAAATTATTAACTACCTTTTCAAAGTTCACTTAGTTAGTTTTCCTTCAAAGGTCAATTTATTCCATGGGTTATTTCTTTATCCGTTTACTATTAGAATGCATTCTATCGAAGGTGAAGAAACTATTACGTTAGAGAAAATTGTCAATTCTTGGATATATGTATATTTTTATCCTTTTAAAATTTCTTTCCTTGAAAAATAAATAAATAAATTGAAATGTTGAATCCAATATATTAATTTTAGTTACCTCCAGATTATTATTAGATTGACCATTATAGATTCCAGATAGCTATATCAAATTTCGGCTCCAGACGCGATGAAATACATATATTGAAATTTTCTTAGTTGTTTCATTTTAAATTGCCTTGGAATAAATGAAAGTAATGGTGCAGCCTCTTGGCTGCGATATATCTCGATTAGCCTGTCATAATTTATGTATTTACCATAGAAATCTATCTTATTCCAATATTCTGAAGAATGGTAATTTCAAAGAAACAAAGTACAACAAAATTTTATCCTTTAGTTGGTTTTATCACTATCTTAATAATAATAATAATAATGGCTTCTTTTTTTGTTGTTGTTGTTGTTCCATGCGCCAGCAAATGCTGTTTTGAAAACCCTTGTTATACATGTTTTCTTTTAAAACAATTAACATTAAATATATATATATCCAGCATATATATATATATAAAACATTCAATTGAAAATTTATTTGACAGCTTTAAAAATATACATAAATAATAATATTGCATTTTTTAATAATCACTGCAAATAAAATAATTTTTTTATATAATCTTCAATTTATATGTCTCTATCTATTTATAATAATTAAATATTCATAACGATGTACTATCAACATATAAATAAAATAATAACTTCAAACAATAACTATACCTAATAAACATAAACAATAATAATACTTCATATGTAAACATCAACTCAAAGAGATTTTTTTTTTAATAACAAATGACAATTTTTTAAAATATAGATAGACTTATCGATATTTACAATATATATATATATATTGTACCAATATTGAAATTGGCACATGATGATTTTGCCTAAAAAATTATTAAATAATAAATAAGTTATAAAAATCTAAAAGGTTTCCTTAAGGAAACAAAATCAGTTTGCTGTCAAAAGTAAAATTAAAAGTTTAAGAGTTTATTACAGTTTATTTTCAAAAAAGATATGAATCAAATAGTTTTCCATCTTTAGTTTTTGAAATAAAAAGCTACAATTAATTAATCAGAAGGGGAGAGAGTGTTTCATTAGAAAGTTAAACTAAAGATTTTATAAAAAAGGAAGTAAAGAGTTTTCTTATTAGTATTCGTAAAATATAAATAATTTAAAATTTAAAAAATACAAATCTATTTTTATTCAAATTAAAGAAACAATAATCTTAAAACTATTAATATATGTGTGTATATATGTGTGATTGTCAATAATAGAATAAATGTATGCTTAATAAATGTTATTATAAATAAATGAAAGTAAGGGAAGATTATCATTAAAAAACATGGCAATGGCTATTAATTAATTATTAATATAAAACAACACTTCTGCATGGCTATTACTAATTAAACAATCTTACAAAACAAGTTGTCAAAGGATTATCAATGAAATTTCGACAACAGATATTGCCAGAGGATATCGAAAAGAAAAACACTTCGCAAGTATAAATAGTAAAATTTTATCGGATAAGCGATTCAGTTTAGAAATTAGTTGAGTTCAGAAATTAATTGAGTTAGTTAAGTCAAGAGAAGACCATCAGTTGAGTTAATTGTAACCAGAAACAAAATGTGGTGCTGAGCAGTTTTGGGAAATTCACACCTCTCCACAGTCTGATGTCCGATAAAAACAGTAAGATCTGCCCTTGAAATAATGTAAGCATAACATCTTAGAAAATCTCCATCAGTATCTAATTGTCTCCAATGGTAATAATTGTGAAAAATAAGGAAACTTATCAAGGAAACATTCTGGTCGGCTGGAATTGTGCATAATGGAAGGAGAAAACAAAGTTCTAAATCTATGTTCAAAATCCTAGGTAAAACATTTGCTTATTTTCGGTTATACTATAATAGCCATTGCATTGCATTAATTTGTGTGAATCCTCCAAGAGTCTAATTATATGAACTCTATATCATACATAAAATGAACTATTGATATGTGTGTTTAAGTTTCAAATGCTATGTAATACTTTATTATTATATATGAGAGTGTATGAGTTAATATGTGCGTGATCATTATATCAGTGTTATTACTTATATTAGATAAACACCAATGTTCTATTATTAAAATCTATAAGAATATTTAAACTAGTTTTATTAGAATTATAAAATGTTTAAAATTAGTAAATTTTAGTTAAAAAATTGTCTTTAAAATTAAACGTTATTTGTCGGTCAATTCTTTTTATCAATTCCTTCTACCAATTCGTTTATTAATTCTTTCACCATTAATAATATATAATCTGTTAGTGATTACAAACAGCTGAGCTAGTCATAGATATTTAGGTATTGAGTTAGTGGCCATTTCACAAACAAAAAAGTGCTTTGAACGTGGTGTTGAACTCAACAGTTGAGAAGAAGTTATGTCCTGGAAGTGTAACACTAGGTATATATTTTATAGCTATCGTTTGGACATACATATTCTCCGAATATGTTCTTCTTTGCCTAAGAGGCCAGTGTTTTGACAGACACATATTCGAACCCAGTACAAATGGTGTATAATGTGGAGCCTGACTTCATTTATAATCCAATACACAAGCCTGTTTTGTACATAAAATTCAAGCCTAATATAACCTCATGAATCAGTCCCTCCAAAATCAACAGCACATGCATATATTCTCACTCTGCCATGTGTAATATCACCCATGCCTGTTTGGATGCCAACTTCACCTTTTTACCATTAGCCAACAAAAGATATACTGTTTTTAAAGGCAATATTTTAATTTCCAGGTCAATGTCTCTTATTTTATTAAACATTTCTTGTGACATTACCAATACCTGACTCCCCGAATCAAACAATGCACTAGTTGCAATCCCCCTACCTTTATCTCTATCTTTGGACAGCTCTTGGGTGCCATTATGGGTGTGATCTCTTCTCCACTACATACCAGATTCGCTACTTGCATACAATCAACTTCTACATTTCCATTCTCATCCTGACCATCCACCATCCCTATATTGTTGTCAAATGCCATTCGTATTTCAGCCATCTGCTCTACCGTTTGCTTGCTAAACATTATTTGTTCCACATTCTCAGGTAATCCACGCCTAACTATATGCATAATATGCTGCTCCGATAATTTGTATGCGGTGATTGGTCTCAATTTCACTAATTGTCTATGAAAAAATGTAATAAATAACTCCCCCATCTGCCACATGTCCTGCTCTACTTGAAACTTAACCTTTTCCTGTAGCTCCTCCCCCCAATAGTTTGCCAACAATGAACACTTGTATTCACTGCACGTTGCCGGTTTTACACATAATGAATTCCACCAGAGCTGAGCTTCTCCCTGTATATGACTGCAAGCTAAGGCAATTCTTGCTCTCTTTCTTAAACCATTCAAGGTGCAATAATGTTCCAAGCTCTCTAAGTGATCACTCGGATTCTCCTCTCTGTGCCCTGGGAATGCTTTTATTTTTAGCAGCTGATTTACTGCCTCCATTTTATGTATGTGCACCCCTGTTTTTCCATTCTAATGTTCCCTTTCTAATGCATCTACTCTTTTTCTTAATTCCTCCATCTCTATATCTTTTTCCATTTTAAAACCATATATTGTATTTTTTTTTCAAACTAGCACTTACATTAAACTAAATTTACTATATGACTTATTTATTTCTTACTAAAATGGAAACACACGCTGACAACCCCTTTTGTCCATTTTTCTACCCAATCTTAATTCTTCAGCTTCGCCCATAATACCCAATTGTCTCTGATTTAACATAATGATTTATGTTAAATAACGTAAATAGCATAAATCGCTTTTCATTTAAAGAAAAAAAAGTTTTCGGTCAATTCTTTTATTAAAATTAAAACACTTTTAAATACGTAATTTAGCTTTTGTATAATTTTTTTTTAACTAAGAAACAAAGTATTTATTTACTATTGTATGGCTGAGTCATTGGTTTTACTGGCCAGGAATGAATGTCAATATTGCAGACGTGATTGGTACATGCACCATATGTTCAACAACCAAGCCTACTAACACATCAGGTGTTGGGCCGCTGCAACCTATATATGCCCAATGCCTGAACAACTTACTAGCGATAAACTTCTATGGACCTCTGCCTCCATTCAATAAAATGTAGTATCTTATGGTAACATATGATGTATTTTCGAAGCTGGTAGCGGCATATCCAGTAGCTCAAGCTAACGCAAGACAAACTATTCGAGTTTTGGAGCAACAATACTTTAAAACTATAGGAATTCCAGACAAAATTCTGTCTGATCATGGAATGCCCTTTATATCTAGTGAATGGAAGAAATGGACAGACAGGCATGGGATAAGACATATACTTATGTTGATTCGTAACCCTCAGTCTAATCTGTGTGAATGGGTTATGAGGGAGTTGGGGCATTTATTTTGAGTTTACATACAGGATGATCATCACAAATGGGTGAAAGAAACATCATGAATAATCAACATGATAAACTGGTCAAGAAATGAGTCTACAGGATTTGAACCTGTTTGGCTACATTTTGGAAGAAATATTCCATATCCGTTTGAGACTAAATTGTCAGTGGGGATAAATCCAATCAACCAGAGAAGATATGCCAAGCAAGCACTTAACCAGTTAAGAAAAATGGGCATTCTATGGCAGAAGAGGCAGGGAAGACCTAAGGCCATATTCAGGAGAGGAGATGAGGTCATGGTGAGAGTTCATCCGGTGAGTCATCCTGAAAAACATATATACAAGAAATTCCAGCCAATATACGATGGCCCCTATATCATCAAGTGGCAATACGGTAATAACACATTTGTGATAGCAGAGGGAATAGAGGAAAAGGGAACATATAATGCCTGGTCGATGAGGCTAGTGAAAAGAGAAAAACAACCACCGGACAGGTGGTAATAATACTAAACGAAATTTAGGAATAATAATAATAACAAGGAGGCTTTATTGAATAAAAGATTTTTTCCCACGCACATATTAAGTAAGAAGAAATGCTTGTAAATAAACAGTTGGAAAAAAAATTAATAAAATAAGTAGATCAAATGGATGATTTAAGAGTAACAATTATAGGATTAAACAAATGAATAAAATAAAAGGTTTAATTAAAGTGATTGAATTAAACAAATAAATAACATGTCAATAAATTAAAAAAATAATAAATTAAGAATTAAAATTGTCTGAGATAAAATGGTCAAAAAATAGATGCATTTTATCTCTCAAAGAGAGGGTGGTGTAATGTACCAATATTAAAATTGTCACATGATGATTTTGCCTAAAAAATTATTAAATAATAAATAAGTTATAAAAATCTAAAAGGTTTCTTTAAGTAAACAAACTTAGTTTGCTGTCAAAAGTAAAATTAAAAGTTTAAGAGTTTATTACAGTTTGTTTTTGAAAAAGATATGAATCAAATAGTCTTCCATCTTTAGTTTTTGAAATAAAAAGCTACAATTAAATAATCAGAAGGGGAGAGGGGTGTTTCGTTAGAAAAGTTGAACTAAAGGTTTTATAAAAAGGATGTAAAGAGTTTTTTTATTAGTATTCGTAAAATATAAATAATTTAAAGTTTAAAAAATACAAAGCTCTTTTCATTCAAATTAAAGAAACAATAATCTTAAAACTAGTAATATATGTGTGTATATATGTGCGATTGTCAATAATAGAATAAATGTATGCGTAATAAATGTTATTATAAATAAATGAAAGTTAAAGAAGATTATTATTAAAAAACATGGCAATGGCTATTAATTAATTATTAATATAAAACAACACTTCTGCATGGCTATTACTAATTAAACAATCTTTCAAAACATGTTGTCAAAGGATTATCAATGAAATTTCGACAACAGACATTGTCGGAGGATATCGAAAAGAAAACCACTTCGCAGGTATAAATAGTAAAATTTTATCGGATAAGCAGTTCAGTTCAGAAATTAGTTGAGTTCAGAAATTAATTGAGTCAGTTAAGTCAAGAGAAGACCATCACTTGAGTTAATTGTATCTAGAAACAAAATACAGTGCTGAGCAGTTTTAAGAAATTCATGCCTCTCCACAGCCTGATGTCCCATGAAAACAGCAAGATCTGCCTGTGAAATAATGTCAGCATAACATCTTAGAAAATCTCCATCAGTATCTAATTGTCTCCAATAGTAATAATCATGAAAAATAAGGAAACTCATCAAGGAAATGTCCTGGCCAGCTGGAAGTATGTGTAATGTAAAGAGAAAACAAAGTTCTAAATCTACATTCAAAATCCTAGGTAAAACATTTGCTTATTTTCGTTTATACTGTAATAGCCATTGCATTGCATTAATTCATGTGAATCCTCCAACAGTCTAATTATATGAACTCTATATCATACATAAAATGAACTATTGATATGTGTGTTTAAGTTTCAAATGCTATGTAATACTTTATTATTATATATGTGAGTGTATGAGTTAATATGTGCATGATTATTATATCAGTGTTATTAGTTAAATTAGATAAATACCAGTGTTCTATTATTAAAATCTATAAGAATATTTAAACTAGTTTAGAAATGTTAATTTAAAAATATGCATGTGTTTTATTAGAATTATAAAATGTTTAAAATTAGTAAATGTTAGTTAATAAATTGTCTTTAAAATTAAACTTTATTTGTCGGTCAATTCATTTTATCAATTCTTTCTACCAATTCTTTTATTAATTATTTCACCATTAATTATGTATAATCTGTTAGTGATTACAAACAGCTGAGCTAGTTGTGGATATTTAGGCATTGAGTTAGTGGCCATTGCTTAAAGTGCATTATTTTTTGATTCTTGAATAGATAGCCGGCACCTGTGTTTATACACAAACAAAAAAAAGTGCTTTGAACATGGTGTTGAACTCAACAGTCAAGAAGATGTTATGTCCTGGAAATGTAATGCTAGTTATATATTTTATAGCTATCATTTGTACATACATATTCTCTGAATAAGTTCTTCTCTGCCTAAAAGGCCGGTGTTTCGACAGACACATATTCGAACCTGGTACAATATATATATATGAGATGGTAAAAAATACAAGCTCATTGCACCCTTTCTTGGAAAAAATAATAATAATAAAACTTTGAACTATCCCTTTGGTCTTTTCCCGGTTCTCATTTCTTGGAGTTGTAGGTACTCCTAAACAAAGGTTCATTGCAATTTCCCCACCTAACTTTAGAATCATCTTCTCCTTTCCTTGGATAACTACATTCCATTTCAGCCAATATTTCCAATGCTTCTTCTATTGATAAGTGGTAGTTTTCAGCCAACTTGCATTGTATCTTTGTTGGATGGTTATACCTTATAATTCTTACAATCTAGAATTAATCCATAGCATAAGCCTCAAGCATTCTGAAGTTTTCTGCTTGATATTGGAAAAACTCAATATAGATTTCATCTCTGCCTCTTGTTATGCTACACTACATAAACCTCACAAGGTTATTGTTCTGTACTTCTGAAATGTTTGAGGATTAGATTCCACCACCTTTCTCTATTCCTGGGTGGTACCACATAAATGGCTCATAGCTATGATACTTTTCTCCTTTTCACTTGAACTATTAAATTAAAAAAATCATGCAAACTGTCCAAATAATACAAAGGGTTTTTCCCCATTACACTAGATTACTTTTATTTGAATGAATTTTGCTAATGTCACTTTTTCTGGATTAACTTTTTTTGCTTTGTTAAGTGTGATCCATTTATTCCACTTCTATTGATGTGACTTTTTTCTTTGAACTCATTATATTTCCCCTACAGACTGTTCTATCTCTTCACTTCTCTTCTTTTCTTCTATTACCTTGCTGACTTCAAAAGCTGCTTTTACTCAATCCCTTCAACTTAATTTTTCTTACTTCTATTTGTTTCATTTGTTTTAATTTGTTCACCACCTTTCTGAGGTCTCCTATTATAATTTTTATTTCTTTAATTTCTTCAGAGTCTCTGAAACTATCTCTTTTAAATCAGTGGTAGTTTTCAGTGCTTCTTAAAAGCTGACAATGCTTGGGGTTTTAAAATATCACTACTGGGTCTTCTGTGGTACTTCTATATTCACTCATTTATTTTTATTAAATTATTTCAAACTCAACCCTCCCCCCTGGAATAGTATCACATTTATCTTATACCAACTGAACCTCCATCAACTACTTCATGACTCTCACCTCAAGACTTTTACTACTTTAACAGGCCCTACACATTGGAAAGCCATTTTTCCCCTTTTTTCTCTACCCTTTTCAAAATTACAAAAATATGGTTGCTGAATGAGGGTGCCACTATGCATTATCCTAGCACCAGATTGTGAAAAATATTTAATAATCATGGTAATTTATTTCTTTACAAATGGTGATCACCAAATATTGTTTTTTAAATGTAATCTTACATGGATTTATTTGTAGCCAATGGATACTTAACTATTTATAAGAGTATTTTAGATTAAACCAGACACTTAAGTAAAATTTAATTATTTATTATATTCTTTTTCTTATTGGAATCTTTCATAATACCTTCTTTTTTTTCTTTTAGCAGCCAAAACTAATTTGATTTATTATAAAAGCAAAACACAAATATAAATTTAAATGCACCCCCTTATCTCTTTTTAAATGTGATCAAAATTATTTAACAAATATTCTTCTCTCAAGGGAATATGCATGGTCACTTTCCCTATGGATGATGGCAGTCTACATTGATTATGGCAACACTGACCAAGTAGGAGTGAATTCTAGAGTGACTTACTATAAGAGTGTGACATATTGAAACCTTCAAATTCTCTATTTCTAAGTGTAAACAAGATATTCAAACTCTTAAGAAAATGATGCAAGTGTCCTCTGTTTGCTTGCAACTCTTGCAAATTCTTTTTCTTTCAAATACTATGTTCAGCTATAAAGTTCTTCTCTTACTTATGGACAGAATTATTAACTAAACATTTAGCCCTCCTCTTCTTTTAGCTTTTTAGATTGAGCAGTTAATATTCATTCTTATATAATACTTGAAATATAATAATAAATTGAGAATTACATAAACAAAAAAAAAATTTGATTAATAAAAATTAGTAACATATAATTAACAACCTCTAGTAAAAACTCTCTCTTATTGTTGAAACTTTCTTTTTTACAATTAAATGAATTGATTGTATTACTCTATTATGCCATAATAAAAAATGAAAAGTTCTTTAAAAAAAGTTTATAGTTATTGTGATTGTTCAGTGGTGTACCTTTATCCAGCTTGTTAAAGTTTTTGTATTAATTTTTTGCAATGGCTGGCATGAATCTTCCAATAGTTCCATTGGTTTGAATCGGTTTCCTTAGATAGCTGTGCACATTCTTGTTTCTCCAGGTTGGTATTCACACAGATAGTTTCAGATTGTAATAGGAGACATAATTCCCAAAGGGGGGATGTCTAGATATCCCTCAGCTGGACAACATTTTCTCTATGCTTTGTAATATTATTTTTAATTTCTTTTCGTGGTGCTTAAGATGTATACTGATATGAGTTCAAGCCAAATCAAATCAAAATGCAAAGTCAAATCCCAACTAAGTCTAACAAAAGGAAAACCCATAATTTATACATTTTTAGTTTTGCAGGATCCATATTCACACTTTTAACGTCTTAGTTATATTTTAGCACTTTTATTTATATCTTGTTTTGATCATTCACTTTTTTTCAACTAATGGGAAGTTCTAGTTTAATTAGCATATAAGATAAGGAAATATTTTTGATATCTGAAGTTTCATCAGTAGAGCTAATTACAAAAAAAAAATCCCAACTTTTTACCCCCAACCCATCCCTTTCTAAGAATTACCATTTAAAACAAAACATTTAGTAGAGAACAATCTCAGGATTCAATTTTAAATAAATAATTAAAGAGAAAGAATGCTGATTTAAGATAACTAAAAATAAAAAACTTTAAAAATAATATTTAAAGAAAAATTGTTATTTTAAACAGATATATATATATATATACTTATATATATATAAGATGGCAGAAAATACCAGTTCAACACCTAAAATATAATAGATGTTTCACATGAATTTTGTTAGTACATGTGCTTTGGAAGACCATTTAAATACAAAGGTTTTCATCTGATTGTCATTATCAAAATTCCTTCATAATTATATTTGTTTTTATTAGCAAACAATTTGTAATCATTCTATAATTGGGAGATATGATCAAGGGATAGGTCTGCTATAATAATGTTACAATGTAATCTAAACATAAGCAATAATAATGCTATACATGTATGTGTGCTCATATGTGTAAATGTAAGAATCCTTTTATAATTTAGAAGGATTTATTATAGGAAGATAATTGTTAAAATTATTATAACTTAATGATAAAACCATTTTCTAGATTCTTGAAATATCTCTATGATACAGAGAAATGTATCAAAAAACTTTTTTGCCTTAATTAATTGAGGACCACTTTAAATGTGACTGCATTTACTCACTCTAAAGGATTGAAGTATTGTTAAAAAAAACATGTATTTAAATTTAGTATATCTTAAAGTAACTCTCAATATTTTTTTTATAAATCTGGATTGCTTAATTAGATAATACTACACTAAATAACAAATCTCAGATATTGAACCAATTGACTAGCGGTTTTTATTCAGACACAAATGTAACTAAATAAGTATTATTAACAATTGTCACAAATATGAATGTCCCAGAAATAAAAAAATACCCTATACTTGATTTTGATAACTTAATTATTTTTGCCCTGAGATTATTTAAATACTAATTAACACTTGCACACACATTAATAAGCAGTTATATTATATAACATTAATAATGTAAAAATATTAAATAAATTATATATATTTAGTTGTTGGTAAATATAAATTTGATTCAATAAAATATTTCATTTGTTTCTAATTTATATTCTGGAAGTAATCAAGTATCATTAGTTATTTTTAAAGTTAAAATCTGAGTGTAGATAAGTCACATATTGAGAAAAATCATAAAGTTGAATATATTGTTTTTGTTTCTGTTATGAGTTTGATTTTCTTAGTTTATATGTATCCTGTCAAAAGCTAGCCATTACCATATCAATTTCCCATAGAGTTTGACCCATAACTGAGAAATGTTACTGTTTTCTGCTTGTTTAGTATTTAATTGAAAGTGTACTTTTATCAGATATGATCTAGGTGAATAGACCTGGAAAGGCATATTGAATAAGATAAACTTTACACACTCTGCATCATTACAAATTTGGACATGGTAATCTATGAGGCATTTAAAGAATCAGTTTTCCACCATGTTCCATTACAATTTTGGTGCTGCAATTCATGAGGCATTTGAATAAGATAATTCTTATAAACATAATTTAAAAAATCAACATATCCCTTCTCTCTCATTACCAGTTATATACTATTTTGGTTTCCAATTCATAGGCATAATAAAGTATCTCACTGTCACCTCAATTGTTCCATTAAAATATAAAACAATAAATGGCAACATATAATTCATTATTATAAGTAAATTACATCACCACACTCAGTGTGTTTAAATAAACCATTAGACTGTTTAGAATGTCAGCAATATGCTGTTAAAGCAACACTACAATTAAGGTAATGCTTAATTGTATTGTTGCTTTGACAATGAATTGGTATTATTATATTTTTTAAGCAGAAGAAATCAAAATGTTTACCAATTAACCGTTTGACTGCCTGACTCGTCAAAAAATGATAAGATTTGTTGTCACTCTAAATCGGCTACTTTTTATCCCACATATACATATTATACATCATTCGAAAGAAAATCAAAAGTTCTGTAAGATGGTGCCCTCTTCAGAATTATTTTACAAGTAAAAAATCAATAAAAATGACCATATATGTCAAACAAAACCAAAGCACCACCTTCTCACCACCTTTTCTTGAATCTTATTGGCTGTCCAACTTCTGTCAAAAAGGGAAATGGCTGCCAAAAAGTAAAAAGTTACGTTCGTTTTGATTTTTATTACGAAAATGATAAACGAATGTTTACAACATTTTAAACAATATTTGAATTGAATTACAAATTATTATTGATAAAATAATATTAAAAATCAAATTATTTTAGAAAAATAGTTAAGATATTACCAAGAATTATTTATTTATTGCTACATATTTATCATAATGTTGAAGTGAAAAAAAAAAGATTGCTGATGCAATCTTTTTTGGTTGGTTGAATAGCGGTTACTTTTATTTCACCGCAATTGAATATTATTTAAATTATAAATCAAATTTTATTTTTGAAAAGACTTTCGTTTACCTTCGTAATCTGACAATTTAGTAATATACTTTTTACAAATGAAACTAACGTATTTATATTATTAAAAGTGAATCTATTTTAACAATAGATTTTGTTAAAGTTGTGAGTTGGCCAACTAAAAGTTTTGACTTTTAACTCATTCGGCCAATTAAATAATAATCGTTGAAAGGGTTAATATCATTATTGGTGAGACCAGTTGCCATATAAAAAGCACTTGCAAGAACACAAACTGTTGAATAGAAGAGATAAAACAGATGTGTCAATAAACATATGTTCAATCAGAAAAATATAAAAATATTGGACAGAGGAGAAAAGATACAAAGAAAAAAAATAAAGAAGCTTCTCACATGATAATGACAAACAATCCCATAAGCCCACCTAGTGTTATTATATATAATGTATGAAAACCATTAAACAACTTTGCTTTTATAAAAAAGTGGCAAAATCAGGAGGAACCTCATAGATAAGTATATAAAATTTCTACTGATTTTGCCTTTGGCAAGATGGCTCATTTAGTTAGAGTGTTATCTTAAAATTCAATACTCAAAAATCTAAGTGTCCAAATTCAAATTCCATTCCTTATTGTCACTGATCAAGGCAGCAACACCTGAAGAAAAGGGGACAATAATACCTTTTGAAATGTTGTGCATATACTAACCTGTTTGATGTGCTAGTAACAGTTGAATGTATTTGGAATATTTAAATAAACTTAAATTTTCTAAAGACATTCAATACTCTTATTATATGATGGAAAAAGTACAAAGTAAAAATACAACTAAATCACCATCATCACAAACCTTTTCATTATATGAGTTTATTTAATTGTTATGAATAATTATGATCATTATTAATATTTTTACATTTTAGTTATTGTTATTCCAATATACATTTTAGCTCAAAAATCTCTCCTAGGATATATAATAAAATATAAATCTTGAACTTTTAATATCTAAATTACTATGCAGATTGAAATTAATAACTTAATCCCAATAAGTTATTGGACTATGAGTGAAATTGATTCATTTATTGTCACATTAAAGATTTAGACATTGACATAACATTTACATCATTAATTATTATTCTTAGTACAATTATTATTATTATTATTATTATTATTATTATTATTATTATTATTATTATTATTATTATTATTATTATTATTATTATTATTATTATTATTATTATTATTATTATTATTATTATTATTAGTGTTGTCTTCTGTTTTTTATATCATTGTAGTGTGAATGCATTTGCCCTAATTGTTAAACATACACATATTCACATATATAAAAAATTACATATTTAAATAAAAATTGAAGATTATGTTCACAATTACATTTAAACAAATTTATAAACGCTATTATTAATTTTAGAATTCATTTTAGGACATATATATATGGCCTTTTTATTTAATGAAACATTTACTCATAAGTTTGCGTAATGTAATGTAAGGTTTTTTTATTTATTATTATTTACTTTTATAATGGACGTAAATTCAATCTTTCATTTAAAACTTTTAGATTTAGAGAGATAATAATGCTTTTTCTTAAGATATACCTCAAATCCTTTGATGTAAAAAGCATCTATATATTTTTAAACAAATAATAATAATAAACGTACAGAAAAAAGTGATAAAATTCTTCTTTTTTTTTTGTTAAAAAAAAGTTGTTTATTCCAGATGGAAGAAAAAATAAATAAACATTAAACCGATAATAATCCTACAAAAATGTAAATAGTAATTATTTATATATATATTTATGTTTGGAAATAACTTTGTTTATGTACTTTTTTTTTTTTTTTCAGATTGAATGAAAAACTAAATATATAAAGCCTTATAAATGTTCGTATGTAATTACAACTCAAAAAAAAAAAAGAGTAAAGTTTATTAAGGCATGCATTAAAAATTTTAACTTATATATATAATTTGATTGCCTGGTCGTTTTTTTTTTAAATAATCGAATGTTTTGCATTATATATTAGATATTTCTGTATATTAGACATTCAGAAAAGGTTACACCATCAGACACATTTGAACAGGCTTTCACCTTCCGGAATAAAAACTTGTAGTATGTAACATTCTACAATTGTTTTTTCGCATCTTTAAATTGTAATTAAGTTCTGCTTTTTTACTTTGATTAGTCAGCTAAATTTGTGTATTTAAGAATTTTAAAATTGTTATGAAAGACATTAATGCTAGAATTAGGAAACGATTGACAAATGAGTGTTGTAGATTAATTTCATTATTATTTTAGAAATGAGAGGATGCAGACTTATAGAGTTGCTGGAAAAAAATATTTATAGTATAATTTATTTCTTTGATAAAAATGTTAAATTCTAAGGAAAAGGACATGGAAGTTTTCAAATGAATATACAGCAGAATTAGACTATATTTTGAAAAATACAAAATATATATTTCTAGAATACACCCAGGTCTCATTTTATGTGGATTTATTTAATGTGATTTTGAAGTTATGCGATTCATGTTTCTTCTTAATATCTTTGTATGCTATAAAAATTATTAGATCAGAAGTCAAGCTTCGATAATGCACTATTACTTTAAATATTATAAATTTCGCTCACTCACGTCATATTTAATGTAATAGCGCATTATCAGAGTTCGACTTCCATCTAATAATTTCAATATTTTCAACACTTTATAATATTACTGTAATAGATTATATGCAATAAAGAAGTTAATAATTTACTTAAAATCAGGATTTCCCCATTTTATATACACACATTAAATTTTACAAGACTATAATGTAAATTTATTCAAACGTTGTATATGAAAAATATTATGTATGTTACTGTTCTGCATTTTAAATCATGTTCTATTTTTGCTTTTTATAAAAAAAAGTATGTAATCAATCAATCATTTAGTGTCAGCAAGTTTATTTTTAAAAAGTGGGTAATAGTGGAGGCACAATTAAATTTGACAATTAAAATATGATTTTTAATTGTAATTAACAATTTAAAAATTATGTAACGTGATCTGAAATTAAGGTGATGTAAAACGATGAAATTTGATTTTTAAACTTAATTGAAAATTAAAAAAATAAATACAAATATAAGAATTTAATTTTTAATTGTTAGTTTTAATTAAATTTTGCTGAACAGTAGTCAGTCAGTGTCTTTTTATTATAGTAAGTCTAAGTTCTTATTTTTATTTTAAACTTTTAGTTTACACTAATGGAGAAAAAAAAAATACCCAAGAAAATGAATTTCTTTGTAAACAAAAATTTCAATTTTAGATCGCTTAGCAAAATGAGAAGGATCAACAGCAATTGGAAAACATTTTAGTTGTATTTCCTCTAGACTTCGTTTAAGGAGAAGCTACAATACCTCACAGCACATCACGTCATGACAAATGTGATGTCTCAAATAGCAATAATAATTAAAATATCATACATGTATAAAAAAATGTAAATTACATATAAAAATATATTGTTTTGAATAAAATGAAATACTGTAGCTAATAAAAAAAAGTAAAAAAAAGTTTGTTTTGTATCATTTTTTTTTAAATTTAAAATTTTTTATTAGTCATATTTTATTTTCTTATTTTTTATGCAAATTTTAAAGTAATTTTACATTGTTGCTTTGCTTTTATGTGATTTTTGAAAATTATAGTGACCTATCCCCATTTTTCAAGGTAAGTTAAGTCTATTTTACTGCAATTTCTTTTGTGGGCATTTTCTGAGGAACCTATCTACCACATAAAATGAGACCCAGGTGTATAGCATTTTAAATAAATTCAGCATGAAAAATTATCATTGATTTGTGATAGCAGAATAAAAATTGTTAGCATAAACACTATTCACAATGGATATTTTTAAGCTTCAGTAAATTTCGAATAAATTTAATTTAGAATTTGCATATTATTTTAAAATATTAACAGATTTTCAAGATGGTCAAATTTAAACAAAACAATAATAATATATAGTTTATATGAGCATAGACTTTCAAATGACCCACCACTCTCCACTCTATCTTATAACACTGATAGACTTGAACACATATACATCGAAAATATAAATAATCACCAATACATGTATTTCATTCTAAACCACCAATCACCACTTGGTTCAGATTATCGTGTCCACACATATATGCAATAAGTGCTGAGATATATATTAAGATAGCCAATATTCATACTTTAACTACTTCAGCTTCAAGCCGCCATATTGAACTTTTTAAAATACTGGCCTGATACACAATTTTCACAATAACTTCAGTTTGAATTATGTTAGAGCAAAAACAATTACATTGCTAGAAACTAGAAAAACTAAGGAAAACAATAAGCATAAAATAAATAGTGATAACTATATAAAAAATAAGGAAAAAAAGAAATTTTCACAACCGAAATAATTATTATTTTATTGTTTGTTCATAATTTGAAAATTAACATTAACTAAAATGCAAATTACATCTTCAGTGATAATTTCTTTGTATTCCTCACAAAAAAATCTTTCTAAAGATATATAATAAGTCTTACCTGAGATAATCCATAGCTTTACAATGTCCGAAAATGTTCTTATAGGAGTTCTTCATTTTTATCTTCTACCCCAACTGTTGCAAATTGTCAAGACGCCTGGCAGAAAAGAGTTCTCCCTAATAAAAGATAAAAAATAAAAAAATTAAAATTCTAACAGAATATAAAAATAATGAAGGAAGTGGAAAATTATTACTTACCATTATAAATACAATAAAAAAATAAAATGTCATCATCATCATCATAGTACAGGTATATTATAAAAGTGGTGTATATGTATGAATCATGAAAGTTCTGCCAATGGTTATGGGAAAACTCAAAAGCCTATTAAACAAGATGCACTATTTTGATTTTAGACTTTGGATAAACCAACCTTGTTTATAACATCATCATCATCATACTGAATAATCATTGCCAATACAGAAAACAATTTACAAATTTCTCATTTCAAGAGGCAGACAATGATTACTAAAAAGGTTCTATGGCAGATATTTATATAAAAAAATGTTTATATTCTACCTCTTCCAAGATACGTCTTCCAGAGAAGCATACCTGTTCATATATGCTAATATAAATATGCAAAATATTTCATCATGCCAGATCTTGTTTACCAATTGGAAAAAGTAATCAATAATGAAGCTGAAACAAAATTCTAATAAGGAAGGCAATCAGACATCATATGCCTATAAAGTATAAAATGAAGTTAGTAAAAAAACAAGTTAATAAAACAACAAATAAAAACTAAATTAGTAAAACAAAAACAATGAAAACCATGTTAGTAAAACAAAAATTAGTAAAAACAGAATAAAAAAAATTACTGCATTATATACAATCAATTTGCTAGAGAGGAATAAATTGTAAATAGTCTTGAATCAGTGTGTCAACCATTCATCCATTGTGCTGGTAGCTAAAACAAACCAACAAAAAAAAAACAATAATAAAAACATTACCTTTCATATGTGCTACCTATCACAGAGTAAAAAATCAGTCAGTCATTTTTCTTGAGTGGCATATTTATTAGTTTCTCTGATAATAGTTGATAAAAGTTTTTTATCAAATAACATTAAAAAAAAATCTAAAATTGAATACTTACCTACTATAGAAAACTTCAAACCTGGAGTTTTAGTAAAATTCTCTACATTCACAAGTTTGCAGGTTACGTTCGGACACAGATTACTGTTACTAGATGAAGGGCCTGGCCGATTGATATCGTTGGGAACACTTGTTGACGGGCCTGGTGTATTGATATCATCCAGAAAAGCACTCGTAGTTTTTTTTCTTTTTGGCTGGTAAAGTAGTTTCTTCTTCTGATGACGAAAAATATTTTTCAAGATCACTATAACTAACACTATCCTCGGAGTCAAAGGGCTTAGATGGGACAAATTCATCACCGCTAAAATAATCCGTATCAGAGGTCATCATGTCCCGTTCATTTATTTTGCGTACTTTTCTTTCCGTTAATCTAACAAATTGTGAAAAAAATTTTTAAAAAAATTGACCTTCTTCGCAAAAAAATTAATAAAAATTTTATTTTTTAACTTACAGAAAAATGGCGACTACCTACGAAAAGAGGAAAAAACAACGAAGAGAATTATGGTATAGGCGCATGCGTAGTCCTTATAGTTTTTCCGTAATTTCAAACAGAAAAACGAACTTCAACAAACGAACATTAACGAGCGCAATCGTCGCCGACAAACCGGAAGTAGTTAATGGACAGGTTTCAATCCACTTCACAACTGTCCATCCAATTGAAAATCTGATGATGTAACAATAAGAATATAACCGATCATATATTAGGAACTGCAAAAAAGATATCTGATACAAATAACAACAAAGTTATATACCAAGTGTGTAAATGATAAAGTGTATAAAATAATTGAAAAAATATATTATACTGATAGAATAGTAGATGAAATAAATAAAAGAGGATATAATAAATAATTAAAAGATCCTACTACATGAATAAAAAAACCAATACTTAAAATTACTTAATAAAATGAAAGATTATAATATTATAGATATAAATGATTATAAATTATTGTATCCTTCTTCTTATGAAAATCAACACATTTTACAAAGGTTAAAACTCATAAGAATAATAATCCATTGAGCCTGTTGTTTTACTTTTGCAATTTTATTTTATGAAAGTTTGGTAAGCATATAAATAAATGGATACCAGGAATTTTAGGATATGGTCAACATCCGATAAAGAATGCAGATTGTATTATTGATAAATTAAATAATATAAAATTAATAAGGAATCAAAGTATTTTTACAATGGATATTGAAAAAATGTATCCAAGCATTCCAAGACTTAAAAGTATAGACATATTAATAAAAAATTAAAGTAAGTATATAAATTATATGAATTAATAAATTTTATTGAAGAGGTTTAAAATTAATACACAATTGTTTATATTTTAAATATAATAATGAATTTGGGAATAAATTTATTTTATTACACCCTCCTGTAATATGAGCTGACAAAACAAAAAAAATAATTTACATCTTCACTTCACATATATGCATGCTATCAGCTAATTCTAATATTCTTTCTCAATTAAACCAACACTGTTGTAATTAGACAATGCAATATGAATCTAAATATATGAGCTAGAGAGCTCACACTGTCCTTTATGAGTTAAGTGAACAATTCTATTAACTAGATACACTTTCTTTTTTTTTGTTTACTCATTCAAGATGAGAATGAATCCTTCTGAGGATTTGATGATTTAAAATTTAACATAAATTAATATGATATGATTTGAAATATATACATAAGACTTACAAATTCAGTGATAAATTTATTCCATTTTTCCAGAATCAATAATATTTTGTGCATGTCTCTGGGTGTTATGCTATCTATTATAATATAATCAACATAGCTACATCCCATTGGTTTGCTTATGAAATCAAGAGATAAAATATCATAATACAGATAATGCTATACACAAACCAATGTCTGTAGCAATGCTTCTGTTTTAGATGTTCCATAAAAAAATTAATCTTACCTTTTATTTTTATTAGCAAACTATATTACACATAGCTATGACTATACCATGGAAAAACATTCAAAATGGGCACATGAGAGACAAGAAAACCATCTTAATTCTACTAATCCAAATGACAAAACCATATTCACTCCCTAACCTTACTCAGAGGAACAATATTGATGTGGACTCAGTCTCATCACCAAAAACAAGGGAAATTCACTGCTTTACTTCATATAATATAATCATCATAATGCACAAATGTGTACTCTAGAAAATATAATCCACTCATCATAAGTATTTAAATAAACTAAAGGAGAGTTCTCTCAGTCCCTGACAATATAATATAGATCTTTAACGATTTTTTTCCTCATAGCTACTTAACACATTTCATTCTAAACATAAAAAATAAATTTGTTCATAGATAAATTCCTAATTCTTTCATCTCTTTTGGCATATTACATCATCTGAAAACAGCTGAAAATGTATATGTCAAGTGACTATAAATTTTATAGTTATATAAAAGATTTGCACAAACAGGCATACATATGCATAACACACAAAATAATTTCAAATCATATTAAATATGAAGATATTATACCAACATTAACCAATAAATTGAAAATAGATATTTGATTTAAGATGAATTATAAATGTTTCATTTTTTAGATATAACAATTGTTATAAACAGACTTCATCTCAAACAACTCGAAGATAAAACAATATTTTTGTGCATTTATCTCTCTTTAAATTAGCTGCTAACTTCATCATAGCAAATAAATACTTCTACCACTAACATAAGCATATAGAATACATGTATATAAAAATACGTTTAAATGATAATCAATTATCCAGTATAATAATTTTCATATTATATGTATTTGTGACAATCTTGGAGCAAAAGAAAATAATAAATAAATAAAAACAAATATATTGATCTACTTGTCTAACAAAAGAAATGGTTAAATATTCTTTAGCTGGAAAATAAAAGTATATTTATACAGTCAGTAAATAATGCCACTTAGTCATATATGAAGATAATGATAGTAATTATAAAACAAACAGATGTTAGTAGACATATAGATAAATTCCAGCAGGAAGAGCAATACACATTTTGGATATGATTGAAGAGCAGTTTCCAAAGTTGTTAGCAAATAGCTAATTGAAATTTTTGACAAGAGAGCATGTGAAGTATTCAAGATATTTTTTTTTCATATTGACAAATTATGTTTACTGCTGCAGACTTCTCATAATATTTTATTGTTTAATTAACTGGTGGTTTTTCAGTTTTATAACACAGCAATAATTCTTGCAAATTTCAAAAGCTTTCCAGCAATTAACATTGATTATAATTACATTTATCTAAGAATTCATAACACTTTATCTAAGCCACCCATTAGGCAAAAGTTAATTAGTTTATGATATCCACTTAAGTCTACATAATCCTTTAAATGACAATATATTTAGTGATATCTTAAGTATCAATGAGGAAAATAATAGAGGAAATGTGCACCTGTAATATTCATTCTCTTCAACTTGTGTCAAGTTATAAGGACATTTAATAGAGATTAGTTATCCATTAGTTTCATATAAGCCATGCATTAAATTCCTTAATCTTTATAAGATATGCATGTTTAGATATAATTCTCATCCAATAAAAATTTATGACATGTTACACTACTTTAAACACACACATCCTTCCATTTAAGTTTTATTATTTTATAGCCAGAATAATTTTTTAATCAAGAGTTTATGAAATGTTTTATTAAAAAGTTCAGCATAATTTTTCCCATAATATAGCAACATTTATACAATTACATTTTTTATTAATACTAAAAATTAAGGTTAGGTAAGTTAAACTTGAGTTTTAAACAATGATATTAAATATAAAGTTAGTTAATTGAAAACATAGGGTCGTATACCTTATTTGAATTTAATTATGTTGTCATCCTTTTCTTTATATTCCACAGAAAATTTTGAACTAGTTTTATATAAGAAAATAATACTTAAAGAAAAGTCATACTTTTGAATTTAAATTGAATATTAACTGTTTGATTTTGGAAGTAGAATAACATAGAGAGAAAAAGAATTGTATTGATACAGATTACATTCTTGTCTATATTTTTGTTACCAATTATTGCTTAGATATCCATTTCTTCCCCCAATCAAAATGTTATTCCCCTCAAAGTTCAACTTCAAGAAGGTCAGTCTCACCATTTGCACTAAGATAATTAGCTGGAAATATTCAATAACTTTTTTCTCTCTTGAAAAATAAATCATTCTGTCTTCTAAATAATATTAATCAAATTGAATCAATAAAAATACTTTTTACACTCTTAAATAAAAAATTATTATTTAGCAAATAAATTAATTGATAGTGTATTTGTTTTGCCTATCACTGAACCATCAATCCATTAATCACTTAAAATATATTTAAATTTGTTATCAAAGATATTTATTATAATTTTAAATATTGACTGTAAGACATAATATTCTGTATTATAACCAAATACATGAATGAAAAATGAAGTTGTAAGATGGCACGAACATACATGCATGCACATATGCTGCACTAAAAATGCTAATCCAATCTGATCAAAATAGAAGCTTATATGACCACACCTCAAATGTACTCTATTAACTATGCTATAGACTGGAGTATCAATGAGCAAATAAACCAGAAAATCACTAAACAAACATCAAACACTTTTTTTAAAACAAGACAAATCTGCATCAACTCAACCTATACACTAACAGTTTCTGTAACAAGCCATCTGCCCTTATTTTATTAAATATCCATCAAAGAAATACTAAATGTCTTAAAACTTTTAAATAATATCTGTGAGTACTTTCTAAACAAGGTTTTGTGTTAATTTTCATGTTATTTTTTTTGTTTTTAGCTAAACACAATTAGTTATTACTGATACAGTGCTATCTACTTAAAATTTGTTTTTATGTCCATTTAGAAGGTCACATATATTCATAACAATGTTTGTGTACTAATATGAATTTTTCATTCAAGCTCTCAATAATTGATTTGAATAATTAATACTAATAATTGGAAGATATAAGATAGGAAAAATAATTGACAAATATAAGAAAATTATGTAATCTGGGTTTAATAATATTATTTAATCACATGACTTTAATTCAATTATTGTTGATTAGTTAGGTAATTGTAGATTGATGTAGTGTTCATACAATATTACTCTTAGTTATCTCTTTATGGACTAGACCTTCTGATGAAGATCTCACGCATTGAAGCTAAATGCTAGGATATTTAGATTTCTATGTATATAAAAGATAAAAGTTTTGTAAATTGCATAATGATTTTATGCAATTGTATTCTTAAATAATGCCTCATTTAGTATAACATCTAATGGAAGAATTATCAGTTCCAATTTTCTTTATGAAACTGGTGGTGTTCAACATATAAAAACTATGACATTTATACAATAAATAAAACAACTCCTTTTCATGAAGATTTAGAGGCTGGAATCATGGCAGAACTATGTTAGCTTCACTATGATAATACAACAAAAGAAAATATTACCGGTTTAGTATAACTTATACCAAATCCTCCGAGCAGTTCTAGAGAATATTGGGTACACAAATACTTAATAATAAGTCAAATTAATATCAAAATAAAAATAAATAAATACATAAATACATCTACCTATCTATCATATGCAATAGAAGAAATGCATATCAAACCTTCTATCACTAAAATTAAAGTTCCCTTTTTATTTCATTTTTAGTTCATACTTGAAATTTTAAGATTATAAATGTACACATAGCTCATGATGATAATGATGAATAAGCAAACATTAAAACATACAAACATTTCTCCTGCAGGTTAAACATGAATTTTGTAAAACAGCAATAATCTCCAATGTTCTTAGGGCTTCCTAATGAACATTATAAAGAGTGTTTGCACATATTTGAATCAATTTATTATTTTTATAAACTTTACACATCTCAGCAAGATCATCCAATTAATTGTTTATGATCCAGGCTATTTTCAACTCTGTTCTGTCTAAAATTTCCAACATTTAATAAATTTTATTACAATCAAGATAAGGTTTATTTGGTCATCCATGCTTATACACATTTCTGTTAAATAATTATCAAATATCATTAAGTCACACATATTCTATCACTCAATGATAGGTGTGAATGGTAAGGTAATTTAGTATACATAACTATTCCAATAATGTAAAGTAATAGAATGAATTTCTATTTTTCAGCCTTATTTTATACAATAAATATAAACTCTTCCAATTATTATCATTATTGTTAATTTATGTAATTCCAGTATTATTCTATTTATTATAAATAAGTTACAGCAAAATTGTATTAGCAATTTTTCTATATAATATCGATGGATTATGAATAAAAGCAAATTCAAATTGTTAGTCAATAAAAGTTGGATCTGATGTACCTTTAAACATTCAGCCATTAATATTGGACAATTCTATTCAGTGTCCTTCACAGCTTGAGTAGTATGAGTGAAGTTTACTAAGTAAAGGGAATAATAGAGAGCTTAATGAAAATATTAGGTTCACTTGTTTTATTATATTTCTCTTTTTTTTAGAAAAATATTTCACCTTCTCTAAAACTTTTGTGAACTTCTCTGTCTACTTAGCCACACCTTTTTTTGTTATAATGAGAACAACAATATGCAAGAATTTATTACTTGTAAAAAAAATGTTAAGAATAAAGTATTGACAAAAAATATTAAAATACAAATACTAACTAATAATAAATAAAATAAATAACTTTTACATTTTCAAATGAAAGATTTTATGCAAAAAATAATTAATAAAAAAAAATTATATTAATTGATAGTGTGTGTGTGTGCATTTGCCTTTCCATTAACCCAGAGGTCTACTAATGACTGAGCTATTAACAATATCTATTGCAATATAAATAATGTTATTGCAAGGTGGATATTCTGAGTGATATTTAGAAATAGGAATGAGGTGTGAAGGGTGAAATAATGTGAATGGACATGCACCCACATATACAAGTTAGATCTTGGAATGGCAATAAACAATAGATTAGAAAATTAATGAATAAGCACTCATCATGGCCTTACAAACAAACAATACTTATTCACACTAGTCCATCTTCATACCAACAACTCCTGATACAATCCATTCCCCTCTCCCACTATTAGATATACATAAAAAATTCTAAAGATTGGGACACTCTAACTAACATCCTAAGAAATTTCAACCAAATTATACATTAAGTTATATTACAATTTTTTTTTCTATTACATACCCTTGATCACTATTGGCACAATGTGAACTTCCCACAATCTTTCCTGGTGCCAATCTGAAAGGTCACAATATATATATATATATATATATATTGTGACCTTTCATATATATATATATTCTCATATATATATATATATATATATATATATATATGAGAAATCCAGTAGTGTGTTGCTCCCATCTGTTCCTGAGACTGGAGTCATAACCATGTTAACCAGCCAGAGAACTAAGTGCCTACCCTGTATTAATGACCAATTCCTGCTCTGTATCAGAGAATATCTACCATAAAAACGTGAAACAAACTTGAAGAACCAAGAAGACCTGCTAACAATAACAAATGAACCCAAACTTGAACCACCTCTTCTAGTTACTGGTAATTATCACCTTAATTAACTATCACAAAAACTAAAAACTTCTTTGTAACTTTAAATTAAATCTAGATTTATATTTCTTTTTTATACACATTGGAAATTTTATATGTATGTTAAGTCAATATTATTCTAAAATTTTTTATTTAAGTATTTTAAATTGGTGCTAATGGTAACAATGACTCTTATTAATTTAAATGAAAATGCCTCACAAAATTGATCACCATTATATTTTTATAATTAAGTTTTTTTATGTATATGTTGTTTTTTTTAAAAAAAAAAACTAAGAGAGAAAGCAAAATGCAGAATGCACAAACCCCAGTTTTAGAAATAATTTTTAACTACTAAAGATTCTATTTTTAAGTAGTAAATATTTTATTTATCTATTAAAGATTCTATGTAGTTTTTTTTATAATTAAATAAGAAAACGAAAGATCCTACCAATGTTCTTTATTATATATATATATATATATCGTTAATGGAAGGGTTATAAACATATATTTCTATTTGAAGAACATAAAAGAAAATAAATGTTTGTATTTATCTTATTTGTAAAAAGTGAGTGTACCTCTGACTATATATATATATATATTAAAGTTTTTTTAATTATGTATTGGCTCTGTAGGTAGATGATTGAACTATAACTAATCATTAAAATGTCCACCCTTTTTAAGTGATCTCAAGTTTATAAAGGGAAAGTAATAATTATTTTATAACACATTTTTCTGTTTGGTTAGACTTTCATAATGTTATATATATATGTTAAAATGAAGATTTGAACGGGTTAAATATATAAAATACATATTTTGCGGGTTCATCCATGTTAAAAACTTTTAATATTAATATACTGACATTTTGACGTGATCCCACAAGTCATCCACAGAATTATAAAAGGTAGAAAGATGGTTGTAGAGGCGCTACAATCACTGATTTAAATAAAACATTAAAATTCCACCAATAGCAAAAATGTTAAATTTAGGAATGTTTTTTAAAAAAATATTTCCAAATAGGAGGATGTTTGCACGTATCATCTCACTTATTGATACAATCTGGCCTTTTAAGTATCTCAATGGCTTGTCTAATTTTGCACTGGTAGAGATTATCACATCTGGATATGATCCTAGTATTAGAAAAATCAATTTTATGACCTGAATCTATAGTATGGAGTGAGAGTACTTATGATGATGAGTGTTGTTTAACTGCATTAGCATGTTCATCTCTCCTAACACTGATGCAACGATTACTCATACCTATGTAAGAAGCTTTACAATTTTTACATGAGATTTGATAGACACCATGAGATTCAAGAGGGATTGAATCCTTAGGTTTGGTTATTATATTGCTGATATTTTGATGAGCAGAATATAGATTCAGCATTTTCTGCTCATCAAAAGATCAGCAATATAATAACCAAGCCTAAGGATTCAATCCCTCTTGAATCTCATGGTGTCTATCAAATCTCATGTAAAAATTGTAAAGCTTCTTACATAGGTATGAGTAATCGTTACATCAGTGTTAGGAGAGATGAACATGCTAATGCAGTTAAACAAAACTCATCAGCACTCTCACTCCATACTATAGATTCAGGCCCTAAAATTGAATTTTCTATTACCAGGATCATATCTAGATGTGATAATCTCTACCAGTGCAAATTTAGAGAAGCCATTGAGATACTTAAAAGGGCAGATTGTATCAATAAGAGAGATGGTACATGCAAATGTCCTTCTATTTGAAAAGATTTTTTTAAAAAAAAATACATTCTGAATTAAACATTTTTGCTATTGGTGGAACTTTACTGTTTTTTTTCAAATCAGTGATTGTAGTGCCTCTCCAACTATCTTTCTATTTTTTATCACCCAGTAGATAACTTGTGTGATCAGTCAAAATGTCAGTATATCAATATTTAAAACATTTTAACTCGGATAAACCCACAGAATATGTCTTTATATATATATATATATTTCCAAATGCTTTTTTTTTTTAAATTTAAAGGCCATTTGACCATATTTGTATTATATTGTATACTGGGGTGATCCATGGGCATCTTAGCATATGTTTCAGCACTCTCTTTTACCAAGTCTATATAAGATAATGTGCCTGCCTATGGATTTCAAAGACGATTAATAAAATTGTATCTCATCTCTTTCAGATATTTATATGTATATAATTGGACATAAGCAACAAACAATTTTCCTGAATTCGGGTCACATGGTTAATAAACAAATTCCATTTCTCTAACTCAGTTTAGAGACAGAAAGCTACCCAGTTCCATGTTAGCTTTTTTATAGCCATGGTGTCTCAGGACTCATCATTTCTCACAATATTCAATCACCTCAGGCAACAATAATTTAAACTTATTTTTATTTTTACAACCTTCTTTAAAATATTTTTGAAATGTTTCTAACAAAACTGAAAATATCTGTCAGGGATCACTATTAAATTTTAGTCATTAGTAAAGAGCTGTACTTTGAATGCATCAAAATGAGTTTAGTTAGTTTAACCATTTATTTGTTACCATGTGCTCTCATCATAGAATTAATGAAATTGTGTTGCTCTTTTTAAATTGTGTAACCTGACCGTTGGCTAGAAAGATTCCCAAAATTATAACATAAATTCGACTTTTTCTGTTCTTGTAAAAAAAAAAGGGTAGTTAGTGGTTTATACTTTTCACAAAGATGACAATCAGTCAATCTATTGTCTTAGAACAGTAAAGCTTATTGAGATTCTTTCAGTTTATTAATGTAGTTTACATGTATGCAATTTTATACATATATTTAGAGAAATATAAATAAACATAGGGTGACATATATATATATATATATATATATATATATATATATGTTTATTTATATTTATATAAATATATATATATAAATTACAGATGTTGAGTAACATATGTTATTCATTGAAAATCTTATTATTTGAAATAATTTCTAGTATATGCCACTTAAAATGCCTAATTATAAAATATAAAAGTAAATAATTTATGACACCTAAAAATAAAACAAGGAAAGAAAAAATAGTAAATGACATTTGTGGGTAAAAGATTATTAGTTTCCATTATTATTCATAAATTGAAATAGAAACTCTTAGATTATATATTTTTCATATTGAAACTGAAGTCACAATCACCTGAATTTTAACTGAAACATTTCAATTGATAGTAGTTTTTTAAAGAACAACTTTTACTTACCATAAAAAACTAAAAGGTTAATTAATATATTTAATTCAGATTATCTACATTTTATATACACACATATGTGTGCACTTATGTTTTATTAAAAAATGAATTAAATTTTATTATTAATTTATCACAATTCTGATAAGGAATTTTAGTTTATACAGTACATCTGTGCTCCTGTATATGAGTGTCACGTAGACAAATATATTTTAAAAATAATCATACTTTCTGAATTCTTAAAATGATGTAATGAATTTTATTATTACTCTATCACAATTGATATGTAACTAT